>OZ005743.1:176800972-177208460 GCA_963930735.1 Dioctria linearis | reverse complement strand
TGGGAAAGCATTTTTCAAGCAAGTTTAATGGTTTTACTAATAAATTATAGTGTTTTAAGTAAAATAAAACTGAAATATTTATAAAAATAAGCAGCTATGGGAAAAAAATCTAACATTTTCCAATGCCAGTTTGTTTGATTACAATTGAATTGTCACATGGGCACTTAATTATCTTAGCAATACAAAGGCAACGCAAGAAATATTCTCAGAAAATAAATGAAGCAAGAGAAAAATTCTTAAAAATTTAAAAAGTTTTAAACAAATCATAAAATTATAAATTTAAATATTAATTTAAACATCTTGCGATATAATGGGATCGCTTCTATTAAAATTTCTTCAACACTTAATAAAGTTTTAACCACTAAATTATGTGCCCGCTCGGAAAATAGCGTAGTTTTACTACTTCCATAACCAAACCGACCCACATCGATGCGATTCTACTCAATGTTGGGCAAAATGTAATCTGATTAATGATTAACAATTACAATTAACCATGTAATCTGTAATCAGATTACTTTGTAACAGATTACTAATGTAATTCATTTCCATAATTACATAATGTAATCGATTAACGTGTAATGTGATTACAAGTTAATCTGATTACACATTAATCGATTACAAGTTAATCCCACTACATGTTAATCTAATTAATGTGATTACATTTAAGACATTTAAGATATTTAAGATATTTGTATTCTAATTCTTCATAAAACTCCCTAAAAGTAATTTCGTACGAGAACAATACTATTTTCTTTCAATTCATTTCATTATATTATTAATTACTTTTAAGTAATCTACAAAGTAATCTGTTACAATGTAAGTAGATTACAAAATATTCTAATTATATTGAAACAGATTACACATTTGATAGATTACATATTCTCCCATATGTAATCTGATTGATATGTAATCGAATACAATTTAATTAGATTACTTTGTAATTTGACTAAACTGTAATGGAATTATTAATTAAATTACACTGCAATCAGATTACGCCCAACACTGATTCTACTACATGAAATAAAATGCTGGAGTTTTTTTTTCATAGCCAATCCTTTTTGTTATATGATCTAAGTTTATTTCTCTCGAAGAGAATGACATTAACGAAGGACGGACAATGCAGAACAAATGATATGCAAGAACAAAAATAACAAGTAAAGTCGAATTTACATTATGATGGCATTGCATTTTTCCAGATATTTTGAAGGAAATAGCTTATTGAAAAATAAATGCTACTAATGCAATCACTGCAGTACCTCACAAGTACAGTTCCCTCTAGTTTTTATAGTGCAAATCGCAAACTGTCGCATTGTCGGATTCTCATTTAGTAAATTGTAATTTTTTAATCGTTTTCAATAATAATTGTTTTTAAAAATGAACGAAATACTATATCCGAAATAACTGTTCATAAACAAATACGTAAAAACTTTCAATTTGGCAATATTTAATTATAAATTAAACCTTTATTTTCTTCTATTATTGACAGATGATTCAATGCATATTTACTATAAAATTATAGTAACAAAAATATGGCAGCACGAGCGTCAAAATTGACAAATTAGGGTTGCCAATAACAATGTTTTAGTTCCTGCACCAAAAAAAAAAAACTTAGTATGCCCGAGAACTTATTATAATTCCGGACACGCACACATTGACAAAACGAGGTCTGGAAAAAATGCAGACGACTTTTGATTCTCTCGTCACTCATCAATAAATTTCCATATACGATCCTCCCTCATAATATCTGGAAAAAAACAAGTGGGACCAACGATGGTAAAGCAACGTCAGTAGGTAGAAATATATATGTATGTATATTAACGAAAAATACTTTATTACGCATTGAAAAGCCGACCCACTATCAATGCACGTGTTGGGGTTCACTTTGCGGTGCTCGTACGTTGATACCATTCATTTTACAGAAAAAAAGTTTCAGACATAAATTATAGTTTAATTTTTTACATAAATATTTTCACCGTAAAATGAGTCGTATTGGAGATGCTACCAAAAGCAATGCTTTTGGGCGGCATGTTTCCAAATTGGCGGCAAAGACACGAGGTGGAAAATGGAAAAATTGGAAAGAACACGTCGAAATTAATAAAAATACCAATTTTCAAAACTCCCTGAAAATTTTTCAGGTAACCACCTTTTGAGCACCAAATGACTGGGCTATATCTGTTTATATTTATACCTGTACTGTGCGCCCACACGAGAAAACTTGAGGTCAGCACAAACATGAAGAAGCTTCCCTTAATTTAGCTTAGAAGCATTCCAGTTTGTTATATGTACTAAGGTTCATAAACTGAAGTTTTACTCTCAACAATGGCTTCTGACACATCATAGCTAATATATGTTGGTGAGTTATGGTATTGGTAAAACTTTGTTGTAATATTTCATATTTTAGGGAATAAGATTAAAGAGATCCAATAAAAAAAGTTTAAAGAAAAACCCATGCCTAACGTTATTACTTATATTATTTTAAATAATGTAGATTATTTAATGTTTAAGTCTTCCTAAGCAATAAATTTTTTAAAGAATTTCATAATTTGCAAAAATTATTTTGTACATTTTTCATATTTAAAATGTTATACAAAATCAATGAACAATGCTGATCTAACCTTCAGTACAATATCAGTACAGTTTATGTATGAACCTTAAAAAAGACTTTCTCAATGACCTACTTAATTTGTATACCCTATAAATTTTACGACTTTCTCAGTAAGTATAACCATAATTAACAGAATTCCTTATTTATTTCATTATAAAATGTTCCATGATAGGTCTGGTACCACCATTTGACTACACCAGAAACTCTTAAATGAATCGCTCCGATATAAGCAAGAAAATAAAAATAAATTGCGCTTGAGATAAACTTTAGGTAGGACGATACATGAGAGTATATAGATATAGTGAAATTCGATTATGCAATAATCCAAGTAGTCTGTACAAGTGTTCATTGCACAAATAAAATTTCAATCTCTGAAGTGCACTCGGTAAGCCAGAGGTAAGTAGATAAAATGGAAAAGAAAAAAAATTCCAAATCCCCTGGCTGCTCTTTTGATCAAATATAAAAGATCACGAACTACTACAGACGGCCTCCACTCAACACTCACAGACATTCCACAAAGGCACTATAAAGGGAGGTTATTGGGTTACTTTTAATATATTAAAGCCACTCTATAAGACTCTACCTGTAGGAGTCTGTTTTGAACGTTACCGGCTAAATTCCATTTACTTTATTTCTCATAAGACCGTGTCACTAAAGTCCGTAGTCTAAGAAGTCATCGGACTCATATATAAGAGCGAATGCTTGCACTGAATTTGTCCCACATGCAGCTCAGTACAAAAAGCCCAATCAATTGGCTGATCGTAAATCAACGTTTGTAGGTTATTTTGCTAATTGCCAGCCTGCTAAATAATGGCTGTGTCTTAACTTAACTAACTTAACTATAACTAAGCCTGAGAGACACAAAAAATAAAATGGAAAGGTGACGCCCGTCACGAACTAAAAGATCAAAACCGAGTTGTCGCAGCCCAAACCATGCAGACCCACTCGTATGTGGGACACTCTCAGTGAAAGATTTTTTTTTCAATTTTTTGTTGTTTATTTGTTTTTATTTAGTGTCCATTTCATTTAATAATTAATTTCACGCTAAATAGAGCCAACTTGAACTTGTGACGAATCGTTTTGCACTCTCAGAAATTGCTTAATAAATATTTTCCTCATATCGTCTCTGTCCTTGGTAGCAGATGATCACTACTTAAGGAAAATGTCAGTTATGTTTTTATGACAAGATTTTCCACATTGGAAATGTTAATTGAAAGTTCGTCGATGTGTGAACCTATTCACACTGGCATTGAATTACGGCAAACGTGACTTGCATGCATAAAGATCTGCGCTTCGATCTTTGAAAAATTAGTGAAGTGAGTCTCTCATGTACTTTGGGACAGGTGATTTGCTGGTACTTTTGTGCTCATAATCATTATCCAAAGATATTAATTTAAATTTAATTAGTCAGTCATAAAATTAAATTGAACGTAAATAAGTTTGTACATTATCCTTCTGGTTACTAAAAGGTTAATCGACAAAATGTGTA
Organism: Dioctria linearis; assembly: GCA_963930735.1. Classification (NCBI taxonomy): domain Eukaryota; kingdom Metazoa; phylum Arthropoda; class Insecta; order Diptera; family Asilidae; genus Dioctria; species Dioctria linearis. The sequence goes on along the minus strand of OZ005743.1, from coordinate 177,204,366 downwards.
TAAATCATTTTGGTAAGTTTTATGTGAGTTACATATGAATTCAGTTGGAAATTGGGCAGACCACTTAAGATTGTTCCACATCATTCCCCAAACATCTCTTTTATCCCGAATTAGAATAAATCAGCGATGCTTTCAATTCAAATCTAAATTTTTATTTTAAAAATAACTTATTGTACTTAAAACTGGGACTCATTCTAATATAATAAATGTCTTACAATCTAAAGGGCCATCAGGGCTGTATTTTGCAATAATTTGACTATTACCAAAAAATGTATTGGTTTACTTTTATTATTGTTCTGATAGTCCAGTCAATAGGGCCTAAATTAGGCATTTTCGCTAGAAAAGATGGGGTAGTTGTGATTTTTATATGTTATTTAGCTCCGAGCCCCGATGAAAAATTCAAGTATTAGGGGGGGGGGGGCACGGTCCGACACTTTAGATAAAAGGTACCAAAAATTGGTTTTTTTCAAAATAATTCCTCAACGGTTGATCCGACGACAAAAATGTAGAAATATAAATTTATTCGAACAAGACTAAATTCCCTAAATTTTTTGTATAAACACTTTTTTTGTAGGTCTGACATATAACGAGTTACAGTGGCAGATACGTGAACATTCTTCCAAAAAAAATTATAAATATAGTACCATTTATACAGGGTGTTTCGTCCATGGCGGTCCATAGGATAGGGGGTGATAGCAGTTACCTAATCAAACAAAAAAGTTGTGGCAAGAGGGCGGCGGCATCTCAACCATTTCGCAGGTACAGGGAGATTAAGAAAGTTTGGTAGCCTTTCACAAAACTCCTGTAGTTTAAAATGTACAAAGTGTACGGTCAATTGCAGAGCTCCTTGTATGAAAACCTTCATGACCTTTCCAACGACTGTTCGACCAGCCCCGTACTCCCCTTTCCACAGGAGTTATAGTGGCGGGGGAGCGAAGTTTTATCTAGGACATTGTGGAAAATCTACTTCAGAATCGAATTCTTTAGGTCCTCAGAAAAAGTTTGAGTACCCACACTCCTATACTCGGAGGCTTAAATAGCTATTTGTAGCCATCCCTATACTCACTTCTTTAGTATTTCCCCCTTCTTTATTCGAACTAAGCTACTAGATTTTTCAAATCTCAAATCGCCTATAACTCGGTAGGGTTATGTCCGATCGGAAAACGGGTTTCACTGTTCGCCTCAGCTTATTAACAACCATAATTCGAAGGAGAAAATTTCTCTGCATACTTTTGAGTGGGATGGTAGGTACCCCTGGCGGTGTTGCATATAAAATTAAAGATCTTGTCGATTATTAATGGGTGGTGTACCTTCTTCCGGTTCAGACAACTTTCTTTTTTCGCCGGTAAACCCATTTTCATGTACTTGGGTCACTCACGCCCACATTACAAAATTTTGCATATATTTTTGCAGTTCTTTCTTCCATGGGCCTTATTGCTGTGTTGTTAATATTTTTCTCCTAGGAAGTCATTTTCCACGACTCCAGTTCCGCTCAATCACGAGTAGTATAAACGTCACCCAAGAAAGTCACTCAAGCTACATCCGATCGCCAAAGCCTTACCTGCTTAATTGAAATAAATATTGTTAGTAAAATATGTTCAGAGTATCATAGTGCATCGTTTGAGACATCTGTCATGTTTTTTCATATTTGGCCTAAAGTTATATGAAAAGTGGGCATTCCCTTTTCGGGGCCGTTTTCCACGTGAAACACAATCCTACATATATATAGCAATATTCCAAAACTAGCGTAATGTATCATTCTATGACTAATTTGATTCCACGTGAAAATATCTAGTTCATAAGGATAAATAACGCAGACAGGCCATCTCCTATGCGCATTTGCAAACTTGGACCTTTCGATATTATCAACAATTGACATAATTTAAAGGTTTCTTCATTCTTCTTCAAACAGTTACCAAATATATATATACAATAGATAATAGTTAATACTAAAACAATAGAAGCGCATTCCAGTCCAAATTTAACCCATTCTATGAGCGTCCATTGCACAATGTCGGAGGCACGGTATAAACTCTGACCTAATCTTTAACTCTTCCATTGAGGTCACAAATATATTTGTATAGCCCATTAGTGGCTGTAATCTACGCAAAATACAAAGCGAAAAAGACCAATTTGAATAGAGCAAAGGTATTCAGCCCAACCTGGTTCATATATCTTCAGTTGTCGTTGTTTTTTGTTGTTATTGTTGTTGTTATTGTTTTTGTTGTTGTTGTTTTTACTGCTGCTTCTATTCACTGTTCAACTGTAGCACCCTGCTTGGCACTGGTTACTGTAATTAAGCGAAAAGCGAAAGTGCACTTTGAAATGGCATCCACGACCATACATACATGGCTCACAAAGGCGTTCATTTGATCCAGATATAGATTCCAGTACCTGAAAGCATTTATCTCCTCGATAGATAAATATATTGGATGTCAGTGTGGTCTGTTAGATTTTCGCGAAGCTAGTTGGCAGTTTGAGTCTAATGCTGAAACGTAGCCGAAATGACTAAAGTTATTACTTGTGCTCTTGTGCGGTATATTTTTACTATTGAATCTTTGACTTTGCGTTTACCGAAATGCGCCACTCAGTTAGGAATCAATGGATTTGTGAGATTTATTTCGTATTTTCAAACTAGGTACATAATGCAACCTACACTTCTCGTTTATAAAAGCAAATAATCCGCTCGTGTGGTACGCACTTAGATCTCTATCATCCGATGGAATGAAAAACTGCCGATAAAGAGATTTTATTGGCTTCTTCGTGCAGCTGACTTGGCAAATTAGAGAGCTTATCTTAGATAAAGTTACAAATTTTAGTTATGCAGATAACAAATTTCATTTCATAGTGCGGACAACTATGCACGCACAAAAAGTGTCCATGAATCCTACTATAGAAGAACTTTCGTGAATACAACTTTTCATATGAATAACTGACTTGAACTCACGTAATAATTGACGGAGTTGACAAATGATTAGATTATTCGACCGACACACGCATTGCACCTTAATTACTGCGATGAGTTATTATGACTCAGGTATGCAATTCAAAATCTGGGTACGGCGAAAATAGTTTTTGTGATTTATTGCAATGACAAGCGTAGGCATCTGCAAAATGCAGACATATTATGTTTGCAGATTTCATCTTCCGACTAATTAAGGCTCTCATGCCTAGCTAGGTCTTGTAGGTTTTTATAGTAAGTTTATACATATATGTGTCAATTCAGGTATATATCGTATAACAAAAAATTTATATGACATTGGTATGTGGTTTTGTGCTTTAATTTATATGAATGATGTGGTTCGGTAATTTAATTCTAATTGTTTTAGAAATATTGTAACCACTCATATATGTATGTACTTAATTCGACACTCTTCCATTTCCGCTCAATTGATCGACATTAACAGATGCCAGAGTAACCTTGAAATTACGAGAAGACCTATATGAGCTTTGAACGTTATGCTCATAGTTTTAATATGATAATGGGTGGATCGAAGTTAACAGATGAAAATAATCTCAAATCGACTGTAACACAAACGCGATTCCACATCAATTTCACGGTGTGCTATTCACTAGAGGGTCACCTCAATAAAAATTAGAAAAACATATTTCATAACCTTTTACTGTCGAAATATGTGGACGTCATAAAGACCAAACATTTTACTAAATTTAAAATTCTTACATCACGTCGTTTTCGAGAAAAACCTCTGTGATAGACAGGTATCGTTTTTTCTTTTATTGTACGGAACTCTAAACAGTGGCTAAAATGTAGTACTGCTAGTTTTTTTAATACAAATAGTGTGAACCTGCCTGCCCGTTGTGCATTCAACTACACCATTGATGATGCAGCTGAGTTATGTGATGGCTAAAAAAATAAAAAGGGTTGGAATATAAGTAGGTAGCTAAGATGAAATACTTATTAGCAAAATATTTTTCAATTCTTATGTTGAAATTAAATGTTGTATATTTCTAAATATAATGCTGAAATCCTTGACAATTCTTATCAAATTTTTAGAAGAGATAGACATACTGATTCTGAAGCTCGTGGCGGTGGCGTACTCCTCGCTTGTAAAAACCACATTAATTGCGGTCAAATTGAGCTTCCCAATTGCTCCAATACTCTCGACATCGATCTCATCGCTCTCAAGTTGTCTATCTTAAAATATGACTTATACATACTTTGTTGCTACATTCCTCCTGATTCCGTAAATGTTGTTGAAGACAATGGTCAGAATTTTGATGACCTACTCATTTTAAAATCTAATTTTATCCATGGTAAGATGGAACCTCTTGACGAATTACTACTTATTGGTGATTTTAACTTACCCGAAAAACAATGGGTACTTAACGAAGATGACAATGACTATCTTCCACTTAATAACTTGACAACTAGGGAATCATCACTTTTCCTCGACACTATTTCATCTCTTGGTCTCAGCCAAATCAGTAATGTGAAAAATGACATTGGTAGGCAGTTAGACCTGGTAGTTTTTACTGACGCGGGTAACTTATTAGTTGAACCTAGCCCAGTTATAATCTCTACTCTTGACAAATACCACCCCCTCTACTAATTACATATTTCTATGAAACTAAAAACTTAACAAATTGTGACGAAACACAATACTTTTTCAATTTTCGAAAAGCTGAATTCTCGGAACTTTCTAGTAGACTTACCTGATTTTATTGATTTCAACACACTGCTGTCTTGTAATAGTGTTGATGAAGACGTTTCTAAATTTTTCTAAATTCACAACGGGTCCGGATGGGATCCCTCCAGCCTTTCCCTGGTAGCTCCGTTGAGAATTAGTTTCCAAAAATCGCTCGATAGTGGTTGCCTCCCCCAGCAATGGAAAAATTCCTTTATCATACCTATCCACAAAAAAGGTAGTAAAAATGACATTTCGAACTATATTTCAAAATTATCTTGCATGCCCAAATTATCCGAGTCTATCATTTCTTCTCAACTAACAGCCTCCTGTAAGAGTTTACTCTATTCAAACCAACAGGGGTTTATTTCGGGTAGGTCTACAACCACTAACTTGTTGGAATTTATTTCAGATATCATTGGCGGATTTGCAAAAGGCTACGAGACAGACTGTATTTATACAGACTTTAGTAAAGCGTTCGGCAAGTTATCTCACTCCGTGAATTACATGGTATCAAAGAGTAGTTCCATGCTGGGCTTCATAAAACGTTGGTCCCGAGAGTTCTCGAATCTTACATTGTGTTTGTACACATGCTTTGTAAGACCACTTCTTGAATACGCTAGCCAGGTCTGGTCTCCATTTTACGGTATACACATCGACCGTGCCGAGTCTGTTCAACGGAACTTCCTACGATTTGCTCTCAGGCACCTACCCTGGAATAGTTCATTAATTCTTCCACGCTATGTGGATCGCTTGAAGCTTTTTTTAATATGCACCCGCTTGAGAAACGTCGCATGGTTGCCGATGTAACTTTTGTGCATCAGCTCTTAAACGCGAATATTAATTCCCCGTTGTTGCTTAACCAAATCTCTTTTCGTGATAGTAGACACAATTTGAGAAGGCTACCTCTGTTGCATGTTAACTCAAAGTTTCAATGGAGTATTTATATGTATAAAACCAACTTGTCTTCCTTGGGTGTCTAAATTATTCATTTGCATGTTTGTTCTATATGTTGACTATAATTTTGGTAGCCTGAAAGGTCTGCTCAGAGCTGTTCAGATTTAAATATTTAAATGCAATGAAATGAGAAAATTCAATAGGTGATTATAACAATTTGATAGTAACATAGTTAGGGACGCTTAAACTAAATAAAAAGAAGATTAATGTAGCTTACACGTACTTGCATTTATTTTATTAAAACAATTTAATTATTTCTCGTTATTTACATAGCTTTTAATATTAATAAGATTTTCTATCAATTCTTTTTTAATTAGCATCCGACATTTTTTTTATTTTTTTTTTTTTTTGTTATAGTTATTTGTGTGTACGTCTCTATTTATTTTGCACTAATATTTTCTAATTACTGTGACAAATTATATATTAATGATCCCTTTCTTCAATTTATGCAAATTAATCTACCACAAGAAAATTGATAGTCCCCTCGTAAAGATATAAAAATCCATTCATTTTAACAAATTTCATATTTACCTAAATTTTAAAATTATACTGAAACAACAAAATTGTTTAAATTGTATAAATTTAAATATTTTTATAGACGAAATTAATAAAATTTAAGATCCACCTTCGGAAAACTTTTCTTATCTATTTATGATTCATAAATACATTTCTTATTATTCGACATCTGAGCTAAGAGTTCATTTGGAGTAATTATTAAATTTAATTAGGAATTCAAGAAGAAATATTGTAATTATACAATTATGAAAATTATTATGATCTAACTCCAGCTAATTCAAAAGTGACTAACAAGAACAAATTGTAAAACATTAGGTTGCGCTCAGATTGAATATAGTATTATTAATACATGATATGTTAGCTATACATATACACCATAAAAAACCATATTTCATTCCAACCTTCTATATAATTTCATAAAAGTATCAACGCCAAATGTAGTCAACTCTCGTCATTATTTCATTCAAAATTGAGTTCAATTAAAAACTTCTATAGAAGCATCAATGGCGACATTGCAAAACCTTAAGTACACGAATGATATCAAAAAAAGAAACTGAAACGACATTTACTTTTCTAATCAATCACCACACCGCAAGCCATATAATACCTGTAACCTGCTCACGATGTATAAGACTAGGCGCGAAGTGACAGGTAGAAATGTTAACAGTGGTCAGCAGCAGCACAGAACAAAAAAAACATTGATTTCGATACCAGACAACACTTCTTGCTCCCTCAATCACAGTTTTAAAGAAGTAGGTAGGTACGAAAGTACTCTGATCAGGTGCACAAGACGTAATTAAAACACTTCAGATTTATGCCTTGCTCTCGAGTAATGTTGTCGCAGAACACCTTTTAGGTTTCGCTGCCTTTTTCAGGCCTGAGAATTCATTTTCTACAAATTTGGTTTTTCTAAGTGCCAATTAAAATATTTCCGTTGATTAAGCCCCTTATCCTATTCATCGTACTGCATCTGCATACAAATTTCTTGGCAATTACCTCTATTTTAATTTGTTTTTTTTTTTGTTTCTATTTAATTTTTTTCCGCTGAAAATGCATAATTAGCGAAACGGAATGAACCTTATCAGAGTATCGCCAACAGTAAGGTCTTAATCTGTTATATTCTCATGGCATAGATACATTAATTATGCAATCGGTTGCAAGTATCTCATGAAGTTCTTGCGGCTATGAGTTAGAAAGTATACGAAGGGAAAATGATTGCATAATTTGAGAGCTTAGAATTTTATTTTGTTTTTTGTTTTTTGAAGCCATTAATGCAATCGCGCATGTGAACTTTTTTACACTCGTTATCGCGGAAATGTGTTACGATGCAGAAGCAGAAAATATTAGGAAATAGTAAGATTGATAAAATTTTCTAATCGCTCTCTAATAAGTTACAGAGGTATTCAAGCGAGACTTATAAAATCAACTGGATAATATCTATATAAAACATGCATAAGTTGTGTACGCAACTCTGAAATGCAGCCGTTGAACAAGTTTGCATACTTCCGAAAAATCGATTTCACTTAATTCCTCTCTACTAAACTTTTTGAGCCATTAAATTAGCTGAAATATGTATCTGAGTGAAATTCAAATTATATCATACGCGTTATCACGCATTTATCGGTGCACAGACCTCATTCTTACATTTTCTGATATTTTACTGCTTCAGATTGACTCAGCTGACATAATTAGACGGAAAACTTCAATATTATGTTCCATTGTTAAGGGCCTTCGGTTTAGTTTTTCTAGACCGAATTAGATTTATCTTGATGCCTCGTTTTGAAAATTTTGGTAAAATTGAGCGGTTACCAGCTCTAATTATAAGTTATTATTAATTGTGATACGAGATCTGTACATCTTCACCTGAATAATGGCTTTTGATGACCGTATTATAGTATTATATTTATATTATAGTATTGTTTACACATCGGAGTTCAAAGGACGTAGTAGGTTTATCTTACTTGCGGTCTTATAGGAGCTCCGTTTAATTTTATTTTTATTATTAAGCCAAGCTTAGGGGATACCTTATGATGCAAAGCACAGTAGGCAGGAAAAGAAAATAGAAAGGAATTATGGAACAAGAGGAAACTGGCGGAGAAGGATGTGTATTTCATGCTGGAATCATCATCCTACAAGGAACCAGACTAGATATTTCATCGAAATATTGACCATGCATGCAGCGATAAAGGAGCGAAAGGCAGCCAACATTTCGGCGGTACTCGAGTGTGTCGTCATGACAAGTCATTGCCAAATCGCCATTGAGCTTAAAGGCTCTCATTCGAACAATATCAAATGAAGCTAAGGTTGTGCGATCAGCCCCGGTACAGATATGGGAAATATATTCCATTCAAGGTATGATGCAGAATTTGTAGAAGGAGTGCTGGATTCGATGGGCTGAAATATTTTTTACACCTTTTGAGAAATTCAAGATACTTGGATGCTTTTTTAGCAACAGAGCAGATGTGATCAGTCCAGCTTAACTTACTGGAAATATTAATGCCAAAAATGCATAGAGTCGGTATATCATAAATCAGTGCTCCATCAAAAGAACGGAAGTGGAAAAAATATAATCTTGTTTTAAAGAAATGAGACAGCTTTGGGTCTTAGACGCATTGATTTCGACACGATTCGCTTTAGCCCAAGCGAGGATATTGTCAAGATCGGCATTCAATGATCTAATCATGCAATTTTGGTCGGCACATGTGGTACTCCATCTGGAGTGCGCAAAAGTGTCAAAGGAGTAAGCGAAATCAAGGATATTGTCATCGGAAAAACTATGAAAGAAAAGCAGATCATTAATGAAAATTAATAAGAGAGATGGAAAGATAACAGAGCCCAAGAGTACACCGGCAGTTATAGGTGAAGTTCTGACGAAACGCCATCTAGAATAAGTCGTATTTGGCGACCGGATAAAAAACTTTCAATCCATAATAGAAGAGGAGGGAAGAGATCAAGTGCTTGAAGTTTGGCTTAAAGGGCAGGATATCAGAGTCCATCAAAAGCCTTGGAAATACCTAGAGAAACGATTGGATTCACCAAAATTATGAAGAATACAGCTTCAACGTTCCGTAAGTAAATTTAGCAAGTATCCAGATGAGCATCCAGTCCGGAAGAAGCCGTATTGGCGATCGTCGATGAGTTGATTAGTTTCTAGATACTTCATTAATTTAGAGTTAATGATACATTTAAAAACCTTTGAAAGAATCGAGGTGAAGTGGATGGAAGACGAGAATTTGAAGTGAATCTAGCAGCCAATATATTAGCGTTATCCAGGGAGTCAACAACCACTTCACTGTTGTTAAGCTGTTAAGGTATAGAGAGACTACTGAAGTTGTTCCTGATGGTTTTGACAAGGAACCAGAAACCTTTGCTGCCTTTGCGGCTTGCCAAGATTCTTTGTCTAACATTCTGGACAAAAAGAAATTTTTCTCTCTGGATAATGAACTTACAGGTGTTCCATGCAGTCTTATAGACTTGTTTCAGTCCTAGACATGGATACAATTGAAAAGCGCGAAAAGCACTCTTTCGTTTTTATTGCTTGGTTACAGTTATCGTACGGGATTTGCTGGAAATAGATATATTTTACTGTAACGCCATATTCAGTAATAATGCAACCGATGTAAACTTTCCAACATTTCCACTACTTGCTCATTTACGTAGGAGTGAATTGCCTTGTATTGCAGCATGGGGTCTATCAACGTTTTTTTCATTTCAGCTGGAAAAACTCTCAAACAACCTAGACTTCTTCATCACTTTGAACATCAAATATGCTTCGTCCAATTCTGCCATAATCAATGGCAGCATTCTTTTAGAGCATATACCTCTATTAGGATTAGGACAGAGTCCTACGATTATTTCCACGAAAAATGGAGTACACTTTCTATGGCATACAAGGTTTCAAGTAAGGTAAAATGTAAATGTTACATTGAATTAAAAAAACTGATGATGAAATTCAGAAAGAGGACATAAAATAAATCAACAGCCATATTAATTTAAAGGTAAGGTATGAAGCTTGCTCAATTTTTTCTTAATAATATGACAACAATTTCTGAACATATGACTAAAACTTTGTTTAAATAACTCAAGGATGAGGAGTGGACGTGTGATCAAACATCTATGTATCGTGATCGAAACCAAACAGATATTTTTATAACCTCCATGTACCGCTTCCATTCGGATGTCACGTAAAGCACATAATCATAACAAACCAAAAGGATATAAATTATGAATTATGAAATTTCGAGGCCTCTTCAATATAAATTTGAGGAACATATGTACACTTTTGGTCAAGGCTCGCAAAATTTCTGGGCAACATATATTGACTATCCATTACAGCCACCAAATTGTTTTCATGTTCAACAGCACCTCACAAAAAAAAAGGATCAAGTAGATATTTTAGTCTGCTACTTGCATACCCCTTTTCGAAAAAAAATTCCTCCAAACAAACACATCTACAAAGCACAAAAACTCGCCCACAAGATGACAGAAACATATTAGACATACCTAGGGTACTAAACATAAATGTGGGACTCGGACGTAAAAAACTCATTGTTCAGTTAGTTAGTTAGTCTCGAACTCAAAGCTTTGATTCTATGACCCAACACAACTGGTCCACCAACATCGAACTCTATTTGGGTATATTGCTATGACAATAAAATATTCTTGAAGAATCTTAATTAATTCTCTAAAACATGATCTCTAACCTTTCTAGTCAAGTGCATATTCGCTAATAGATTTCAAATTTGCTATCACGAAAAGGTCTAAATATGTTAAACCAGATAACCCAGGAATAGGCACACCAAAGGTGCATCTTGAATCATGAATCATATATATATTGTGTAAATTATTAGAGTTGAGCCTCTCATCCGTCCACATTTACTGCTGGCTACTAAAGCGAGTCTGATTAAAAAAAAGCACAGTGCAAGAGTTATCTTCAAGATGCTATACGACCATCAAAGAAGTTCACAGCGTGCACCTCTAGCAGCTCTATTTGATAGTAATAGTGCAGTAAAGTCTAATAGGTATTTTATATGATCTTGCTATATCTGTGTGTGACTCCATGATCCCCAACAGAATGTTGATTTATTTGAAGTTTGAATCAAGCATCGAACATTGGCCTGGAGCTATTTAGTCCCAGCATATGCATTGCCAGGCATTTTGGCCATATTCAGTTTGTGGCTGTTGTCGTATATGGTTCACGTTTTACATGATATTTCGTAATTTTGCAAACTGAGAATGCATGTTATGCAAACGACAAAAAAAAATCTTATTCACAGGTTTATGTACCTACATAAATGTTGTAAGTGAGTAATTTTGTAGTGCTTATATACGTGCATGCTACAGATGGAAGACTAAAGGGAGGAGACAAGTTGATGTGAAATAGTAGCAAATATGAAGTGTCGGTTTCCGTTCAGATATTTTAATTAAATATTTCTAAATACCAAAACAAAAACTGGTATATATGTATGTGTATTTTGAACTTTATAAAACATAACTTTGCTTGGAGATCGTACCTAGAACTTATGTTCAGCTATGTCCAGATCATTAACGTGAGATGATAGAAATGCAGTCCTCCACTAAGTTCTATCTTTGATTTTGATTCCTTCAGGTGTAGTACTGTAAGTGCGTCAGATATCAGTAATCTATATACCATAGTCAATAATAGGATAGGGTCGATGTTTTTATTGCGGCGCAGGTCATATATTCTTAGGAAAAGAAAATCGGCCATTCATTTGTGTATACAATTAAGACTAATTAATTGGATTTTATTAACAATATTTTAGCTATATGTACCTATATATTTTTTCGGGGTATAAATAATTAAGGCACTAAATATGGACATGGAAAAACTTCAACTCGTTGTAAAATTGGACTCATGAAGGCTCTTAAAGAAGAATAATATAGACATCAATCGGAGGATTAGAAAAAATGAAAAAATTACAAATGCTTACTTGAAAATTGCGGAAAAGTACATAAAGGAAAAGTTAAAAGAGAAAAATCAAAAACAAATAGAGGCATCTTATTCTACAAAGACTGGTCGTAAAATTGTCGGTATATGGCGCACCTCATAACGTGTAAGGATACTTGAACGGTTGCAGATATCTCCAACCATAAATCGACATCCTATGAAAATGAACCTAACAGTGGCGTAACTAGCCTTTGCGGGACCCAATGCAAATAAAATTCTAGCCCCCTCCATCTATGAAAATAAACATAGACTAGAGCGTTGGAAGAGAAGTCGGATAAGTAGAGACCTGAAAGCTGGGTGGGTTTTATTATAAATGAATTAAAACCGAAATTGGAATTCTTTTTTAATCTCAATTCATAGCTTCAACGAAAATGTGATAGAAAATCATTAAGTTAATTTTAAATAGTAACACAGCTTACTGCATAGCGTACAATTTGGCGGTACTTTTAAAAGGTCTTCTTTCGAGATTTAGCACTGACGAGGTCATCAATGAGTTTCGAGACATTCAACCTCCCTTCTTTTCCTGTCTCTATGCTCAGTAGTGCTAAATGCGAGAGGCGCTCTTTATCCATAGAATTTCAAAGGTAGTTTTTATTAATTTGCGTTTTGAGAACGACCGTTCCGCGGATACAAAGTTAACGGGAATCGCCAAAAAGACGCAACAACGAGTAGACTTCGGAGAAACTTGAGCGCATATAATTGAGTTTAATGATTATAAGTTTCGGCCAATTCTTTGATCATGTGTACATCTTCGCAATTTCCGGCCGTAATGTTTTAACACACAGCAGAACCTGAAGTGGCAACACTTCTGATATGATGGTTGGATTGGGCCTCTAAGAGTACAAGAGCATTTTCCTCACCGGCTGCAATAGTGGCATAAGTCAGAATATGCGAAATTAATGCCAATGCCCGAATTTAAATTAGAATTTAATGCTCTATATTTTTACAATGCCAGCGTAATACTAGTCTGTTTATATTTCGCCAAATATGCATTTCTTCTTTTCTGAAATATTTTAGTTAAAGCTATTGCATTTTGTTTCTCCAATAATTTCACATTTCATTAATATGGTTAAAACATACCATATAATTATAAATTAGATTATTAAAGCCAAATAGTCGTCATTGCAAAAAAAAAACATCCCAGCGTATTACTCATCTTATCTAGTTAGTGTCCCTTAAATATTCAAAACTTGTTCTGTCGATTATCTTAAAACTGTGATTTTTGAATTGTGCCACTATTGTAGCCGCTGAACGATTTATTGATGTTTGTTCGTCGGCTGCGGATAGTAATCTCACAGGTATTAGGAACTAAAACCGTTCAGCTACTTGACAAAAAGCTTGGAAATAAAATAATCGTGTGTGGCTCATTGAGACCCCCTTGAATCAGGGGCCCCACTCCACCTCATTGGTTGCATTGGCATAGCTACGCCACTGGAATCTGATCCTAACTAGACATCAGCAACAAACTCGTCTAAACTTCTCAAGGAGTCATATCACGTGGAGTTATATTGTAGTGGAAAATAGTATTCTCGGATGAGAAAAGATTATTCCTCGATGTTCAACCGGTTCTATTTCAATAACTTTAGGAAAGACCCGAATGGGATTTCTTGTAGTAGAATAATTAATCTTGTAAGAATAACAAGGAAACAGACTGGCTGAAACATGGAAAATCAAAAATAAAAGAAATATTTGAACTTACCGAATGGATTATTTTATGCGGCAATGCGGCTATAAACACCGCTAGAGTTGTTGTTAAAATATTTTTACTGAAGAAAATATTCAAACCATAGAGCGTCTCTTTTTATCCCCTGTATCATAGAAAACTTATGCGACTAGTTATGAAGAACAATGTACAGAAACGGAGCGCAGTATAGAAAAAGGACATAACTAAAACTATTGGAACCAAGCCTTTCTTTATCGCACTTACAGCAATATTTTTTTATTTAGCGGAAAATTTTCAACCAAGCTACTAATAGAAAATTTCTCTTCAATACCGACACAAAACGGTAGAATATATAGGGTGTTTCCTCCATGGTGGTCCATAGGGCGGGAGGTGATAGTATTCACCTAGGACAACCAAAAAATGGTATGGAAAGTGGGGGGGGGGGGGGGGGTATCAACCGTTTCGAAGTTAAAGGTGATTAAGAAAATATGCTAGGTTTTCAAAGAACACCTTGTATCTGTAAAAATAAAGGGCGTACGACACTTCAAATTAAAAAGAGTCCACAGTTTACAATTTTTATAAAAAAAAAAATATGTTAACCATCTATTTATAAAAAAAAAAAATCAAAAAAAAAAGTTGACAAATCCAAATTTTTAGTTTAGACCGCCATAACTGCTGAGAAGAGATGAGTATGCACCTGGTTGAGCAATAAAGTTCTTCATACAATGAGCTTTTGATGGTCACCATACATCCTGTACTTTTAAAGATACAGGGTGCTTTGTGAAAACCTAGCGTATTTTCTTAATCACCCTGTAACTCCGAAACGGTTGATATTCCCCTCTCCGTCTTCCATACATTTTTTTGTTTGACTAGGTGAGTTACTATCACCTCCCGCTCTAAGGACCACCATGGAGTTAACACCCTGTCTGACGACGTCTGCCTATCCGAACCTATCCTATTGTCGGCTAGTGTACATATATATACCTACATATATCTTAAGACAATTTTCGTATTTTTAGTTATAAAATAATAGAAAATAAAAATTGTTAATTTAGAATTGATATTTTTGCACTGCACACTAGATCGAGCAGTCCATAAATATTTAAAAAACATTAAATTAGGATTTCTGTCCGGGAAATTAAAAGACCGCTTTGTGTTTAGGAAATCTTCTTTTTGTATTATTTCAGTCGTTTGAATTAATCATTCAGGTTATGTGACTACGTTTTTAGTTCAAAGATTAATTTATAGCGATTTTAATCAGAGCTGCCTGAAATTGTATATGGAACTTTAATTTCAATTAATAGCTTTATAAACGCACTAATTATCGTCTTAATTTTTTATTTATGCCTGTAACTAGTTCACGTATACTCTACCTAAGTGAATCTTCGCCTGCTGTATTTTACCTCACTTATCGAATAATAATTATACAAGATATCAAAAATTTTTATATAATATTACAATTTGCTACCTTCTAAACTTCTAATATGTTTTAAGATTATAGTACTATCTACTGTCGGCACCGTAAAGTAAATTTTCTTCGAAATTACCATTTTAAATTATAGTAGGTACTCAAATGAACATTGCACATTTTGTTAGTAACCCAAAACGATCTCTGCTTAACCCAGATAAGCCATGACAGTTCTAAATTATCTCTTTTGAGTTTGAAATTTAAGACTCCATGGTAAAACTGAAAAATCAGGTCCCAATAACCATAGAGTGCAAATTTATAACAAGTAAATAAATCACTCTGGTAGAGTGCCTGATACTTTTAACTACTCAAATTTATTTTCACGTTAAATTTATTGCTTAATTTCAATAAGTTTTGTGCGCCGCAATCTAGTCCTCAATTCGTCCGTTCTGACTCTATCTGTTAGCTGCCCAAATACCAATGTAGGCACATATATGCATAGACTATCCCCCAGCCAGTCCTACAAGAGTTCAGTCTCAATTGGAAAAAAGATTGTCGTAGTGGTTATGTTTAGCTTCTTTTTGTTTAGTTTTCTAAACTTTTGTAACATTTTAGCTACAGAGAAAGATTTCTTGAAACCGGATTGACAACAGCAAACTGATAATAAACAAGAGACTTACCTACAATTATGTGACACGATGTGAAGCGAAATTGTAGCAGAAAGTCAACTTTTTACCCATTTTCTTGGTTGTTATCTCACTATCTGTTAGCTAAATGGTCATGCGGACTTCTCTGAAGTTAGATACATGTATGTAGGTAACTTGTTGAGTAACGATGAGTGTTGCACTCCATTCTGATATAAAAGGTTGATTCAATTGTGAACTTGTCAAACGAACATTTTGCGCAGGTTCAGTGGAGATTAAAGGATTCGCTGCTATGTAGTACTGCAGCTGCTGCTTTTCAATCTCTCTAATGATCTTTTTTGCACTTCTAACTTTGAATAGATTCATGTCGATATTAAATTTTCCCACGCAAAATTGACTCAGTTTAAATTGTCGATGGTATTATATAAAATAACTGGCAATGTTTAATAATAATTATGGAAAACTGAGATATATGATAAATAGCGTGGCCATTAGATTCAGTTTCCTTCAGTTATTTTTCTTTTTTTTTCTTTTTTTTTAGGGGTTGCAGATCCAGCCGAGATAAATTAAGCATATACGAGTATATCTATACATATTGTTGCACCTCAACCAAAATGCTCCCATTTTATGGGTGGGCGGATGTGGACAGTGGATTGCCGATAATAGCAAATTTCATTAATACTGCAAAAAGGAAGCTGAAGCCTGTTTTTGTAATATATAATATAATATAGATATCATTTGATTTACTTATTTCACTCCAAAATATCAAAGAACTTTCGAAAGGAATAAAAATAGCAGAGGAGAGTATTTAGAATTACAGAATAGAATATTTAAAGTGAACACTTCTCATGTCTTCAAAACTCTGCAGTATCCTGGGAAGCAAATAGGCTTTCTAAAGAAAAATTTTTTCGTCAGTCCTGGCACTAGGAAAATAAATACATGGTTCATTTTACTTACCTTTGCTGATATACACAACTATGTTTATGTCTTGGCCATAATTTGATTGTTAACGCATGCTATAACTCCCATAACTGCGAACAATCAATCAATTCATCTTAATTCGAATTTGTACACAAGATCTTAGTTTTATTTACTTATGACCTGTGCATGTATAAAGCACAATTAAAGGAAAGCAAAAAAACGGTATCCATAAATATAAATCAATCCAAAATATTGAAAGAACGAACAATAAAATTAAAATAAAATAAAAAAAAAATTATTCAGAAATTGTGAATGTGGATCTATGGAAATATTTTTCTTTGCCTCTTTCTGCTTGTTAAGTTCTATCGTCCGCTGTTAAATTCCACCGTAATCTGCTGTCAAGAAAAGCATTTAAGTTTATTTAAGTTAACTTAGATTTTGGTGATTTCATAAAAGCTATTCAAAAATGATTAAAAACCATATCTTGAGAGATATTGATACTCTAGTAATGTGTACAAAACCGAGATCTGCATGCAAAATCGTTAAGTGGAATATCGATATATAGGTAATATAAACTCTATCTCATATTTATCGAACTAAATAGTAATTAATTGGCAATTAAGAAATGTAACATAAAAACTTAGGATAAGTATTTCTCCAAAATACACAAAAGTGCGAGTCTCTTCTTAAATTAAAGTTTTTTGAATGCAGATAATTCTCGATGTTTAATTAACTTGAAATTTTGCATACTTACATATTCCTAATTACAATACAATATTTCAATACATAAGTATATTAAATTTGAATTTATATTTATATCAAATTTGAATTTGTGCATTGTCAGAGATAAAAAAGTAAAAATATTGGTAAAAGTTGTTAGTGGAAAGATTTGTTATGCACTCTAAAACTTTCGGCTCTTCTTCCTATGAGCTGTGAGTTCAAGAGTTATAGCTCATTTAACATTTCGAGGCTTGTGCTTGACGACGTAACGACCATAAATAATAGAAATGTTAGCTTAATGTTTATGTCAATTTTATTACAAGTGTTGCAGTGATTTGTGATTTTGTTATACGTATTTATATTTGTGTTTATCTAAATTCAATGTTCGATCGGATTAAAGAGTTAGAATAGCTCGTAAGTAAAAAATAGATTCTGCAAATTTTATTATAATAGATAACCAAATATATAGCATTCTCAGATTCATTTAAACCGTTAACAAATGAGTTCAAACTTTAAGCAAATAAATTTAAACCTTGAACAAATGATTTTAAACCCTTAACAAATAAAATTAAACCTTGAACAAATGATTTTAAACCCTTAACAAATATATTTAAACCCTCAAAAAATGAGTTTCAACTGTTAACACAAAGACTTAAACCTTTAGCAAATATATTTAAACTCTTAACAAATTTATATTTAAAATACTTTATTTCAACTTAAGGAAGCATTTCATACAATTTTTTTCTCAAATTTTGGGTGCATATATAATCTGAAATGCTTCTGACTTTTCAGTGCAACGGTTGACCATCCACCACTACCTTAGGAGTAAGTAAACAAAATCCATTATGTATACAGTCATTAGGTGTGATTTGTTGCAGGCTATCTTCGATCATTGAAAGAAAATTATGTTCTCTACTAAAAGTCAGAAGTATTGAAGATTATAGCTGTGTTGTTTTGGCTCTGTACAGTGCACTGCAGTAGAAAATTGTTTGAATGTACAGAGAAAATAATCAAGGAACACCATACTTTCCTGCCATTACCGCAGCATTATAGTAAGCCTATCCTCTGCAATTATGTATACAGGGTCTGAGAGAGCATACATGCACCATGTCCAACCAGAAAAACCTTAAAATCATAAAAATATGGCAACTAAATAAAACATACAAAAGGTTTTCTGTAAACATTAATTAAATTTAATTAAATGAAACCTTACACCTTGTTTGGAGTAAAATTTGTCAAAATATATTGCTGTATAATAACTGGACTGAGTGACAAGTGAAAGGAATTAAATTATTTAAAAAATGCATTTCGAACCTTGCTTTCTGATAAATCCTTTATAATCGTTGAAAAGTCCATTGTTCGTGCAATGTCAGAATTTATATGAAGCATTAGTAATCCGTTTAACTTTTTTTGAAACATTGTCGATCTATTAATATTCTTCAATCTTTTAAAAACGCTAAAGCTCCCTTCTGCGGAAGCAATGGAAGTACTAAAATATATTCTTAGTGCTACAAACAAATTTGGAAACAATTCAAGTTTAATTGAATTTCTAGTATGTTTTGTAGCAAATTTATTGAAGTTAATTCTTTTGTAATATCTTATGCATATACCTTATTTTTATTTCCTCTTCATTTATATCATCCAAAGTCGTCCATAGGATTTTAAATAAAATCCATGTTTCACGTAAGGATTCAAAACGCCTTGTTAGAATAACTGGATTACTCATTCAAAAATTCGGAAAGCTGTTAATAACTGCGCTGTGCTCTCACTCACACTAGAAAACTTAAGTTC
Source organism: Dioctria linearis (assembly GCA_963930735.1). Classification (NCBI taxonomy): domain Eukaryota; kingdom Metazoa; phylum Arthropoda; class Insecta; order Diptera; family Asilidae; genus Dioctria; species Dioctria linearis. The sequence continues at coordinate 177,185,132 of OZ005743.1, read as the reverse complement.
AACACAAACATTGGATGGAAGAGCTTCAGAATTTCACTGTGAACGTGGACATAAAATTAGAAACGAAGGGATTGAAAGAAATTGGATGAAAAATGTATCAAATGGTATCAAATTCAGTAGAGGATGGTCGGTAATTAATTTTGCTATTTGACACATTAGTAACATCAAAGACGGAAAATTTTGTATTTGGCAGAGAATAATGCTATTCCACAGCTTAGGAAACTAGGGCTTTTTAGGCATAAATTTTTAATTAAATTATTTCAGGATATACAAAATTAAATTAAAAACGTCATAAAAAGTGTTGCTGCTGGTGGCAATTTATCAAATTTAATTTTTTTAAAAATTCTCAAATCCTTAATTGTGAAAAAAAATGATTGAACTTTTTACCCAGCGATCATAGATGTCTCATCAGTATAGTTATCTCTGATCGTCTACCAGAGAAGTTCAATGATGGAGGTCACACCCATTTCCCATATAAATACTTTTTATAAAAAGTAGGTGTTAATTATATGGTGGCAAGATTTCTCATTACACTTTTAAACTGGATAATTGTTCCCCTTTTTTTGCCTGGCATCATATGGCAACTGATGAGATCTCGCTGATGGCTGGGTGGAAAAGTTCAATCAATAGGTCTGTATGTTTACTCGATAGTTTTTACACAGACTCAAAAGTTTTTACACAGGCTCGAAAGTTTTTACCATAATGTGTATGTTAACTTCTGGGACAAGAAAAATTTGACAGTTGAATGCGTTTCCCCTACTGAACAAAAGTTAACATTTTTACACACGGTAAAGTGGTTGAGTAAATTCATTCTTTTCTTGCATTTCTCGTTTGAAATTAGTTGTCAGTGCGATTTTTTTAAAGTAAATAAGTGCGATTTTATTAAAAATTCAAATTAATTAAAGAATAAGTGCGACTTTTCAAAAAGTTTAAAGTAGTAAGATCAGATATTTTAAAATTTTTTTATAAATGTAATAAATATATTTATTTACAGAAACTGAAATATTAGAAATGTCTGCAGGAACACTACAAATTGAATCCTCTCCTGGAACATTGAAACTTGTAGAAGGTAGTAAGTAAATAGTTTTGCAATCCTAGATTTAATATAACAGAGATCCGGAAATACTTCAAGAAGCTTTGTGTGAAGCAGGGATGGTAAACTGGGAAGAAGCAGCAGTGGTAGAGCCATGGGTAACACCCGTTGACAGAGAGGAAACCGTAATTGGTAGGTACAATATATAATTTGCAAAGATTTTATTATATTGATAAAATGTAGGAATTATAGGAAGAAATGGTTTACAGCTGATTGGAGTTTTCCAGCTGATTATACTTTTGATCGGGTCTATGATGCAAGGTTTGTGATATTTTTTTAAGGATACTCCGATCTTTGGATAATACTTTTTTTCCTGAAGAAGGGTACTAATCAAGACCCGAAACGTCGAGTGAACAATAAAAAAGTATTATCCAAAGATCGGAGTTTCCTTAAAAAAATATCCCAAACCTTATAGGAAGAAGGAATAATGAAGAAGGAAAAACTAGGCGTGCTAAAGGATATTTTAGATGTACTAAAGAAATAATTTTAAATGTAATTTAATTCAGATATGCGACCTTATGTATGTATGGTTTACAAATTACAAAGAAAACTTTTACAAAGTATTTAATTTAATCCACTAAGCTCTTCACAAACTTTATCCCTAAATGCCTTTCCTGCTAAACTATCATTGTGGGTCAAAGCATTGGAAATTTGGAACAAATCGCCAAGTTTCAAGTTCTCAAAATCATTTTGAGGTCCGATAAGTTGTGCAGCACGCAACAAGCCCTTATAAAATGGTATAGCTTCTCAATCTCTTTTAATTTGCAATAGTATTATTGCCTTATTCTTTGCTTCAATATTCCGAATACGTGTTCAATTATTACACGCAAAGAGTTTAGTCGTCTATTATATTTTTTCTGTACAGAACTAAGATGACCATTTTCCCTATATGGAGTCAGTAAATACTCAAGGCAAGGATAAGCTGAGTCGGCCAAGAGGTAGTAATCTATTGAAAACTTTTTTTAGCATTAGTATTGCCTTTAAAAAAGTGAACATTTGTTTACCTCGACATAAACTCTTCAATTTCGGAAATATTGGGGAATTTTGCAGCACGCGGCTGTCATGCACAGAACCCGGAAAACCAATGCATATATCAATTAACTTTGCTCTATTGTCACAAATTCCTTGCAAACATATGGAATTGTCGCCATTTCTGGCAATGTAATCATCCTTGCCTCTTTCAGGGGGATCAATAAGAATATGAGTCCCATCGACCGCTCCTGGACGAAATATATAAGTATATTACTATCTATACGAGAAGTTTTAAATAAGGCGATTAATATTTTACAGGGTGATAGTTGAATGCTAGATAAAATGGTTCCGAACAAGGAAGGAGGTATTTACTAATTGTTCGAAGGAAATAGGATATAGGATTTAGGTTTCTTAAAATCGATATGAAATTGCTTAACTCGACCCCGCTATCACTTTGTGAAAGATTAATCGTCATAACTAAAACATCCTGTTATAATGTATATTAAACGAAATTGCTGAACCGATTACTCTAGAAAACCCACTGTTTTTCTTTAAAATAGCTGAAAATTTCTTGTTTTCCGGCTTCAACAGGCCATTTAAAGACCTCATCTGTAAGACCGCTTAAGAAGGCTATTTCTCTCTCTATTATATGTTTAACATCCCAGATTGATATAACAAAACGGTCAGCAATATCTCTGTAGGAACACGCCTCATGACCCGCGAACCATAAAAAAACAGCCATATGTTTAAATGGACTAATTCCTTTATCCTTCCGCAATTTACTGAATTGCGAAGATTCTTCAAACCATCGACTAAGCGCATCGAATAATTCTTTATTTATTTAAAATGCATACGGAATTCATCTGCGGTGTAAGTAAAATAAATTTGTATAAAGTTCCGTTTTTGTGGTTTTGTATACAATTTTAAAATTGTTTCCTCTTCAGAAAATCCACATATTTCCCTTGTATCATCACTACTACTGCTACTGGAGTCTTCAAAAACAGACACTAACAAACTTTTAAGAATTTCTTTGTTCATAATTTATTTATTTGTAAAAGACAAAAAGACAGTTCACATAAAAAATTTAATCTTGATTTTTAACAGCTGACAAATTTACCCAGGCTTTACTCATAAGTTGTCTGTTAACTTTTTTTCATTCCCATCTAGTATTATCCCCTCTACCGAAAGAAAGTTTTTACTTGATTTTTTTGTATTTTGTATTTTTATGGAAATTATTTTCAATAAATTTCAGTCTGCTAGACGAGAAATTTCCTTAAAAAAATATATATTAATTAAATAAAAAATATTGCATTTCGAAACAGGGAAGTTAATTATGGGCCTCTCTGTATAAGTCAGTAGTTACCCCAGGAAATTTTTCAAAAAGAAACAATCATATATATATCGCGACCCAAAACTGCGCCAACACGCCTAAACTTATTCGATATCATTTTTCTTTCTATTAAAATATTATTAGTACCTATGCCTACATAATACGCATAAATAGAACATAAATATGAAGGAATCATTCGAAATGCAAACAACATAAAGTAGAAGGCACAAAGAAGAAAGGTACAATGCTATGAAAAATTTAGTTATTTTAAAACTTATGACAACAAATATTTTTATTTCAGTTACAGTTACCATGGATTTAGGAGCCCCTCAAGGCCCCTTCTACCTGGCCCTGTAGGTATATATATACCTATATATTATACATAGTCCGTCATTTTCTAATTTCGTTAAAATCATATTTGTGGTTTCTTCAGCTGTTTTCCATTTAGTCTCTATAAAGTCAATAAACGATACTACAACTTTCACGAAACTGACGTTAATAACTGCAATATTTAATAATAATAATTACATTTCTAATGTCGATTTCGATGGGACCATTTCAGTTTTGCACTTTTTCTGGCAGCGGAGAACTGGCAGAACTGAAGTCCATCGAACATATTTTTGTCATATTCAATGTATTTGTGGGCACACGTATTATATACACGGAACTGTCAAACGTAATAAATGTTGTTTATTGATATATAGAAACAATTTTTTTTTTAACTTAAAGCCAATTACCCAAATAAAAATATTTAATTCATTCAACTCCAAAATTTCACAAATAATCGCGACAGTGCACTTTGACAGAGCAGATGACAATTCGACCTCAGTATGTATTTGTAACACCGAGAAAATATCTGGTGCAAAGTAGGGGAAGTGTGTGCAAAACTTATGTAGCACTTCTGCTATAAAAATTGTCCCATCGAACATTTTCAGTGTTGAACTGCTGGAAAAAGTGCACTACTGGTGTTGCACCAAAGTCCCATCAAAATCGACATAATAATTTGACTGGTTTGACCTTCGCGATAAATTTCCGGAGAGTTGTCAAATATCATACAAAAATATTTAGCTTGCTTTATTTGGTGTTCAATAATTGTTTTTCTCACTGTATCTCCCAATTGCTCTATGAATTCGTTCTGTATGTTCGGTGACAAGTAAGTAGTACTGCTACTATATATTCATTTTTAATTTTTAGTACATGCTAAAATAATACTGCGTCGTATTTAACCACCAAATCAACAAGCTCCAAATTATTTCCTCTATTTTCCATTGAATTGATTGATGTCTACCTGATGAACACCTTCATGGTGACCCCGGAATGCCAAATTTTGTTTACATTACATCAAATATATTCTTGTAAGAACTTTCTTCCATTTTTTTATTTCATTTCCAATATTTTGTTGTTCTAGAGTTTGTCAATAGTTGCGCCATGTCCTAATATAATATCTGAATCCTTCCATTGAGTAAATTATCGAATGTGCATGATGATCGTATTAAGAAATTTTGAGATTGTGTTTCCACCACCTGTTAAAACCATTTTCCGAGTTAAAACTTGACAGAAAATGATTTGAAAAAAGCTGAAAGCAAAAACAGTAAATACTTTTCTTCGATGGTGAATACGCCATCCGCAACCTTAACATCTTCCTTTCTCATTGTTAACATTTACGAAAATCTCTTATTACTTCCTAACTTGATCTTAAGTTAACTTTGCTTCAACCAACATGAGATAACAAGTGCGTTGCTCTTCCCTATTGATGAGATGGTCGTGACCGATGGGGGCTCTGTTCACAATAACAACAATGGCGCTAAACAAAGTACTAAAGAAAGTATTAACAACAGATGTTTGTTTTAGACCGACATTTGTGCTTAGTATAAAAACGAGTTTTCTAAAGTTGTAAGTGAAAATTAATTGTATTAAAAATTGCGGAGAACTTTTAGCAGTTTGTATTACGTATTTGGACGTCTACAAGGGGCCCTGGGGTTGAGTTCGAGAACTTTTGGACGCAAAGCGTAGCGTTGGACTAGTTAAAAAAAAATGCTGTCATATGAATGGGTTGATATTTGAGATCTGTCAAATTCGAGTTTAACTTTTTGTTATAAATTAATTTGCATTTTTCCACTTTCTCAATCAAAATCTCATCAAATTAAATAATATGCAAATGGATCACCTAATCCGCAAACAACATTGAACATTATATTTAATAAATGTTGTATCAATTAATTATAAAAGGCGTGAACTCAATTGAATAAAATACTATATACTTTCAATACTTTCTGTCATTTCTAATTTATTATTATCTCTTTTCGAGATTCAACTTAAGTGGTTTTCATAATTTAATTTTCCTGCAGCAATACTCACTGATACTTTCCAGTGTTGTCAACACTGAAATTAGCACAGCGTATACTTTAGTTTTTATCTATTTTACGTAATTAAAATCAAAAGTAATTAAAACTTCTAGACATAAATAAGGAGACAAATTTAACGGTCTCGCACGCTTTAAGTTGTAAGAAAAGAATGGTGAAAAAAAACTGTCTTCGTCATGGTTGAGGGACCGAACGGCATTCCTATGCATAACTCACCTACAAAGTAAAGCACAACCGGCTTCTTATATAATAATTGTCTTGTGATCGATATTTAATTTCTGAAATGCATAAGAGATTTCCTGTTTAGCCGAAAGTAATTGAACTCGTACCAACTGACTACAGTCCGCACACTATAGCTTAACTGGTTTCTTAGTCGTAAAGAAATTTTCATTTGCTCTCGTTCTACAGTCATGGGGCAAGCAAGACGATACAATATTTTTTTTTATTCTATCTTCTATTGAAGAAACACAAAACTTTATTTCTTGGGATCACACTTATTTAAACTTATGCAACGATTAGGAAACTTTTTATTTTCTATTACTAACTAGCTTTACTAAAATATATCACACATTAAGACTTTAATATCTATCGCCATCTTCATCATCGTCTTCCTCATCTTCCTCGTATTCGCCTTCTTCTTCTTTAACGTCTTCATGTGTTCCATAAGTTTCATGCTGTACAGGTGCGTGAGGTACAGCTGCTGCATGATGGTAATCGCGATGAGCTGGTGCGGGATCTTCATGGCCATATGAAGACGATTTACCGTCTGTGATTACCTCAGCTTGAAAACCATTAACCTTGTCTACAGTGTACTTGACCACTCTTAGTGTACCGTCAGGGTCAACCACACTATATATAATACATAAAACATAAAAACATGTGCTAAGGTCTAAGTTTATACTACCTACCTGTATTCGCCTTTCACATTATCACCATTTCGACTTTCTTTACGATTTTGTAACACTCTAGTCTTAGGATCTTCTACACCGTATGCGAAATGATAATCTGGCTTTGCGACATAATCCACATATCCATGACCTCCACTATGTTCATCATGCACAAATACTTCCCTTTCTGGACCACTAACAGGACCACTAAATTTTGCATACGAATATCCTACAGGCTTAGCTGTACACGATGAAACTGCAAGGATGGCGGCCAAAGAACAAATCTAACAAAAAAAAAATATTCCTCTCGGTATTTATCCTTGAAATCCATTAAAAATCCTTTTGTGATGCGACATACTTGCATTAAAGCCATTTTTATTGTAGAAGAATCCCTGAAAGTGTGATAAGTAGAAGCTAACTAACGACACTAATCCTCGAATTGAACTGTGTTTGATACTTAACACTTGGAGTATATTTATAGACCCAGAAAATAGCAGCATTGTTGAAAGAAAAATTATCAACGGTTGTCGTTTTTTTGCGCAATTTACCTGCCAAAGACTTTTTCCAATTTGTGCAAACCTCTACTCTGATATAATATAAACGCCATCGAACCGATTAGGGATTTCTGCACTGTTTATACCAAAAAAGACCTAAGTACAATTCGATTACTGAAGCGGAAGAAACTAATTTTTTAATAGTATCTTTGCATCTGACCGCAATATGCCTTCTTGACTCTAGCCATAACTCTACAAGTATCGGTTACAGTTAGGTCAATCTGAGGATTAAGAATCAATCACTTCTGCGGGTCTATAATTTTGTCATCTTTGATGTCACGATAACACAGCTATTGGAGAGTATAGATCGCGAGATGTCATTTCTTCACTATCAAGAATTTTTGCGAAATATTTGTAACTTCCTCGCGTTGTGTTCAACGATTGACTTCGAAATTGATTTTAGATTTTGTAATATTTAATTGCGCATGACTGATTCATTTTGCAAGTCATAAAAAATTCTTTTGAACTAAGTAAATGAAAAACATTAACCTTGAGGATCGCTGCTTCCCCTCCTACCACTCAAAAATATTTGTTAAATTTTCTTTTCTCACCTGGATATTAAGTAAGTTCTCATATGCTCTGGCCTTTCTCGAGGAATTACCGAACTTTTCTTGCATGTAGAGATAGATGTAAAAATTGAATTAATTTTTTGAGTTTTTTTGTCACATAATCAACACATTCATCCCATGCAACTAGATCCATTCGTTGGAGCCTTAGCCATCCACAATGTATCGTTTCGCCATCTTCATTGAATCTGTTGTTCATATAAACGGGAATAGTATACGTCACTATAAAAATTGGATAAATGTCACCAGGCACTGGCATGCAGATTCAAGACGGATTTAAAATTTAAGTAGAGATGGAATGTGAGCGCTAGTCTTGCTGCAAGGGTAGCAGCATCAACCGGGTGTGGGATTACATGGCTAACAGTCATCTATTTCTCAATGAGAATCCCAATAGAACCACTACTTTTGGGGTTCAGGATGAGAAACAACCATGTCTGCATAGTGCCCCAACTGCTACTGGCTTCATCAAGAAGAACGCATTAGTAATACTCATCCAGTAGAACACGACTGGACACGAAACTGATGAAACCTATGGCAAACAATTTACTAGATCTCTCTGCTTTGGAATTTTTGTAATATTTTTTACTATAATATCTTTTATTTTGGAGCAACTGTGAGTTGCTGGTGAAGCTAATACAATTCGATATTTCTATCTTTACGGACGCATTCAAGACGAGTACGGGCACGGTATGAGTCTTATAGACTGCCGGACAAATATAGTGTCTTTCATCCAGAGCTCGCAGTGATTTACCAGGTGGCAACATGTGCAGAGAGTCCGCACGGCACATCTACATATATTCACTGACAGCAAGGCAACCATAAAGGCGCGAATGATGTGCTGGTAAAATCAAAATTGGTGCAGTTATGCAAGATCAACCTTGAGGAATAGACTGCATTGCACAAGGTGTTGGGTACCTGTCCACAAGGATATCCGAGGCAACGAGATCGCGTATGAGTTGGCCAAAAAGTGCTCTAAATTGGATAGCTCCACAGCAATAACTTATGTGATCCCAATCGAAGTTTTAAAAGAAGAGAACATCAGGGGAAAACCTGCCGTATTGCGAGGCTATTGTGACAAGAGAACTCTTTAATGGCAGTAAAATAAATACCAGGAATCCAGCAGGGGTCATTACGGATCCCTTTTATATATAGGAGCCCAACCCAGAAGATTGAGAATAGCGGTGAACGATTTCTGCAGCAGCAGTAAGGATTCGGAGGAAATCGAGTCCGTCCAATACGTACTTTGCGAGTACTCCGTTCTGATGAATAACGGAGGTACTTCTTTTCAAGTCTAGGGGAGGTCCAAGTAAAGAATTCAGATATATCTTGAGACTCCTAAGAGAAGTAAGATAGATCTAGGGCAGTTTTAAAGGCTATCGCATGAGGCGAAGAGTCACAATGGACCCCCTGAAAGTCTAAGTGATGCAGGCTGGCCTTCTTGCGGTACTTCTATTACCTAACCTAACCTAACATAATATAGTTCTTAAGTGTGGTCTAACTTTTGACAGAATTCATCGTTGATCCATTTCCATTTACCTTGAACCTAACCTGTACTTTTTTTCTTTGTTGACATAATGGTGGGTCCATCGCCTGCGCTTTATCGAAAAACCACTAAAAATTTATTCGTCTTTTACAGTCTTATTTTTTCTCTAGTTATCTTAACTCTAGAAAAATAATTTACGTCGATTCGATATGCGCACCGAAGAAATAATGCTCCTACTCCTTCGTTCCTTAGAGCTTCTACGAGAGGGCTGTTTCGTATAGGGTATGTCCTGTAGAAACATAGATATTGCGAAATCGTACGTCGAAGTGATGTTTGATGATCTTCAACTTTATTAGCAATGATGTGGTTTATACACCATACCAACATTCGACGTATGATTAACTTTAATGTACTTCCAATATGATAATCTTTCTAAAGATAATGCCATTAAAAGAAAACCGAAATAAGTTCGAGTAGGAAAATGTGTATTAAAAGTAAAGGCTGTAAAAATACAGGTTGACTTATGGGGTTAAAATACTGTGATAGCCTTAAAAATAGCATTTTTTAGACAATTTTTGTTTATGTAGAGAAAAGTAATAGAATAATAATACTCATGGAAGGTATTAGGAATATATTAGAGTGTACAAGAAAAAGATTATTAAAAAAGTATTAGTAAATGGCGACACCAGAGCCATTCTCGCGAGGCTTGTCGAATTTAAAGCACTCTGCGGCACGCAGTGTAGCTGGTGCAATTTTGAATTTGGAAAAAAATAAAAAAATCGTTTAGTCTATATGCTTATAGCTAGTGAAGTACGTAGGAAATTTTGAAAATATTAATTTTTGTATGATTGGCGGGTATTTAAATGAAATCGTTCAATTTTAGACACAAAAGCGGCAATCATTTGTAAATAAATAATGTCTAAATGGACGTATCGAAAATCCCGTACGTATTTCAATTCAAAATATTATTTTAAAAATATAGCTAAAAATTCAAATGAAGAGCATGAAAATTGTTGGAGTTATGCTGCGTGCTGTTTTGAAAAATCGTGTTTCGAGAAAAACACGTTTAAAGTTTTGAAATGAGTTATTGACATTAAAAATTCACCTGTTTAAATATTACCTGTACTGATGCTAAACTAACGTACTTTGCTTGGAAATGCTTTTAACTGAACATAAACATTTCCTAACGACATTTGTTACTGCATTAGTGTCAGTAAGGAAAGAAAGCGCCCTCCCAGTAGGGTGTATTTAACGCAGATAGTCGTTTTGGAGCAGACCGACGGGCTCGGGGAGGAGCCTAAAATTTCGATGAAGAAAATTCCTTTCAGGTATAAAACTTCAGCCTTCATATTCTCGAAGGTTCAACGCATCTTTTAAGCCAATTAAAAAAAATTGATTTTCTGACAAATTTACAGTGGTGTTACTCCTTAAGTTATAGTCGAAGACTTATAAGTTGCAACAGATTTTTCTACACCTAACTGAGAGCTACCTGAGACAACTTACAACTAGATGTGCAAAATTCCATATAAACCCGAAACACCTTTTGGAAGCTCTTTAACTTTTTATTCAACCAAAGAAGGCTATCATTGCGAAGAACTTATGTGGCATAATACAGCAAGAGAGAGATAGAATGTGTAAAGCTTTCTATTAGAGGGCCATTAGCTTTAGATGCAAGTTAAGAGTATTTACCGCTTGAGTGTGGTGTTCCTCAAAGTGCCATTCTAGACCCGGTATTGTTCCATTATAGTTTTCTGTATAAAGACGACGTGGCCAAATCCGTTGGCTTTTTGAAAGATGGTGTCGAAATCATAAGCTCCGACTTGGAATAGCTGTTAAACCGTTTTTGTCCCTTGTTGTCCTTTCCTCTGATCAGAATTTTTTTTGGCCTCCAGAAGATCATTTGAACTCTATATGTGTGCTGATCTTATTTTTTGGAAACATTTGAAATTGTCATTTCCTCATTACAAGTATTTTGCTATTATGTACAAAACCTTACAGCTTCTGTAATATATCGATACTGTTAGAAATCGTGAAATCCTAAAAATAGTTTATAATTCCCTTCTTAATTAATGTATTCAATATATTCACATAAAAAATCGAAGTTGTTGTTCTTGATCTTGAGAATGAAAATTATTTCTTTCATCTTACACCAATCACAACCAAAAGACTCTTAGGACATGTATCCACCGAGGATACGCTTCGCGCGGGGCAATGTATACGCAACTAATAAGCTAATATCCATATACACCACGGAGTGCAGAGCGCCTTCTACATTCAGTCTGCTTGCTTCCATTCATGTCGATGTCATCGAGCTAGTTGCCAGTACAATCCACAAAACAGTTGTCATTTACTACAGTCGATCTCCATCTCATACTCAACGAACTCCCTGACTACATGAATGGCAAACTAAGCAAGGAACTAAGAGCAAGGAATACGAAAACTTTGTCAATTTGTTTTCCATTTTAAATTGGAAGCATAAAATCTACGCTCATCCAGCACTCTTCCGACTTATTCGTGTCCACCGAGCTAACCTGCATCCCAGTAGATTTCAAACGCGCATGCAACGATTCACACCTTACCTTCTAACAAAAAACTTGAAGAATGCTGATTTAGAACTGATGTTGAAATGAAATCCAGAAGTTGTACTTCCACTGACAAAATATTTGTGTTCTAGTGTTGTTAACTGGTTCACTAACAAACTAAAAATATATTTCCGTACTGTGCCCTGTTTCGAGTATTCCATCTGACCCTAATCAGATCATTGTTGGAAGTAAAGGAAGCACTGCTTCCCTTTACAGAATGGAAAACCCCATTCATAGCAGGAAAATTAGTTGCATTAAAACATTCTCAGGAAGTTTTATCTAAAAAGTCGAAAAATTTTCCTCGGCTGGTAGCACTATATACAAGCGGAAAGTTTTTGTATGAAACGCTCAATTTCGTCCAATAAATGGTATGGTATGATATGGTATAATATGGTATGCTTCCGCACCCACCATCATACCATCCAACATAACATCTCCGTCTTGGTTAGCAGTGGCCAATGCTTGGATAGAATTGCTTTCGATTCAAACCTACACTGACACAGCCACTTGGGAGAGACGCTGAAATATTTGCCGCATCTATACCACCCAATACCACACCAACCTCCGATTTGGCTCATCCAGCAAACTACATATAATCGAGTGGTATGGATATTGGATGGAGGCGCTTCCGTCTCAAACTTACTGTAACATGTCAAACCGCAGAGACGCTGAAATTTTGGCAGCGTCTTTGTAAGAACACAGCCCACATAATAAATTGAACACAGTCAGCTTGTCGAACTCATATTCATTCAAGGGGTTGCGTATGTATGTATATTGCTATAGGACGCTGAACAAAATGTATCGTTTTCACAATTAATTTACGGAACTGCTAGGACTTTCATTGAATAAATTCTAAAGCTATATACCGGTGGAGGTGTCGGTGTCGCTCTCGATCTAATTTTGTAGCTTTATATTACGCATAGTTAGAAGATAATGCCTGTATTATAAATTGATGATGCTACTCTTTAATTGGGAAAGGAGAATCCTAGTTTTTTTTTTAAGTATTTTTGTGGAGGAATGGGGTATATGAATTGAATGTTCATTGTAATTGGTAAAGATGAATCAGATGGTTGGATTGAATGACAGATAAAGAATGATTGCCAGGAGTTTAGTGTATTGCTGTGATTCACGAGTATACTGGTCATGGATATTTTGTGTTACAGCTGTATACTCGTCATTCGTAAAAACTAAAACATTCATTTGATTACAACTTAATTCAATATTATAACAGCTACACATACTCTGTATTTGACGAATATACTCGTCATCGCTTCATTTTTGCGACACAATTTAGGTACACACTTAATAAAAATATCACCATAGCTAACTTGTTAATGGTGGACGTAGAATTTAATTCTTGTGTTCACTTTATAATTGTGGCGGGAGGTGCATAGGTACTATGAATGGATTACTCGAACGTCTTGCACTAATTATAAAGCCTCTTCCGGAGTAGAGCTCCATCTGATTTGAAATAAATGCTCCACACCGAAACGTTAGTCTGTTTGGAGTTTTTGAAATGCTCCGACAATTCTAAGCTCGACTTGGAGGTCACAAATAAAGCAGTGCTTTAGAAAGCCAATTAAAGTAAGAACTTAAGGAGGCCTAGTGGACGATAAGTGGACATATATTGGTACAAAGTTATATCCGAGATATCGGTATAATTTTTCTTTAATAATTCCTAAAGCTTTAAACTAAATATTTATTGAAAACCTGAAATATCGCGTACTTCTGATTTATATTTTTTTCCGTATCTGGAGCATCTTAGTGGAGTTAAAAAGTACTTTTCTCTTTGGAAAAGTTCCGTTCCACAGCCTTCAACCTTCAACTGGCAAAGTGTTTTGCTCCAACTAAGGCAAAATAAGTTTTTCTGCACCTGCTTGAATCAGCGTTACTATTTTCGAAGTGATAACACAAGCTCTACCCAGGATTGGTGTGCAGGATGTACATATGTGCATGGCTTGAAAGCAAAAATATCGCTGTGAATTATTCAAAAAGTTAATTGCCGGATTACGAAGAACTTTACGTAGTTCATTTATGTATAGATATATCTACTTCAACGGAAAGGTCATAGCGGTTTATTCAGTCTAAGCCGACACCTCTGCGTAGGTTCGATCATCTCCAAACGCTTGTCAAACCACCCTGCAAACCGTGTAACTAGCATCTAGAAATTCATCGGTTGTAATACCTTGCTGAAAACGTCAATCAGAGAGCAAGTTTCTCATACTTTTCTTTGCCACGCAATAAAAGTCCGAAAATTAATACAACGAGGAAACTTTAATTGAATGCTCTTTTTGAAAAAACAAGCTTTGTTTCAGTGAAACCTTGCATTTAGTTCGCTCAACACCTGAGGACATTTTCCATCGATACCGGCAGATATATTAACAAGAACGACGACGCGACTGCTACTGCCGAGACAACAGTAGCAACATTGAGCCGACTCGGTCAAGTCTCTTCCTGAAGATTGCTGGCCAGCCAGTACTGTCACCCGGCCTGGGTGCACTCCAGACGCATAGGCGCATAGGTATTCAACCCTTGGTCCGCGTTTAAGTTGTCACTGGGACAGCCGGGACCAGATAGTATACGCCCGTGTCTCGACCCAACCTTCATCCATAAGTCATATGTACATATATAGGTACTTACAAAAAACCTCCTTTATAGGTACCGAAGCGTCGTCTTCTTATTCATTTACTACTGCTTAGACTTTCCTCAAGCTGTTGGTACACCAGCGTACTGCATGCAGGTCTAAAGTTTACTCTAACCGACTGTGCTCTTCATGCAACAGTCCTAAGACAAGATCACATTGTGCGTACCCGGCGCTTCCTACGTTAAGCCGTTCGTAGAGACATCGTTCTTAACCAACCTCTCCATACAACAGTATTAGCTCTCAGCGCTGAAGTAATACCAAGATGCCATCCGTAAATATCACTAAGGCTTCGCAGCAACAAGACGTCGTCAATTGATATCTTTGACCTCAGCCAAGACGTTATTAATCGATATCATTCAAGCCTTCAAGACTTCATCAATGCTCCAAGATGTGATTGTACCAAGCCCTGATTGTGGTGGCTGTTTTCCCATCACGGAAACCGCAGCCAATAAAAGTCCACCGTTGGAGATACTCATTACGAAGTGGTTATATAGGCCTCTACTTACTGTTTCTTCATTAGGTTTTACCGTTTTACCAATTGGTGGCATATGGAAGGATTTTCTTAAAATTGCGGCTACCACTATTAAAATAATTTTTCATAAATTCAAATCCAGCTAAGATAAAAACGATCAAAACAAATTTTCCCACAGCTGCGCATCCTATCCTTAGAAAAGAAATGCTTAAGTCCCTAAATTAAAAGATATTCTAATTGCATAAAAAATACATCAGACGTGCATTTCATTAATTGTATTCTTGTGATGTGAATATGTGTAGATAGAGCCCACAATATTGACCTTTTTCTGTTCCTTCGTTTTAAAACTTTTTGTTCATACAAATAACCAACGTCAACGTATTAAAGCTCGTCACATTATTGAGGTCCATTGAAAAAAAAATAAAATAAAAATAAATGACAAAGTTTCATAGCAAAATTGTCCTCATTTCTCGTAATCTATCGGCACAGTCTAGCGCAGCATCGACTCATAACGTAAACGAGTACCATGGTCACCAGTAGAAATGCATTTCAATGCGGAAACAAAACCACTCGGATAATCTTGCACAAACCCCAGAAATCTCAAAAATGATTGCGTAATTGTCATCGGATCCAAAGTCTCCCGATTAAAATTAGGCAGTTACTCATGCATCAAGAAGTAGCGGAGAGTGCCATGTTATAAATTAAAATTAATTAAAAAGAAAACGAAAGCGGTACTGATCAGTCTCTCGTTAGTTTTGATTAAATGTGACTTCGATCACGTCGGATTTCTTGGAGTAATAGTGAACTGATTTTGGGTGAAAAGTGTTGAAACTTTTCGTGTTAAACTTGTTTATTATGACCGAAGCTGGCAAATATTTATCACTTCCGTGGACTCACAGGTAAAAGACAGTTAACTATGCAATTTATGATTTTTCCCGGTTCGGTGTCTTTTAGTAGTATATATCTAGGTACAGTCGACCAACTGACGAACTAACTGCCATAAATTCGATAACAGAGCCGAAGAATTTTAATAAATGCATTAACTTCTTCCTTTTTGTGAAGCTTTATAGGGTCAGGATGGGGCAATGGGGTACATATTTATCAGATACATTTTGCACATATATAGACCACGTATAGCTCCTCTTAGATCACAGAGAGGTGAAATATTTTGAGGAACATCTGTAGCTTTTCAGAGAAGCAGATTTTGAAAGTGTCAACCACTTCCTTGCTGTAACCGCATAAATCTAAGAAAGACACGCGTGGGATAACATTTCAACCCAGAAGAGGTTTATGACAAGTTTTGCCGAAATGTAGCTCATGTACAATTTTTGTGGGGACACCGGGATGGACTACGCGAAAAAAATAAGAGGTATTTATATCAGAAGCATATATCAGGGGAAAAAAATCTTTTTTCATTCATTTACAGTATAATCCCATCTTCGTAGCCTAAGGGGAATAGAAGTACATATATCACCAGAAACAATCTACTATCAATCTCTAAAATAGCATTAATCACCTGTTACTACCCGGAAGATTAGACTGAAGGCATTATTGAAAAAATTCCAAGCAAGTGGAGCTAACCAATCATAACGATTGGAGAGGGGTGCGCTTACTGCCCACTTTTGGGAAAATGCAGACATAAGTGGGTTCGAATTACACCTCAAAATGGTCCTGAGCCTTTTCCCTTTACCTAGTTTCCTACTTAACAGGTTGGTACAATTGGCCGCTTGGTCTCCGTGCTTGGAATCTACCAGAAAAAAACAAACATAATCCTAGATATAATTAATTTAGCAGTCAATTTTTGTCTTCAGTAGGCTAGATTTAGAGGATATCGTTGATTAACACTTTGCAGATCATAATGATGTAGAGCGCAATATGCAGGGACATCCTATACCTAGCTTTTGTTGATTATAATTGTTATTACGTATTATAATAACCACAATAACCCTAAGGGATCATAATATTCCCCTCTGGATCCCAGTCTTACATGGAAGGAACATATATACTTGATGTGATCATGGGTATACCATGGATATCTCTCTTTCTGTGCAGTCTCTCCGCATCTGGATGAGACCACAAGACTGAGGCTATTCACTACTCTTATTCGGCCACACTTCCTTTATGCAGATATCGTCATATACCCAATTTCTCAAGGCATGTACCAGATATGTATTCAATCTTAGACGTAGGGCGCATGTTAGTCCACTGTTGGACATTCTTGTACCAGGATCACTGCAGTGTATGTACGAATTGAAGGTTTTGTCGTTTCTACATAGGGCCATCAGACTAGATCTTCTATCGGGATAAGTGAGAGGCCGCTAATCGTGGAGTAGAAGAGACAACCGACGATTGATATACCGACGCGTAGAAATTGATTTTGAAAGCAGGAATATTTTCTCGCGTGGTATCACGAAATTGAATGGTCTGCCTAGGTAAATTAGGGAAGTTAGCTTCCCCAGCGAGTTCACAAGGAAAGACTTATGCTCTTTCAGATCATAGTAATGCGCCTAATCAGTTTGTTTGAACAGCCCCGATCATTAAACAGTCCTTCATATAAAGGCTGCATCTCCATTTTATTCAACTGATCTTACAAGCATTTGAATTGCCAACCGAATTACTTCCTTTTTTTTTAGATTTTCCAAGTTCAACAGGATGGTGTACCCTACAGATGGCCCTACAACATAATGCGTCATCTACATCATTCATTCACTCAAACGCAACCCCAGACCAGTGATATTGGTATCTGTTAGTGTTGATCGATATCATGTTTTCATATTACGAGCTTCCGGCAAGTACTGTCTCAGTGAGACAACTGAGACAAAGCTTTGAGCACAGTCTCAGTGAGACAACTGAGACAAAACTTTGAGCAACAGTCTCAGTTGTCTCTGTTCAAATCAATCAACTGACTTGCCAATTTTGACATTTAAATAATTTTGGCCACAGAAAATGGATAGTAATAAATTGAAGAAAGTGTTGTTTCACTTGTCTCAGTTGCTCAGTGGTTGCATTCGATTTTTGTGGCTCAATATGGAACTATGGCAGTTCGCCGAAAGTACGGTCTCAGTGAGCTAACTGAGAATATCTCACTTGTCTCACTGAGAATGTGCTTGTCGCAAGCGTCAATTGTGTCCTCATATTACGTGTACACAGTGTGTGCATCCATCACTATTGCCTCATTATCCAGTTAGCATTTAAATCGTTGGAGCTTGTGGATAAGTGTTCAGCCTCTTCGACTATATGGCTGCCAGTGCTATTGCGCTAATATCATCCGCATATAAGTACCTGTCACATACATGTTGCTTTCGTATGCTTCCGTATAGTGGCTGGGACAAATTCTACCACATCAATATATCCGTAATTTTGAGGTCGCATATGTGAAAGTCCGGAACATAGCAGGAACAATCTTTGTTCCATCAAAATTTTGCAAACTTAAAAAAACATTTTATGACAACTGGAACATGGCAACAGCCAACATTTATCACATAGAAATTTCGCCACTTTGGAGTGGTTTCATATGTTTTATGGAGGGAGCGTGGCAAGAACAAAATATATTGTTTTAAAATCCCAGCCTCTTAGCAAATTAATAAGAAGAAAACAATTGGAATTTTGAAATTGCAGCTACGAAGTTCTGCTGCCAAAAAATGGTGGACTCTGTAATGTGGATATATGTCGATATAAAAGGCCATGACAGGTGTCAACTGTTCCAAAGTATTTTCATGGCGGATGGTCGTGGTATTTAATAGCCAAGATTCCGATATCGAAGTTTCAACCACTATATTATGTGCCCACTCGGAAAATATCATAGTTTACTACTTCCATGCCTAAATAAACAAATCGATGCGATTCTATTACATGAAGAAAAATGCTAAATTTTTTTTCATCATATCATTTTTACTACGTAATCTGATGTCTTACTACCTAACGTTGTCATAAAACTTATAGCAAACATAAGAAAGAACAAGTAAAAAAGCTAGAATTCTTATGATACCCTAAATGAATGCCCGTATAAAATTTCGTATGGTCACAGATCTATGCAAGTTTGATTTCTGAAGTGGTTTTTCGCATATATTTCTAGAACAGTTCGTCGGACAGCAAAAATGATTATAACCAATTTTATAGGATTTGGTATTCTGAAGAAGCTTTTAGTACAATAAAAATGTCTTGGACTGATCGTTTTTACAGTATATGAAAAAAAAACCTAGATTTTTATATGGCAACAGCAAGAACGGGTTGCCCGATTTAATCCATTTTTGAAATTGTATTTGTTATTACTAAAAAGCAGCATGTACCAAATTTCAGCTCTGTATGTCGACGCGTTCTCAAACAGTGTCCAAATATATAGTGAAAAACGAAATTTTTGTATGGCAACGGCAACCCCACGAAGGAGTTGCCTGATTTGTCTCATTTTCGAATTTAATTTTAATTTTTTTTTTATAGTCCGTGTACAAAATTTCAGCTCTCTAAGCGAACGCGTTCTCGAGTTATCGTGCACACGGACAGACGGCCGGACATACCGAGGGACATGCAAAAATCAAAATAACGTTTAATGTTATGCTTGGGTCTCCAATCCATTTTGCTCTACCATCATTATTTCGAGGCATTACAAACGGAATGACAAACTTAGTACACCCTTTAGATGTCATCTAGGGTATAAAAATGTCAGTACCTACCTATATTTTTTCACGTGGTAAGGTTGTATCGCATTTTACGGCGTACCGTTGACATGTTTATGTAGGCAAGAACATTGGAATTGAACAAACACTGACGGCATTAGAAAATTGCGTTTGGTTTTATTCAGTTAATTCATATTAATTCTTGCATGGAAATCAAATTACACTGTATTATTTTGTCATATTTCAGGAGAAGATTCTCTTGCAAATAAATTTACATGTGCATAAGCTATGAAAAAATTTTCTTTTCTTTAATTTAAATTGGGCTTGTTTCAAAGGAGCTTTCAAGTTTTTCGAAGTAATCTTCCCACAGAGAGAAAAATGAATCTTACATTAATTTCGTTCTATCATATCTAAAATTTATATCTATAAACAAAAGTTCAAGTTGGATCACATATATTCATAACCTAAATCTATCAAAGTACACGACGGAAAAAGAACAAACATTGCTCCTTAGGAGTTAAGAGGAGTCAGTACTCAGCAAAAATATCAATTTAGTTACCAGCGAGCCTGTAGGCAATAAAACTTACTATACGTAGGTTTGTGTCCTGAAAGAATGAAATTCATATGAAATTAGCCGAGACCTAGACCACCAGACCCATTAGAGACATCTAGCGTAAAAGACAGAAACCCAACATGCGACAATTTAAGACGAAAATGAAAATTTGCCGTTCAAAGAAATTAAAAATTTTTAACGAGAGTTAACTTTCCTAAATTTTATTTTGCACATAATTGTTAAATATACTATTTTTCTTTATATTCCAACAACTTTCAACGAAAATGTGCAATTTCTCGTCGGTGAAATATCGAGAGAAAAAACAAGTACTATTAGAATTAAACAATTAAAAAAGGCGGCACTAAAAATGAAAAAACTCGACGTTATTTGCTAGATTTAGGCTTTATCTTTCTAAAATATTCACAATCTAAAGAAATGAGACTACTAACAGGAATTTGATTTGAAAAAAATCAATTTTTACCATTTTTTACAAGTTTCCGAACTAATATCTCCATTCCAATACATTTTTTTTATTTTTCTGGACGTTATTTACTAGACCTCTTCTTTACCTTTAATTTAAGATATAAATCATTATTCTGCTACAAATAGTTTGCCAGAAATTCGCATTGAAAAATGTATGAAACTTGCAAATTTTGGTACTGACTCCTTTATGGAGAGTAACATCGCACGACATAAATCTGCTACTATCACGTATAAATAATTGCCACGTTCGGGCTTGGGACATGTAGCCGCTACAGTCCCAGATAGTGTGCAACTACTGGAAAAGTGTTCCCTACTATTGCGACAAGCACATCATGGGCACATTTCTGCGATGTTCCTGGATATATAAATATTAAGTAGTTGGCGATTTGGATATGTATGAAGTAAGTGATCGGTGCACATTCCTGTCCTCATAAATGCTAGCTGGGTATCCATACATGGAATCAGACAAATATAATCATAAGCCAAATAATTAGGAATCAATTATTAATCAATAGATATAATTTACATATTTTGCATTCAATTTTATTCTGCTGTTATTGTAAGTTTCACTTTAACTAACTAATAGGATCCACGTTAGTCTAATCAGTATTACCTATATGTATTTTTACTTCGGTATTTGCTCACTGAATACCAATTGATCTGTAAAGAATGCTTTCTTTCTTTTTATGTATTTGACCTCAGACGGACACATGTTGGCCCACTGCTTGAAATCCTCCTACCTGGATCTCTATTGTGCATGTATGAGATGAAGGCACTAGCTTTTATTCACAATGCCAGAATTGATCTACTTCCTGGGTACATATGAAATCAATTCATCTGGAGCGGAAGGGACAGCCGCCGTTTGATCTACCCTCGTGTCAACACCCAAATTGGTAGTAAAAACATCTTCTCTTAGGGCGTCACGAAGTGGAATTCTCTGTCTGTGGAGGTCAGGGATATCGCCCTCGTTATTGAATTTAACAGGGAGGCTCTTAGCTAAGTCAGACCTGCCTGAGTCCTCTGTATTACTATCACTTTAAACATTAGTCTAGTAACTTGCTGACACCCTCATCCATATTCATATCTCATACCAAGACAACACTAGCTAACGTTTATCAATATAACAACATCTAAATATAGTCAACAATTCATCATACAGATGTCATACCCTTAAATCTCTTCAGCAATAGTTAAAATATTTCCCAATAATACAAAATTTTATAACTATGACAATACTAGCTAACATATTTATCAACAATATTAAATTTAAAACTTTAACCTATCATCTCACTGGCACCCAAGTGTCCTTCCTAATCTAACCACAGCAAGGCGAGTTAACATATCACTTCAGCTATACCAGCTGCTGCATCTGGTCACCTGGTAATGTGACCTGTTCACTCTGATGTTTGTCCTAGGCGTCCCATCGTCAGATGCGCGGAGCAATACTTCTTCCGGCTTTCTTGGTCCGCTCGGGTGGTACACGTTAGTTAGGTGTCTCGGGCAACTCGAGTTGAAAATTTTATGGATAGTCAAACAAGCAAATAACAATGGATCTAGTAACCTGAGAAAATTATGTAAGTCTGTAACCTTAGAATTAAGTCATTGAAGTCAATTAAACAGACATCTAGATCTAAGCCTCTAACTTGAATAAGACTGACATAAACAGAGAGAAAACTAATTCTATAACTTAAGCAATAATGGCCGGTTTCACAGTTCAGGGCAGAGCTTAGCTAAGCCACGGGTGTGGCTTAAGCCCAGAACTGAAGCCTACTCGGTTTCAGAGTACTCAGTAAACTGAGGCTTAGTTAAGCCGCAGATGAAAATTTTTAAGTTATCAGCACTGGTGCAATTGTGAATTTTTTATAAGGAAAATTGCCATTGTGAATTTAAAACCAAGCGAAAGAAGAAATTTTATTTACCAGTTTGTTATTGTTTTTATCGGGAAGGATATCAAATCCCAAATCATTCAGAACGTTTACATGAAAACTTCAGTACTTGACTTGAAAGCCACTTGAAACTCAGTAGGGTTTTTGGTTGAATTAACTCCAATTACTTGACTTGAAATTTACTTGAAGTGACACTTTACCTTTGACAACTTTGCATTAAGTTCAATATATAATTGCTGATTTTCAGATAAATATCTTGAGAAAAGTGCTAAAAATCACAGCCTGAATTATCAACAATAATCTTCTTCTTGTTTCTCTTTGCCAATTTCATATCACGCACAAATGCAAAATTTTCAAGTACTGAAGTTGCGTTTACATAAATTTTTCAAGTAAATCGAACAAAATTTTGTGATTTACTTGACTCAAGTATACTTGAAGTCAATGATATTTTGATTACTTGATCTCTATTTGAAGTATACTTCAAGTATTCATGTAAACGTATTGATTGTTGCAGAATATTTCGACAACGTCAACCATCATAGCCGAATGTTTCTACAGTCGGAATCGAGAATAAAAATTAACGTCATCTCATTTCTCTAAATGTTGCGGGCGACTTCTTATAATTTTTTTAACAGGTCACACCTTGCAATATTATGTCATACATTTCTTTGTCACTTATATACTCTGCATCAAATAAATAGCTCATTTTTGTATTAAACTATTTGGTTTCTTCCTAAAACTTCAGATGGAACGCTGACACTAGCTGCCCGACATAACTAGATAACTATTTTTCGCTTGGAAAATTTCAATTTAGTATAACTTTTGAAATATGTACGTTCGTTTAATAACAAAAATTATTATATTTAGGCAAAATATAATATATTTAGCAATAATTTCCTATGCTTTCCACAGCAAAATATGAGGCTTAAGCCTTTGAGATGGCGGGCTTAAGTTAAGCTTGCCTTAAGCCTTGACTGTGAAATCGAAATATTTATTAAGCCTTGACTGTGAAACCGGCTATAAGTCATTTAAGTTAAGCAAACATATAGCAAATAAAGTTTGTAAACTGAATTAATAAAAAAACATTGGCATTTGCATAGACTGAAAATTTATTTGTACTGTTAATATATCTTAGAGCTTGTTAAGAAATTGATCACACAAAACTAGTCATATATGAGAAATAGGCTGTGTAAATTACATTTAGTGTGAACGTATTATACCTATTATATTATTGATAAAAAAAATAGTGGAGTAATTAAGTGAATTAAATATTGCATTTATAATAACTATAAAATTTACTTAGAGTTTCATTTTTCTTTACAGACTCTCAATTTGTAATCTGTATGTGCTACAGTCTAGATCCTACAGTCCAGCTGCTAGTCTCATTCTTTTAAGAATTTTCTTAGCTGATTTATGACAATCTGCCTCTTGCTATTAATATTTTAATTTGTTGTTATCAAGCAGGCTGTTATTTCTTTATATTTATCCAATGTTGTAAGGCCTAATGTTGTACGTTGCTTAAGCGCATACGATTTTGAATAAATACTCTTTGAATTTGAATATTCAGTTAACTGTGAAGGATTCCTACTTCTGCCCCCTTCATAGTGTGGGTGACCCGGAAATATTTGTTTGTTTTGACTTGGCGTTTTTAAGAAAAAGTAAAGTAAAATAGAATGAACATATCATTTACTCTTACTTACTCAATAAATAATCCAAATAGCATAGTTGAATCTGCTTTCTTTCACCTTGTCTTGTCTGTCGAAGCAGATCGCTTTAAATATCTGCTTTCGTATATTCTTTTCAATCTACCTCCACTCCGAACAGAGTTAAATACAATGGTTAATCAGTTAACCTTTGTTGAAAAGAATTCACTATAAAAAAGCGATTTGAGGAAAAGTATATGGAGAATGAATGTTGTTTATACTTTTGAAAGCCCCAAATATTTTATTAGTCAGTTCATAAGTTTAAGCATTTTCCGATGCTAACCTGTCGAATTCGACAAAAATATTTTCTTCCCAATAAATTCAATTATTGAAAATTATCCAACTTGTCTGAAATACTAAGTAATTTCTGCTGCCTCTTTCGTCTCTTAATATAAACAGAGCGGTTGGTCGTTTTACAATTTTATTAATATTACCCACGCAAAAATATTCGTACATAAAAATAAAATTTGTGAAACTTTCCAAAACAACTACAACAACAAAATCTTAATTCATTTCTCCATCTATGGAGAAATAATCAAAGCTGGACAAATTTTAATTAAAAAACTGAAAAATGTATTGGTTACAGGTGGTTACAGTTTACAGTTGGCGTTTTGAGCTTTTTTGCTTTTCTACTCCCCGGAAGGCGGCTGCCGAAACGATAGCACATCTCTAAACCTAACCTTACATTTTCCAAAACCTTTAGCAGTGAAACCTTAGATTTTTCGAAAACCATTAGCAGTGATACAAGCCCATTCGGACCACGGCAATAAGTTCTCGCTTCCACCGTTTCGTCCTCCGCGTGGCGGAGAAAAGCCGAACATTTTTATTCGGCCGCCGCCATGCGGAGAAAAGCAAAATCACGGAAATGTCTAAACTTTTGCTCAATTTTTTAGTGAGAGCTTCCACCTGTCTCGTATGAGAAAATCTTGAAGAGTCTTAAACAGATGGCGTTAAATATAGTTTTAATTTTAAATAAAAATTTCAATTTCTACAATTTATATAAATAGAAAAAATTATAATTACATACATATGTTGGGCATATTATTTTATAGTTATAATAAGCGAACCCTAGGTCAGACGTCGCCAAATTTTTAAAAGGTAGGGCCACATAGGTATATTGAAAGTGTTAAAAATGCACCTGAATTATATGAGTAACTTATGAATTATGAAAAATTAATGCATACCCACCCTTTTAAGGTTTTGTGTCAGTAAGAGCAGATTGGAAGACACTTTCCCTATTTATTCGTTTTGACAATGAATATACCAAAAAATATAACAGACGGACATGCGGGCAGATGGACATGAAAAAGTTAAAACAACTTTTAATATTATGCGAGGGTGTCCAATACAATTTGTTTCAATGTGTTATACCATGGACAGGGGCGTTTATATTTATTTCGCTCAGCACTCTGAATACTCTGAACACGGTCCATCCGTCTGTCCGCACTATAACTCGAGGACGCGTTCACTTAGGGTTTTTAAAAAAAAAAAAGTAAATTTAAGTTCGAATCGGGCAACTCCTTCATAGGGTCCGATTTTCACTACATATTTGGGGACAATAGACAATACTTGAGAAGGGATCAACGTAGACCGGTGAAATTTTGTACTTAGTATTTTCATAAAAATAGTAAATATAATTTCAAAAATTGACTAAATTGGTTAACCCCTTCTTGGTGTTGCCATATAAAAGTTTATGATTTTTAAGAATACTGTGAAAATGATCAGTCCTAGACGGTTTTAATGTAATGAAAACTTCTTCAGAATATTAAATCCTATGAAATTGGTTATAACAAATTTTATTGTCCGACGATCCGTTTTAGAAATATATGCGAAAAACCACTTCAAAAATCATACGTGCACACTTGAATTAATCTTAGACAAAGTCTAGCTTTTTTACTTGTTACCTAGAATTTTTATTAAACGGCTCAATAATTTGCGACGCAAATGAGGTCATGAGCGAAGGGAACGAACACTTCAACCGGCATCGCACATTTACTTATTATCTCTGCATGTAAGAGACATCTCAATGTAACTAGTTGTTCCATTTTAAACACTAAAGGCCTTATTTTACGCTAGGCCTTATTTGCCTCTCGTACCTTATTATCAATAGGGAGCAAATCATATTTAAAATGTTAATACTTTTTAAAATTCCATAGTCCTTCCTTTCCTTCACCCCTTCTTTATTTTTATAACTTTATAACTTTATTTAATTATTTATTTATTTTTATTATCAATTGATAATTAACAAGTTACAAGTGTTGCCAATATATTTAAACAAAACTACCAGTATAGTCAGCCCAATCTACAACGAGAGCTACAAGCTGATTTGAATTATATAAAGGAGCGGGGTATGTGTTCCTTATAAAAATTTTAACATACTAACTACATAGACATTGCCCACTTTCCCTATTAACAAAACCGTGGTTGACTTCCGACATTAAATTAAGAATTTCACAACAGATATATGCATAACCGGGGCCAGATGTAGCGGAGCCATGAGGGCCAAAATGTACAGGCCCCAAGCCCCTGGATGCGCCCCTAAATCACTGTAACTGAAATAAAAATATTTTTTGTCATAAATTTTAAAATAACTAAATTTTTGCAGAAAAATTTTGCATAGCATTGTACCATTCTTCTTTGTGCTTCATAAAAATTCTGACATTGCGCGGACACTGGATTTATCAGAAAACAAGGATCGAAGGGAATTTTTTAAATTATTTCATTTCTTTCATTTGTCATTCAGTTCCGTTATAATACAGCAATATATTTTGGAAAATTGTACTGCAAACAAGGTTTAAGATATCATTTAATTAAAACTCATAATGTTTACAAAAAACCTTTTGTATGTTTTATTTAGTTGGCATATTTTTATGATTTTAAGGTTTTTCTGGTTGGCCCGGGACCCATGTAAGCTTTCTCAGGCCCTGTATACATAATTGCAGAATATTGGCTTACGACAATGCTGCGGTAATAGCAGGAAAGTTTGGTGTTCCACATTAAAGAAAAAATCCAAATGCAGAGTTTGTAGCGTGTACAAATCATTATTTAAACTTGGCATATGTACATGTAGCTTCTGCTGCTTTCTATAACTATTTTTGGGACTATGAACTACTTGTTTTCGTATTTTTTTTTGTTTTCCACTTATCGATGGGATATTTTATTTTCTGTCATTGGTCAAGGTTTTAAGCGCAGTGTAGAAATTCGCTGGAATACAAGAGGAGATGCAACGACTGTTGTAAAAACACTTCTTAAACATTTTAAGTGCTTGGGAAAAATGGACATCTGAAGAAAAAAATATTAAAACGAGATCACACGCTGGAATATTTCTCAACTCAATGAAATCTTTTTCATTTCCCTGCTATCACTATTTATGGGGATTCGTCCTTTTTGAAATTTAAGGTGCGCAACAATACCTGCAAACAAAGGGGTTAAATATCTATCAATGTTATTTAAAACTGAATTCATTACAAACACATTTATTTCATTGGATAAAGGGGCACGCTAGTGCAAAACTCAACTAAAAATATATGTGAAGAATTTGAGGTATCTAATGAGTGTCGAATTAGATGGAACAAATTATGAGTTGTGAAAATTCGCAAGACCTGGGGCTATCGTTAAAAGATAAAATACAAAGAGAAATGATTTTGTCATTGAATAGAGTTATCCAGGAAATAAAAATACAATTTGAGCAGGTACATGTCCTTGCAGCGATGTATTCGTGCCTAATACCATCCCAGTCTTTTAAATGAAAATTTTGAATGTTAAGTAAATAACTTTATTGACATTGACGAAAACAGTTTCATATTTAAAGAAAAAGTATCCAGAGTTTTATATCTGTACCTGATGTACAAGAACAAGCTAATTGTTGGAAAAACGAGTAAGGGTCTCTTGAACTTTTATTATCTATGCAAAAATATAGATTGGAAAACTCTGTTCCCAACATAGTAATATCATTATTTTTTAACAATAACCATCAGTGTCGCTAGTTAGTTGTGTATGGAGCTTTTCCAAATTAAACTTAATTAAAAATTACCTTCGTTCCAAAATGAGTGATTTAAGATTACGAAATCTAGCCATACTTTCCATAGAAAGAGAATTACAGATAATAAAAATTTTGACAATGTCTTTCAAGAGCTTTGTAATAAAAAAAGAGGAATAAAATAAGTATAAAACGAGTTTTCAAACAAAACTGAGGCCAAGCCGCATGAAAAAGTAGAAAATAAACTTTTCTTCACACACAGAGGTGGACTCAGATTTTATTCGCTGACAATCACCGATATATTTCAGTCTGATCAATCAGAGGTAATAAGTGATTTGATTCATGAAGAGAAATGTCCCAATCAAAAAATCTGAGTCCACTTCTGTGTGTGAAGAAATGTTTATTTTCTACTTTTCCATGCGGCTTGGCCTCAGTTTTGTTTGGAAACTCGTTTTTTACCTATTTTATTTTCTGCCTTTTTCACGTTAACTAAATTGTTATTACGTGCTGCATGGAGATATTTTAAAACATTTTTATGACAGCTGAAAAGACACTGATTTACCAGTTTTTCAAAAAATTTATTCGAGTAAAAATTATTTTTATTTACAGAACTTTTGCGTCAAAATATCGCTAAAGAACAGAAGCTTATAATAGAAAATTATTCTTGCTAAATACACCAACGAAAGTTAAATTTTAGTTGTTGCCTGAGTTTTCTTTACGGCTCCGACGCACTTCGCCATGGTCAGGCAAAATGCAGAATTTTCCAAAAATTCCGGAAATTTTCGAAAAAATTTCCAGAAAAATTGGAAAATTCTACATTTTTTCTGAAACAGGTTTATCACTAATCATATCGATGAATATTTGTCCGATGATTTTCCCGCTTTTCCGGGTTTTGCACGGAGTTTTCCACAAAAGCAACTTCATGCAACTTATTTCGCTCTACAACTTTGTCTTAGGTTGCAAACACTCAAACGCTTCCTTGGTCTGAAAAACTCGGAAAAACGTTTTACATGAATTTTCCTCGATTTTTTCTGCAAGTTTTCACCATTGTCGGAGAGAAAGTAATGATGCCAGTTGGTCGGAAAACTCTGCATTTTTCCTGAAACGGATTTATCACTAATCAAATTTGTTTTCAAATGATTTTTCCCGATTTTCCGGGTTTACCATGAAAATTTCCGGTTCAAATTTTGATAGATTCAATCGTCACGCGACATGAACCTGTGTGCCAAATTTCAGCTCGCTGTGATGACGAAAAGTGGGTCTACGAGAGTGTCGAAAATAGTAAAAAAGAGACAGACAAATTCGTTTTCATGCGGCTTGCCCTCAGTTTTGTTTGAAAACTCATTTTTTACTTATTTTATTATACTCTTAATGATGAAATCATCGGGTATATTAAGTTTGTCATTCCATTTGTAGCGTATAGAAATAATGATGGTAGAGCAAAATGGATTTGACACCCACGCATAATATTAAAAGTTATTTTGATTTGCATGTCCCTCCGTCTGTCCGTGTGCACGATAACTCGAGAACGCGTTCACTTAGAGAGCTTAAATTTGTACACGGTGTTTTTAAAACTGAAATAAATCGGGCAACCCTTTTTTGGTGTTGCCCTATACGGATTATCATTTGTGTTTTCTGTTCGTAGTGAGACTTTCAAAAAATTCGTGGAGAAGAAGTTACGTTTATCCATTGGGACCATGTTAAATTGATTTTTATTTTTGACTGTAGCAATTACTAGTACTCCTAGTACTCAATCAATAACCTGAACATATTTTCAATTTTTTTGCTTGTTTTTTTTTCAATCATATCGAACCGGCCGGAGCAAAAGATCTCAAAAAAGCCCTTTTGGATCTCCAAAAATGATTTTTCTCTAAGGAAAACAACTCTAATTATTAGGCTGATTTTCAAAACACAAGCCGAGCAAGACAGAATTTTCTATTTGCAAATCGTTTTTACACTCAGTTAGTATACGTGGCTCAAATGAAACCGTTCCCACTGAGCTGAGCAAAACAAAGTTAAAATTTTTGTCAATCGAATTTTTACTTTGTGGCCGGTACTGAGAGTAATACTGGAAATATGTCAAAAGTAAAGCCTGAGTATAATAAGTTTGCTCACTCACTTCAAAATTGATTTACATGAAATAAAATTTCTTGATTTATTAAAAATTAGAAAATGAAAAAACTAATTAAAAATAATTTGTGTGTATTTAGTGTAAAAGGATAAAAATAAATAAATCACGGTAATGCAAAATATTGAATATTGCATTTCGCTCACCGGCTGCAATAGTTATGCAAAGCTCAAAATTCGCCTAATTTGTGCCAATGCCCGAACTTAAACTAGAACTTCATGCTCTATGTTCCTACGATACTGGGGTAATATTAGTCTGCTTAAATTATTAAAACTTGTTATGTCGATTATCTCGAAACTCTGATTTTTGTGCCACAATTGCCGCCCCGGTGAGCGATATGTCTCAAAAACATACAGCATAATAGAAATTACTACTATCCTAGAAAGTACACATATGAAGGTGTAGCAATACTTGGAAACATGGGCGCTGCCAGTATGGTGCAGTGCAAGGTGGTGCAACTGCACCACCTTTGCTTGATAAAAATGTGCAGCTATTTATTTAGTGAAACATTAAAAATTAAAACAATAAAGCATAAGGCATTACTTCGCTTACAAAATCTCCATCATCAACAGTCCTTTTTTTAAGGAGACACATCATACATAAGTCCGACAATCGTTGTTTGCACATAGTTGATCTTGTCCAAGTCTTCACTCTTCTCAATGTGCTAAATGAGCATTCCACCGTTCATGTTGTTATAGGAAGTGTGAGGCCAATTCTAATTGCTTGTAAAACTGATGGATAAAAACCTTTGGCGTTTTCCAATAAATTAATGTATTCAATTTGTTATGTATCTAAATTTTGTTGGGCTTAAGTTTCATACCCATACCATTTTGTCGCTTCAACAACAAAGTTTTTCAACAAAGATGTTCCATAGAAATTCTCTATTTTCGAAACAACTTTTATGAACTCTTGTTTTGTTAACAGTTTCATTCAGGTATATTAGTTGTTTTTAGAAAAACGTTTGTTCACTGATATAATAATAGAATCTAAATAAGGAATGAATATTGATCTTCTAAAATATTCTTCCACAGAATATGCTCGTTGATTTTACTTGTGTGTCTTTCGTATCACTAAGCAGGGCAATATATCAATATTCAATAACTCACAACAAGTGGACATTTGCTGAAGAATTAGGGCAAATTCCTCTTTTGACTTTTTTCTATGACAATTATAAATTTTTACTAAGTTGCCAATTTCTCCATTTAGAGATTGCAGGTTAAGTTGAATTCCCTGCAACTGATTAATGACGGGTTCTAGTATAGATGAATAGTTAGCAATTATGTGCACAGCTACAACAAAATAACTACGTACTTACTACCTACACTGTAAAAATATTAGGAATATTCCCTAAATTTAAGACACGTTTTTCCCTAAAAATAAATGTAATTTTCTCTGATAGAAAGGGAAAATCGGTTTAATTTCCCCAAATCAATGGAACATTCAATGAATTTAGGTATCTGGCACCAGAAAATCTCTAAAGAATGTAAAGTTCCCGAAATGTTAAGCACTCTTGGATATAAGGAAAAGAATATTGAACGAATTAGGTATTATGCTACATTTTTTATGGAAATATACTTTCCTTTATATAATTCACACATTGTTCTTGACACCAAGTCATATATTATTTTTCAATATTTTGTTTAAGCGTGGACCAATATAACTTCCATACTACTTAGTAGTATGGACCATAAGAAGTGAGCTATTCAGCTCATTCTTATGTTTTTTAAAAGGGTGGTGTTCTATCACCTTCACCTATCCATCACCTATTCCCTACATTTTAGGGAATATTCTCTAAATTTTAGGGAATAGTCCCTACATTTTAAGGAAAAAAAACAAAACAACAATTTAAAATTCCTTATATTTTAGGGAATGCTCCCTACATTTTAGGGAAAATTCCCTAAAATGTAGGGAAAAACATAAAAAAAAAATATGAAAATTCCCCACATTGTAGGCAATATTTCCTAAATTTTATGGGGAAAAAACCAAAATTCCCTACATTTGAGGGAGAAAAACCTAATCTTAGTTTTCCAAGGTGGAGCTTTCCCTAATCATATCGACAAACACTTAACCTGTGTGGCACAAATTGTTGCCACTCACTTTAGGGAATTATTTTTTACTGTGTAGTTTCTGATTTCAATTACTGAGTTTGTGTCATTTATTACAAGAGATTTAATCGATAATTTGCACAATGGAAAAACATTGCTTTTGGATACAAATGCCGTATTATTTTTTGAACACCACCTATATGGCCGGACATGGTGACGCAGCCAACGTATCCTTGTCCAACCAAGAGGTTCAGATATAAACCGAAATCTTGTAATGTTTTCATTATAAGCTTAGATAAAGGTATTTAATTTTTGGCAATAAGTTCCAAAAAGCATAATCTTATTGAACTGATTTTAATTTTTGTTAACACAATGTACAATAGTGTCTGGTGGAATATTTTTTTTTAAATATCTATTGTGGTATTTCCAAATGTTTCTAGTTAATTATTAACATATTACTGAAAAATGTAAGGTTTGGAAATCACGATTATGGATATAGAAAATTTGATACGCAATTTTATAGTAGACAATATATTCAGAAGCTAATTTAAAGGGGTTAAAATGTTTTTCCGAACATAAATGTCAATGATTAGGGTTCCACGATGAACAAATAAGAGAAGATCTGGAAATAAATGTTGCGTGCAGTCATTTGTAAGAGGGTTGATTTTAAAATGTTCGACTATTCTGATATCAAAAAACCAAAAAACAAAAAAACATCGAAACTGTGAAAAATCTTTCGGAATATTTGGTGAAATCAATAATTATTTTCATATGCACCATCTTACACAAAATTCTGGCGGCGCTGATGCTTGGAAACCCTTCCTCAACGCTTTTGAATAAAAAAAAAAATCTGTGCTTTTTTCGAAATAATTGACTCGTATGCAGAGCTGAGCAACACTTAAGTAATAAAGGACTTAAGTACTGCTTTAAGTACATTTTCGTTACTTAAGACTTACATAGCACTGGAGCATAAGTATTTGCTTTTATTTACTTGTACTTAAGTACTATGATTTTTACTTATGTATTTATGAGTCTATTAAGTACCAAGTACCTTGTTTTGTTGAGTTTTAAAACACACAAAGAACTCTTAAAACATGTGCCGCACTTGCGCTTCAAAACAGAACCCTGGACAAACTAATAACAAACAAACAAGACTAGGCAAGTAGAACAAAAACCAGTAACGCTGCTGTAGCGGAAGCTACAAAATAATTTTTATTTTTGTTCGTTATTTGAAAATAGAATAAAATATAATTTTTGTTTGTCAGATTAATATTTACTCTGACTGTTTAAAAAAAATAAAATATTCAATTAGACGTAGGAAAAACACTTTGAAGAAAACAACTTTGAACACAGATACTCACTACTGTATACACATCAAGCCTTTTTGGAATGTATTGCTTTTAAAAATATAGAATTTGTGTCAAGGATATTTAATATTAATCGAATCGCCAGAGGGCAGACTTATAAATAATAATATTAAACAAATCGCCAGAGGCAAATTTATTAAATGTATTAATTATAAACGCCAGAGGGTAAATATAGTAATTTATTAAAGGAAAACCTTTTCTATTATACTGTTTAAGAAAATAATAAAAAAGGAAAATATTTTAAAAGATTTAAAAAAAGTATTATTATTAAAATAAATCAAAATAATAAAAAATTCAACTTTTTATCCTACAAGAAATTTAGGATATACATATATATATACATATTTATATTTATATAATTAATGAACTGCTCATCTACAACGAATTCTTTTTATTGCCACACTACAACAACCTACAACCATTTCAATTGGCAACCCCCAACATTTCAACGCCCCGTTCGAATATAAAATCGAGGCTTGGACCTCTAACAGTTTTTATGAGCATAGCATTCATTTCTTAAAAATTTCCAGAAAATGTTTTGGCAGCATATTTATTCTCTTTGGTGGCCAATTGTAGTTATTGTCAGATACAATACTTTCATGTGATCCGTTGTCGGTTTCCAGTATTGCGTAAAAATTCTAAGCAAACCTTGTATTATTAAAAGTAAATAAAGTAAATAATAAAAAATAAATAAAAATAAAAGAATTAATAAAATGTTTAATGCTACGTGTATCACCGGTGGCTATTAATAAATAAATACCTTTTGAAAACACTGGTTACTATATAATAGTTTTCAAAAGCTATTTATTTATTAATACTAACCAAACTCTATAAACTTCATTATATTACTGCCAACGTACAAAGACTCTTATATAGTCTTAGTACTTAGTTACAAGAACTTTTCATACATGCGGTACTTGTACTTACGCTGAAGTACTCAGGCCTTCGGTATTTGTACTTAAATACTTTTCTTTGGTACTTGCCCAGCTCTGCTCGTATGTTAAAAATAATGCGCAATGCTTTCAAAAAGTGAATGCTTTTAAACCACAAGAATAGCAGATTTGTCATATATATTGCTATCATATTTCGGCAACACTCATAGTTACCTTGGCTCCGCGCCCTGTTAGTATTTATAGGTTGTAGGACATTTTCCAGTATTTTTAACTCGTAGCTCTCCTCCCATCCCAGGCGGAGCGCTCAACAACCAGAGCATATTTTAAGTTCGTGTGGTCGCGATTGACCAGGAGGCCACTGTCCCTGATAACTACCGGCCCATCAGGCTCGCGCCCAATCGCCCGGTCCGGCTCTGTCGGCATCATATGAAACTTACGAATGGTCACTATCACTAACCATTAATAAGCTGGCCTTGGCAGCTCCGTCGGTAAGCGCGCTGACCACTTTCCCAGGACTCGTGGGCTCGAATTCCACCTTCTATAGCTTCATAACTTCTCCTACTTAGCAGGTTAACACAACTGGCCGCCTTAGAACTCGTGCTGTCGCCTGCCATGAAAAAAACTATTAATAAGTCTTATATAAAAGATTCTATAATACAAAGATATTGCAGGCACATTGTGTAGTTTGGCCTCAGTGAAAAATAATATGGAATCTCCGAGATTCCACCTCTGTTGAGAAATTATTAAAACACGGCCTCCACCAATCATGAGCACCACAGTGCCTGGACCTTATGTAGGAAGCCCTCAATTTTTTCTTAGAAATTTACTGGAAATATCTTCATTAGAATTTGTATGCAGTACATATTGGAGACCGACAGCAATGCCTCACTCCAATATAAAATCAACGATGTCTCGACCTGATGTAGAGAAGGCCTAAACTTTTTCCTTGAAATTTATTGCATATTTTTTCTTCAGAATTTGTATGCATTTGGCCGACAAAAAGTGCTTCGGGGACGGCTGCCAAAAATCCATACAAATTGTAATGAAAAAATATCCAGAAAATTTCTAAGAAAAATTTGAAGGTTTCCCTAAGAAGATTTTTTGGGTATGAAACACTGTGGAGTTTGAGTTATTCAATTATATTTTATAAAATTGAGTTCTATAGGCTGTCTAGACCTATGCAATAGTACAAAAAATACAAATAAAAATTAACAAATAATGATTTCACTACTGGAAGAACTTAGCTGCACTAATATTCCAATGAAAAATCCACTTGAAAGGAAGTGTAGCGGTGTGTGTGTCTATTTAATCTGAAATAATGAGAGATAATGTTTAGTTAATAGCCAGAAACATTAATTTACTTTAAAAAAAGGAATCTAATTGATGTTGTGTGATCTAAATTGTAGGATAATAAGCAGTGAATCGCTACTACGCTTGTAAATTAGGGTGCTAACATGTGTCAGCTCAGTTTGTTCATCCACTAGTGAGCTTGGGCAGCACCGTGTGCATCGACAGCGAGCTAATGCGAGCTGATTGGTTTTATGTGCGAGAGGCACAGTGGTATATTTACTGAGAAATATACGAATTTATTCTCCGTAATCCTACAGATTTGTTTCGATGACGTGGCGTCAAATATATCAGATTCAATGCTTCTGGGTTTGGGACTTTTAAGACTTCACTAGGCCCCAGGACTGCCGAATGCCGATCTGTCCTGTTTGAGAGCTCAGAACGCAATGATTTGTCTGAGTTTAAGCTGCTGTACTTATGTACTAGCGAGGGAGACATATAGTTGCTCGGCAATATACGAAAGTTTACGAGGTGCAGTGCCCCTAGTAATACTAGACACAATACTTCTAGTATCTGGTTTTATGTATTAAATTCAGTGGCTTTAATAAAAATTACTAGGATCAGGATTCTCCTAGATTTGGTGATATCGAGACTTCAGTAGGCTTCAATACTGCCGATCTGTCTCGAGTGATAGCTCAGAACGCAATGAATTTCTTGTATTTCTAGTGCTCTATTAATACTGTGGAAATGCCCAGGTTAGATAGAGCTTTCGAAAAAAGTTGAAACTGTTGCGTCTGTGAGCGCTGAGGGTGCTTGGGGATTTGTATGTGAAGAGCGGTGGCACGTCATCATGAGTGATGATTAATTGTAATAGTGCAGCTGTTGTGCTGAAATAGATTTTACATGGTGAGTGACTATTTTCGATGATTGCTTTAAATTTGTTATCTAATGTTGTTTTCCCTTTCCTTTCAGATTTCTTGATGGTGATGATTACGCGTATTATGTTTAGTGTTTGTGTACGTAGTGTGAAGTATACATATTCTCAGATCATGAACGATCTGAGGATATACTTTTTGTTTGTGTTTTACTAATTTGTTTTTCTTTAATGCTTTCAGGTGATTCTTCAATGTGGCTGAACACAGGCTATAGGTACTACATATATGCCTGCAACATCTTTGTATTATGCTAGTGATAATAAACTACTGATCTTATTGCTTTACATAAGAACGACCCAGCTGGAAAAATTCCAAGCGTGACGAAAAAAACTGATTCGAAGCGCATATACCTGGGTTTTTGATTGCTTCCAAAAAGTGCTTCTCTGGAAGTAATCTGAAGCAATTTCGAAGTTATTACTAAAATTTTAGCAAATTGAATGCGAACGTGAACATGCACATTTTCTCGTGTTGACGTCGTACGTCCTTGACGTTCGGAGGAGTGTTAGGTACAAAGCAGTTCTTTTGCTTCTTTAGATCAGTGAAACATTTGTTGAGTAAAGTAAAGTAAGTCTTCCAATACAATAAAGTGTGCTGTGCTGTTGCAGCGCGCGGCTGTTGTGTCAAACTTTAAAAGTAATAATGGTAAATATTTTTGGCCGACACTGTCGCTTCAACAATCGTGCAGAGCTTCGAACTTGTTTCCCAGAAACTGCTTTAAGAGCAACTAAAATGAAGCTGAAAGGAAGCTCATATTTCTGCGGACACGCAATGTTAAAATTTATATGAAACTAAAGCACAACCGAAGCACTTTATGCTTCCATTAGAGCAATTGAAAAGGCCTTTTAAAGCGCTTTTTTCCCGCTGGGAAATGAGTGACATTTTATGTTGCGATTTTGTCCTCTACAAATATCAGAAAATATTTGAATTATTAATATTCAGAACAATTTAGCCGCAATGCGAAGTTAAAATTAAGTTGACTCAGACGAATATTTGACTAGAAAAATATTTAATGGCTTTTACGCAAACAATTTTTCCGGGACATCTAAGATTTTCGCCATTACTTTAGTATGCGAATTAGGCACATCCCTTTTGTAAATTCTTACAAATTCTAAAAGCAGCTATACACCAAATCAAGGACATATGTGCATAAGTACGTATGTGAATAGGTAGCTATTTAACCAAAAAAGAAATATAAAAAATTATTCAGTGGTTTTGCATATAAAAATTATTTCTAAAGTTGAATATTTTTCGCTTCCAGCATGGGCTTAATTAAAGTCTGTGCCTTCGTGACTATACATCACTCCTGGTTTCATCATTTGCGGGTATTAACCGAACATCTGTCTGCGGGTTAATGGTGAAACCACAAAAGCAATTATATGTACGCGCTTCTGTCATAAATTTAAATTAATTTTAAGGAGTATATTACACTCATGTCAGGGATTAATTGTCGTCTGAATATGGTTTGGCTCATCAAAGAAGTCAGAAATTCATATAAATTTTATTATATTAACCAAGGTGGCTTTTTTTTCTTTTTTCTTCTTGTGATTGATTGCTTGGAGATAGAAACGCATTTTTGTCATAATTTAATTCTAACAGAGAGTGATATGTCTGGACATGAGAGTGCGGTTCTTAAAAACTTCTTAACTAAAACAATGTTATGAGGTTGTTCATACATATTTTTGTCTAACAGCCAATAGAATCTTGATCCTCTTTTTTTTTAAATATTATTAAGCCAAGCTCAGGGGATACCTAATGATGCAAAGCACAGCATGGCAGGAACGTGATAGGGAAAGAATTTAGGGAATAAATAACTAGAAATATTACTTTGACAAGGTCCCTCCCTGGATAGTTCTTCCATCATTACATAATTGATTAGATGAGATACATGAGTGTTTAGGTATTGACCTCGCCTTCAATATGACCTGCAAAACTTACTATGAGTCCCCGTTTTAAATTTCCTTCGATCGTAAGGAAATTAGTGCAGAATTCTAGGACATTTCTGGGATGAAGAATTCCATGCATATATGTATATGTTGCTTTGTAAGAAAAATGCATGTTCAAGATGGAGTAGACTGCTTTTCGCCATAACCTTTAATCTGTACTTGGTTTTTTTATTTTTAGGATCAATTCCGTTGTTACGGCTGAATAAATTTGTAAGCATTCTGTTCCCCCGATTTATTTTCCATAGTTTTTATGATATTGATTTGAAACCTTCGGCAAAATATTAGAAACTCTTGAGTTCAAATGATACTGGGCTTAGATTTTTGAAAAAGATTTTGAGTTTTTTTTTAAAAATCAAAAACCTAAAAAAACAGTGTTATTTTCCTCTCCCCTCGAATAATTTTTTCATGTACACACCAATTTTTATTATTTTTCGAACATATGTTTTTCAAACAAATTTGTAAATGCTGGTGGAGCTGTTTTTTTCAAATTTGTTAATATTTTTCATGTTATAATTACTTTCATAACATTAAGATTGAGACTCTTGTAACTTGAATAAAATTTGTTGCTACACGATTATTTTAACACGATAATGAAGACTGGGGTGATTCTATTCTGTGGCCTAAAAACTGGATTAATCCCGAAAGTAGTTTATTTTATAAAAATCATTTTGTAAACCTCTATCGTGACAAAAATTGAATGATAAAATTGGTTTTTATTCATTTTAATTCTCAAAAGCTTTCCGAGATGGCGATAATTGAAGTTATCAATTGGGTACATTCTATACATATGGATATATGTATGTGCATAATTTTGAATAGTGATTAAGTGATTACGAAGGAGTTGCCCGATTCGGCCCATTTGCGAACTCCAATACATCTTGTTTGTTGTCAAGATACTTATATACAGCGAGTACTGCTTCTGCGTGTGGCACTAAATCGAAAGCTTTGTACGAATGCTCATGCTACTACTACATAGTTAAATGGAAGCTCGGAATCGAGAGCTTTATTTTCTGCCATTCAGCCTAGAATGTACCCAATTGATAACTTCAATTATTTGCCGAATACATCAAGAGCGACAAAAACCGAGTATTTGCATGGATTACAAAACAAATTTCCAATCTCAACCAAATATGCAATTAAAAAGTGAAAAGAGAAAAAACATTCCAAATAATTTTCCCTTGGCTTATATTCTAAATAAATATCTTTCGTCTCTTTTTAACTAAACCATAAACAAAAAATGTTAACAAATATTCTCCCTTTTCTCTCATTGCAATCCTAATCCACTCCAACAACAAAGTTACAGACAGCTAGCAGTAGACGGGCTGCTCTTGCGCTATGAATCTTAATGTTATGAAAGTAATTATAACATGAAAAATATTAACAAATTTGAAAAAACAACTCCACCAGCATTTACAAATATGTTTGAAAAACATATGTACGAAAAATAATAAAAATTGGTGTGTACATGAAAAAATTATTCGAGGGGAGAGGAAAATAACACTTTTTTTTAGGTTTTTGATTTTTAAAAAAAAAAACTTTTAAGCTAAATTAAGTGAAGCTGGATCAATATTAGCACCAGGCTCTAGTTTTCTAGTGCGAGTGGACTGCAAGCATAAACAAACAGCAAAATTTATGAAGTACCAGTCAATTTCTTCTAATAGGAGTGCAAATTGGTTGCCATTTCTATGTGATGTCATTCATTCATCACTTCACTCAAACTGCCACTTCCCTGCAAACATTATGATTCGATAACGATTTGCTTGCAAATCGTAATCTCTGGTTTTAACTTCGAGATCGAACTCGATATCGAACGCAAAACAGACTACCAGCGTAGTAAAATGACCATGATTCTCGTTTTATCAACCCAGGACGAACCGGTTAATGTTAAAACGAAGTTATGCGCAAAATGTGTTTGTGTTAGTGGTGTTATTTATTTTAAGAGAAGGGAGCTATTCTCGTGTTGTAAGCGATTCGCGCTGAGCGAGTTTTTATGGACATTTAATTAGAGCCGTGGAGACTTTATCAGACAGAGTTTTCTTGAAAATACTTTTAATGAATTAATGTAAATCATCCCCAGCCTGCTGCATAAACTTCTACTTTTCTAGAAGGAGATATTTTTATTGAATATTTACCTGATGTGATAAATTTTCAAGATCCTACCAGCTGCTCATATATTTCAATATCTGTCTTTAACTCTGCTTCTAATCGCAGAAAGTCTTCTTTTGTTTCCATGGGAAATTTAAGCAACAAATCGAAATAAGCTTTCGTTGTCCCCTCTTAATTTTTTTATTTGTTTTACTTCGTGTTTTAAATCAAGAATTTCTTGCAGCAAACGTTGGTTCATAATCTTGTTATCTTTGTCGATGTTTATTCGCTTTTTCAGTATTTCGTCATTTACACATAAACAATTAAAACTAATATTACTGGCTACTATGATTGTTTAACTATTACAATTATTTTATAAAAAAATGGTGCATATACCTATACGTTTCCGGTTTTGTTATATTCTACTGTCCGTGAATAAAATTTATTAACCTGCTTACTGTCTAATTCCAATAATATTAGATAAATATATTTTTTGCTCACCTTTTACAATTCACTGGTATAGAAACACAAACACCGTAAATATCTGTCACGCTGAAATGCAAACGCAGAATTGAAAAATAAAACCGAAAAACTTGAAAATGTAAAATTCTCAAAAGTTCGGGCACAAAACAGCGCGCGTGC
This sequence comes from Dioctria linearis, assembly GCA_963930735.1. NCBI lineage: Eukaryota > Metazoa > Arthropoda > Insecta > Diptera > Asilidae > Dioctria > Dioctria linearis. Next base: position 177,143,644 of record OZ005743.1, on the reverse strand, counting down.
ACGTGTTTATGTAACATAAATAAAAGAGAACAGAATTTATGCTCGCGTTCGTTTCGCTTTTATATCGCTTCGATAACATAAATAATTTTTAACTTTGTCGCATTTAATCTCGTGTTTCGCATTGTGCAGCTCTATTGTCGCTTGAGTTTCGCTGTTTGGGACGTCCGACAAATTGTTTGCTGGGAATAGACATTTTTTAATTTTAAGTGGAAAATAAGATCCGTAAACATTATTAGATAACATTACCAGATAAACACTATACAATTAAGCACATTCCACTAAACAGATAAATTATTTTTGTTTTGAACATTGTCAGTAAGTGATGAGTCATTTGAATCTTACTCAGAGAAACGAAGGAATCTCGCAGTAAATTCGAAGCATAGATGCACATAGTCTCATTTCATTGTAATTCCGAAATCAGAGAAATGCAGAAATCTCGGGCAAACAGCGGAATTGTCGTGCTGAGCCATCTATTTGCCTCTAATAAAATCAGAGAATCGGGAGAAAGTCGAAATCGTGATTTTATACTCAAATTCGAGATTACTTCGAGAAAGCGATATCTTCGCTACATTGTTTGCAGGGTTATTATTAGTATTGTTTTTTGTGCTAGTACCTCATTTTCCCTCTGAATATTCCATCCTTTGTTATCATTAACCGTTTGTCATTTATAAAAAAAATAAAATTAAATTAAAAAAAAATGATACTCGCATTCATTTTTGCTTTAGTTTATACTTTATTTTCTTAGGGTTTTCTTGCCCACGAGGTTGAACGCCAAACCTTAATTGGATATACAAACGCCTATCAACTATGATGAATTAATTAACGATCAAGTCCACAGACACCCATTAGATAGAATATGCCAAACTTTATCTCCGGGAATATTCCTTACCATTACAATTTCTGCGACTTTTTTACCCTTACATATAGAATGGGAAATCTTTTGGCTTTAAGTAGTCGAATTATTCAGGATGAGGCAGAAATGTTAAAAGGAAGACAAGTTCTTGGGAGGAAGATGACACTAGCGTTTTTACCAAAAACAATGTAACTTGTTGTAGCTTTGTTGAAATATCGGTGAGATCAAAGGAACAGAGCATGACTACTTTGTCTTTTTAGGGTTCGGTACTCAAAGGATAACAACGGGAACCCTATTACAAAGACTTCGCTGTCCGTCCGTCATCGGGTTGTATCTCATTAAACGTAACAGGTAGACAGTTGAAATTTTCACACAGAGTGTGTATTTCTACTGCCGCTATAACATCAAGTAATAAAAATAAAATAAAATTAAAGGAGTCCCCCTGAAAATTCTATGTAGTGGACTGTATTATTAATGTGTGTGACGGGTTGCCGGTTTTGAATGATAACTCAGCTTTTTATTCAAAGTATAAAATTTTAATTTTTGTTCTGTGCTAATTCAATTTTTCTCACAGCTATATCACAATTCATTCAGACTTAACACTAATTTAAAACTCAACAGTTCATTAAAACTTAATACCTAATAAAAATTTCAAATACAACAATAATTCAGCCAAATTCAATAAAAATGGCGGTGTAGCATTGGTCCGAGCTGCATTGCTCTTTACTTACTGCTGTAATGAAGAAGAAGAGTCTATGTTACTTTACTATGTTGGCACAAGATGGATGTTTTTATGAGAGAAGTTTTACTCTGTTCTCAAATATTAGTACATTTATCTCGAACTGCTACGTGGGGGCAGTTGGGTAGTTTTTTGCTCGAACTGCTACGTGAGGGCAGTCGAGTTGTGATAATGGAGTGTATGTTCTCACGAATATAGCAACTAGTATTGCTGCTATAAGTGACGTAACTAACTATTCTGCTTCTAGAGAGCAGTTTTTAGCGTGCTGGTACGTGAGGGTATGAAGGCAGCACTGGCAGCACACCTGAATGTTGCTGCGTATGGGATATCAATGATGGAATTTGTGACGTTTATCTTGTGCGCTTTTATGCGTGCAGCGAATTGAGTACTGCTACGTGTGGGATGGAAGTTCCTTCCACTTTCATCAGATTTAAATTCTGAATGTATTTACTGCGGAGTTAACCTCTGAAAATATATATGGACTCACTTTTGTATAAAGTTGTCTAGACCTTCGGATTAACTCCTGGATGAAATTGCTCGAGTTAACCTCAGTTTGCAATCCTTAGGATTAACTCCTAGCCGACGTACTTCGAGTCAACCTCAAGTAATGTATTTGTTTTAGGCTCAACACCTATATGATTATTTGAGTTAACCTCAATTGTAATTCCAGAATAGGGATTGAGTTAGCCTCAAATATTTGTTTGGCCAGAATTAACTTCTGTTTTAGGATTGAGTTAACCTCAAATATTTGTGACGGCCAGAATTAACTTTTGTTTTAGGATTGAGTCAACCTCAAATATTTACGACGGCCAGAATTAAAGGTAATTTCATTAAGGACATGTGGAACGGAAGCTCTTCCATCATAAAATTGGACTTAAGTTCAGAATTGAGACGAGTTCGGGTGGCATAGAAAAGTATAAATACAAAATATGGAGGCTCAAATCTCAATAGACTCAAAAACCACTTTTTTAAACAAATGTTACAAAACAAACATAAGTGGACTTTTAAAACATAATTATATTTCAGAAAATTTTAAAATAACATTTTTGCTTCCCAACATTAATGAATCGATCTAGTTTTAACTATTCATTTAAAAGGTGGCGAGTTATTTTCCATGGAAGTATATGAACTAAAAGAACAATGTAGTGCATTTTGAATTTACATGAACGGTTTTACGCGATTCAGTGTATTTACTTTCAAGTTAACATACAGACTTATTGTTTCAAAACTGAGTACGCCAACAGGCCTTATGTGTTGGTGAAAGTATACCCTGTACTGTGTAATTTGCAAAATTTCACTAACATTAGTTGGCTTGCCATTAGGTTTTTTTTCTCTCTGTCACTTTCACCAAATATGAGCCTTATAGTCAATGTGTTAGTAGTTATTAAACTAGATTTAGCATTTATCTGAAAAAGGTATTAAAAGTATTGCACATTTCTTAACTTTTTACACCCCACGATTAATAATTTTTTTTATGATGTGACGAAAAAAATATTTACTTTCTTTAATAAGCCTACAAAATTTCAAAACTTATCGAAATCTACCAACATGGGTAGAAATTGGACATATAGGCAAATAACCCCTGAGCAGCTACCACTGATCCTCCACACGTGCAAATTATACTAACGTTGCTTTATCTTGATTGCGTAGTTTTAGAAACAAATGCAAAACTTTAACAGAAAGTGGATTCGAAACTCTTTCCCACATCAAAAATGTTTTAAATTAAATAATATATTTATTACTACTTCCCCTCCCCCAACCCCCACCTCCCCCACCATTGTAATATATATAATAAGTATGTATAAACTACAGAAGAAAATATTCAGTGGGAAAAGACATTGAACTGCCTTGTGATAATGTTACGTAATAAACATCTTTTTCGTAACCCCTTGGACCTTTCAAAGGTAAAAGGCCTACAACCGACTATTGAGATTTTAATTATTATAAATCCGTGCCTCATTAGTAAGGGTCGTATCAGGGAAAAAGATATTTGAAAAAAAAGGATTCCCTTCCGATATACATGTAATTAGTCTAATGAGGTTTCTTTTATAACAAACTCAAGAAATTTATTAAGATCAGAATTCCATTCCATTTTATTCATTACATTTCTACCACAGATACTTAAGATTCCAGGAAAATAGAAGATGTTCTTACAAATAACAAAATTATTCACTTTTAAATCAAACAAATCTTAAAATCGTAAAAAAACATCGTCGCTTAGCTCTTCGAAAAGTTAAAAGAAAATTTAAATTTAACCAAAATCATTTTGGAAACCGTTTTATCTGATTTTAGTAATTAATTAAGCATAAAACTGTCCCCGTTTACCAAATCTCTTTGCCCTTCCTTCCCATGTTTCAGCAGCTCAAACGTAATACTCTAGCAAACCGGGAAACCCTCAGAACCATTAATTTTTGTCTCATCTCCTTAAAAAAAAAAAAATTCCCTGTGTTTATGCTTAAGTGAAATAAATGCAAGAAATGGCGTCGTAAAGCCCGAATCTTATAGATTTCTCCAAGGACCATATTTCATCTCGTTAGCATATTGTTTGTCCTTATTCTAAATTTATGAGTAATTTCCCTTAGATCTGCCAAGACGATAGCACAGTTTTTCATGTTTTTCTTGAGTAATAAAATTTTACGTTCAAATGGCGAATCAATTTGCATAAATAATTTTGTCGCTCTACTATCCGGGAAGAAAGTCGAGATTTTTCTAAAAGTGATGCTCCGGAGGATTAAGTTCAACGTAATTGAAGAATTTAGTACACAATAAGCATAATATTAATTCAATACGAGATATATTTAAGTCTCTCAATCCATCATCATTATCATCATCATCATAATTAAGTGTTTACTAATTGAGGAATAATGAAAACATTGCATTTAGGAATTCGATTAAATCGCATGAGTACCTGCAACGAGTGTGCTCTTGAGTTTTCATACGGCCTGCTATTCTCATTACGCGAGGACTCATTAATATTTTTTTCAGCAGTCACTCCTGAGATTCGGTTCCTATTTATCGTCAATTAATTGAAATTCTATGGAACATTGAATGCAAAGAATTGGTAGCTACCCATTCTCCTCCATTGGGGACCATGATAGAGTAAGCATTCGTTCTTTTCCTATTAAAAACAGCGCGCTAAATAGAGTTGTCATTTTCTAATTTGGAACTGCTGCGGAAGGTTTGTGAATGTCTTAATTAAAAATTTCCTCTGACAGCATTTTTTAAAATGAGCAACTCATTTCCCTGGCGGACTGTTTTAATTTCCTGTAACTGCAATTGGATAGTGTTCTGCTCCTGCTGATTATGACAGAGCTCAAGCAAATAAGTGAATTTTTCATTGGTTGGTTAGTTCGACTATTTTTAGATACTCTGAGACCTATGTAGTTTTGGTCTATTAAATTGAATGTAAATTTGTAGTTTTAGTGTCTACGAAGATTCATCTATTCTGTAGAAAATTATGCGAAATTGTAGGCACTTCGACTTTATTTTCTACTTTCTCATGCGGCTTGGCCTCAGTTTTGTTTGAAAACTCGTTTTTTACTTATTTTATATTCTGCCTTTTTCACGTTAACTAAATTGGAAAATTCTGCATTTTTCCTGAAACAGATTTATCACTAATCATATCGATGACAATTTTTCCGATGATTTTCCCGCTTTTCCGGCTTTTCCACGGAGTTTTCCACTTTATGTAACTCATTACACTCGACAACCTCGTCTTAGGTTGAAAAACGCTCAAACGCTTCCTTGGTCTGAAAAACTCCGGAAAAACGTTTTACATGAATTTTCCTCGATTTTTTCTGCAAGTTTTCACCATTGTCGGAGAGAAAGTAATGATGCCAGTTGATAGGGAACTTGATCCTGCATAATTTAGAAAACTTTTTTACCGGAAAATTTTCCGGAAAAGTCGGAAAATTCCCGAAATTTTTTCGGGAAAATCGGAAAACTCTGCATTTTTCCTGAAACGGATTTATCACTAAACAAATATGTATCTAAGTTTCAAATGATTTTTCCCGATTTTCCGGGTTTTCCATGGAAATTTTCGGTTCAAATTTTGATAGATTCAATTGTCACGCGACATGAACCTGTGTGCCAAATTTCAGAAGAAATATACCGACAGACAATTTCGTGTACGAGTTAAAGGGAAGGGCTGGCCTCAAAAATAGAGTAAATCGGGCTACTTCATCTTGGTGTTGCCATACAAAACTTTTTTCACTATATGCGTAATTCTTTTTTTATTTCATTTGTTATGACCGGGAAAAGTTTGCAGGAAAAAAATTGCCAGTGACTCCAACGTCAACGCCAGCCGATTAACTTAATCAAAACCCTCGAGAATACTTCCCAAGCCATGAAATATAAATTATATGTGTGCGTTGGGAATGGGAAAAATGTTCTATATTGATACTTATGGAAAAGTGCCAAAAATTGAGTTTTCTATGTTATAGAGCCTGAACTACTATCCATAAAGGAAAATAGTAATACTTAAATAGTTTTGATTAAAAAGTAACCTTACCATTTTACGTTCAATAACTCTCAGCTGAGTCATAATTGCATGAGTATATGTTCAGCTGAAGTCCGAATCTATAGACAACTTACTCGATATCATCAGCCTACGGCACAGCGTCATATACAATGATTACTTAGCTGAGAGTTTTTGTTTGAGGAATCGTAGTCATTTGGTTCACATAAATTTGTATAACTAATTTTGTTAGGAAAGGTATACAAATTTTATTTCGTTTCGGAAGATAAGAAAGCAAGCTTATGATTCCTAGAAGACAATTTTTCTGTATGAACAGTAGTTTGGGGCGGAGGAGCCATTCAAAACAAACTTTTGTCCGTTTTACAGAAGAGCACTGCAAACATTTTACAAAGTTAGGACTCCGTTGGGACTCTAATGAGGTAGTGAGGGAGTCGGTTTCATGGCTTGTGAAATATTCTCAAGAATTTTGACTTAGTGCATGTCTGAAGTCGTCCGTTTTATGAAAACAGGTCAAGGCACTCAAATTAGGTATCAAAATGCGTATCGAGTTGCAGTACAATCAATCTGGAGAAGTATTTCCCAAACAATTCAAAACATTGGCAATGGCAAAATTCCCGTTGACATTTCGACTGGTTGCATTACATTCCTCATCGATATTTGCTAGTTCACAAAATCAAAGACTGAACTCATCCGAAAAGTGTTCTCAAACATTGCTCAAAATTACCGAAATCATGTTTGGTTGAGCCAATATAGCTCGGCTGCGAAAAACATTGAAGTAGACGAATTGAATTTCAAGATTCAAAGTGAAATTGCTGGCGAATTGATGACATACAAATCGGTGGGTTCCGATACTAGCCAAGATGATGTCATCAACTATCCAACTGAATTTTTAAACTCGCTAGAATTGCCCGGATTGCCGGCTCACAATCTCCAATTGAAAGTCAGATCGGTTGTTGCGAAATATCAACCAACCATGTCTTTATAATGGCACTCGGCTTCCGGTGAAGAAACTGACATCATCGAAACAACAATTCTTAAAGGAAGGTACAAACGAGAAGACATTTTGATACCACATATCCCAATGATTCTGACCGACATGCCATTCGACTTTAAACGGCTTGCATTCGCAATGACAATAAACAAATCACAAGGGTCATTGAGTGTTTGCTGTATTAACCTAGAAAATCCATGTTTTCGCTGGTATGGTAGGTATGTCATACGTTCCCGTGGCGGATAATCATAAGTTTTGTTTCTTGACGCGTCAGACAACAAACCAAAAAATGTCGTACCTACATCATAAAGCATTGCAATGAATATCCTCCTCATATTGAATATCCATAGCCACAATCGTTAATGGATACGATGATCATTTAGAAGTACGTTTTTTTCTCATTTTTACTTTGCTTACAAATTTTTAATAGCTTTTCACAAATTCACAAAATGATCACAAACAAATTTATTGAAATTTAGCACCCAACGTCTGTCGAGTCAGCTAGTTTAGTATAAATTTAAGATTTCTGTGCTTACAGCCTTTCAACTATTATTCAAATATATTAAAAACGCCAACTGAGTATGACAATCCTAAGAGCTCAGCGCCACTAAAATATTCAAAATGAGTTTTTTTATATACCATAGCAACCCTGCTAAAGGTGCAACCTCGGTAGGTGCACTAGCCTGCGATCCAGGAGATGTAAGTTAGCATTTCATGTCAACTTCGTTTTTTTTCCTACAATGATATATTTTCAAGTCAAAGCAAGTGTATCTATCCCCTTGAAAAATTTTTTTGTGTGATGTGCCAAGTTTCAAGAAAATCGTGTTGCTAAAACTGTGTAAGAATTTTTTTGATCCAAACTACGCATTTCTACCAAGTTTAAAGAAAATATTCAAGAAGTATCATTGGTAACTAATTTACATAGTTTGTTTTCTATTGTAAATGCTCGTTGGTTTACGTTGCACCAGGTCGGGTGAACGTAAAAGACTAAAAATTATAAAATAACAAGTAAAAAAGCTAGAACTGAGACCAATTCTTATGATACCCTAAATGAATACCCGTATGTAATTTCGTGGTCAATTCACCCATCAGTGCAAGTTTGATCGTTGAAGTGGTTTTTCGCATAGATTTCTTAAACGGTTCGTCGGACAGTAAAAATGATTATAACCAATTTCATAGGATTTCGTATCCTGAAGAACTTTTCAATACAATGAAAACTACTAGGACTGTTCGTCTTCACAGTATACGTACAAACCTGTATTTTTATATGGCAACACCAAACAGGGATTGCCGAATTTAACTCATTTTTGAAATTGTATTTACCATTTTTATTTTTTATGAAAACGCCGTGTACAAAATTTCCACTCTCTACGTTGACGCGTTTTCAGGCAGTGGCCAAATATATAATGAAAACCGACATTTTTGTATGGAAACCCCACGAAAGAGTAACGAAATTCGTCCCATTTTCGAACTTAATGATACTTTTTTTTTAAAAGGCCGTCTGCAAAATTTCAACTCTCTATGTAACGCGCTCTCGAGTTATCGTGAGGACGGACGGACGGATATGCAAAAATCAAAATAACTTTTTATATTTTGCGTGGGTGTCCAATCCATTTTGCTCTACCATCATTATATCGAGGTGTTATAAACGGAAATACAAACTTGTATACCCTTTGGATTTCATGTAGGGTATAAAAAAAATATAAAAAAATATTTTTAGTTATAAATATTTTTATGTAAAAAGTAGGAAATAATTCTTCCAGCTATATATTATTTGTAAGACTTATACGACGAAAAACACAACAATGGGCTCTCCACACAGAAATTATTGCAAATTGTTTGTCTTATGAACGTTTTTCATGTTAAAATTTATAAACAGATGAAAAAATCTTTCTACGGTTTATGGCATATTAGTTAAATCTATGAAATTCAAATTTTCAACTAATGCTTTTGGTTGCTGGTTGTGTGCTGTGATCTGGGGTGGAGAGGATACAACATCACTTCGTTGATGACAGAATTTATAATATATTTTGTTTATAATAGGAAATGATAATAATACTTCGTTATATAAGAAATTATAATCCACTTCGTTTGCGATATAAATTATTCGCTCACGGCTTGACTGTTTTAGAAAAACTACACGAGGATCGGTTTAACTGCCCAGGTACACATGATATTTTTCAGAAGCTTTTTTACCTTTTTTGTCGCTTTCTCAAGACTTTAAAAAAATGTATGTGAGAAAATGTGAAAATTCTGATGCAGTAAAATTGTATTAAGAAACTGTAATCTGATATGCCTGTTATCGTCGTCGTAAAATATTAATTTTAAGAAGGCAAGAATAATTGTATCTATGTGCATCCAATTTGAAGGAGTTAGGGTAATATATGTATGTATATTTACATGTAATTTGCGGGAATTAAGGCATTATATTTATGTACTGCGTAGATCTAAAAAGGAAGAAGGCACTGCATGTAGGTTAGTATGCATATCGTGGAAGTGGAATCTGTGTCTTTTAATAAAATTCAATTTATGTTTAATTGCATTTTATTATAATGTAGGAAAGTGCACTTTATTGAAATTGAAGTTGAATTAAAATAGTACACATATTTTTAATTCCAGGGTTAGAAAGTTCAACGCATAAATAATTTTTGAGATCCAGCAGTTTTTAAGAGAGGCTATTAGGGTCCTTGTTGGTTAAATGGTAGAGCCTCTAGGACACAGCTCAACAGTAAAACTCCCTTACCCGCGTCAATCGTTTCGATGAACGAAAAATTATTTCGCTTCGTATCTGACGTGGTATTTGCAGGTATTCGTTTAACTACTGCAAGTATAATTTCAGGGACGTTGTAGATCCAGTTTATAAATCCGATATAAAATCTCTCGTTTTATGGAGGGTATGAAACACTATTAAGATATGTGATCAGAAAACACGATAAAGAACTCTGCAGAATCATTGAATTCTCGTACTGGAAGAGAAAGACAAAAGGACAACACGTGTACACTCAGGTAAATTCAGTTACATAAACAATATTTGCTTTAAATCTTCCTCCCAAATTTTTAACATAAAAAGTTCGTTGCTATAGGTTAAAATTTAAAAATATTTTATTAATAAAAATCCGTTCTAAAAATGAATTTAACCCTACTTTTACAAATTCCAAAATACTTTCTGCATACGATTAAAGTTTTCGTTAGCATCTGGTAATTGATATTTGACTAAAAGTGAATATCCTTCGAGCATACATTAAAAGTAAATTAGCCATCAACTCATGTGAAAAATCTAAGCAATGCAGTACACTACTGCAGGGAAAAGTTCACTGCAAAAGGATAAACTTGTGGGGAATCTAAGCGATTTCACAGACTTACATCGTACATATGCTGTACATTACAATGTTTCCTCGCTTATGCAAATTTCTTCAAGTTACACACATGCTCACCTCTACATATACATAAGAGCCTTTAACTTGCTGCCAATCTGTTAGGAATGTACCTACTTATAGAGTAATATCTACGGTAAGAGTGCAACTAGAATGATAATGGCTACATCCCTATACATTACATTTTAGAGGTGTACCGATGAATGCTAATGCCCAGTCGATTATTTCGATATCTTCTGTATTTGCTTGAAAAGAATTTTGTGGGTTTGGAAGGTGTGACTTTCGATAACCAGGTTTTGCTTACACGGCATTACACTTTCTACACATCTTGTATCATTGCAATAGTATACTATATGTATATATGGATACGTATGTCCCTTCGGATAGTATGTATAGTCAAGTCATTATATCTAGGGATTGGCCAAATTGTGTTCGGGATAGGCTATTAATATAGGATAGGGAAAGGCGACAAACTAAAAACTAATCCACTTTAAAGATTTAAATTCACTTAACGTGGATAGAATGTAAAGCTCTTAAAGTACGTCCAAGTTTAAGGATAACTTTGAGGGAATTGAACTCGTTTAAATATTTTATTAAAGTACTTTCACCTTTAATAATGTTCGTAATTAACCTTACATCAACTTTTTTTAAAATACACACTTACATATACCCATTCAACTATGAGTTTGGAACTAGGACACAATTTCTGGACAAATGCTTAACGTTGACTTGATGGAGTTTAAATTGTTTCGTGCTTGTCTTTAAAGTCATAAAGAGAAGAAATGTGAGTAAGTAGGATCTGTGGTACACATTTTCAGTTATATTTAAATTACATGCTCTAATCCACTTCTAACAAAAATTGTACAAAATAATTTGCGAAATTGATGGGCAAAAATGGTCCAATATAGTTGCGCTTATCCGAATATCTGCTGCCCGGGTTTGCCATTATTTTAATAAGGGTCTATTTGTAGCGACACGCCTGGACCGGGTCGCACGTTTCCGGAATCTTTACCAACTACTTTGTAAATATGGCAACATTTATTTCGAAATTCGCGCTGAACGTAGGAAGATTTGAATGGATAGGTTTTGACTTCAGTGTTAGCGTTCAAGAACAGTACCAATATAAATTAAAGAAAAAACTACAAGAGGACCTCATAACTACTAGATGATGTTTCATTTTATGACTCCTCATAAGTCTTTTTTCAGAGTCCTCGATATATTAGGTCTGTCACCAATGGACTGGCAATCTACTGCAAAAACACCGGATTATTTCCACAAGTCCAACATCACCATGACATCGACATAGGGTCGACTTGGTCCAGCCTACCAGGACCAAATCTGTCACAACCTTCAAAACGACATAGCGTCGGCTTGATTCCAGGGCACGTGAAAGGCTGTCGTAAGGACAGTCTGAACCGACGAGGTCACTTTCTCGACAAATTGACCTTGTATCAGCCTCCAGTCTCACTCAAGGTGACTCGGGACATTCACACAATTTTCAGGTCCCAAAGTTGATAATTATTAATCTGGTAGCTGATCAAATAAGCGATCAATCAGTAATCAGATGCCAAGGACGCACTTTGCTTACGACGCGACGCAGCGTCGAGTAAAGTCATCAGCTAATTGCGTTAAGTGAACTTTCAAGATGTCGCTGCTAAACTAGTCTCCAAGACCTGACAGTTAGCCTTTAAGTCAGTGGTTTCCTTTTAGGGAAGACACACAATTGCAGAAAAACTTCCAACAACTAGACTTGGCATTATACCAAACATTCATCACGGGGGCACAATTGTCAATACATGCTGGCTAAAATACATTACTAACAGCAGCAACAGTGTTAGCTGTAAATTCTATATTTTCTGATGTTATTCCATTGATGCCAAAGGGGAATACCCCCTTTTCGTACAATTTTAGACCCGGCATAAACAGAAATGAGAGATGTCTTAAAGGATGTAGATTAAGCGATTTTCTTGGGTGAGAAAGAGGACTTTTCTACTTCACAATAGAGCACTAATGGTCATGGAAGGAAACTCTTCAAAAATATAGTATCTGGGGTGTATACGACCCAAGCGCGTGAAAATAAGTTTTCTTGTGGCAAAAATGTCCTGAGAAAGTTTTCTGAATAAGGAAAAAAGTACTCCATCCGACAGTGCTCGGCGAGACCTTTAATTTTATATTCAACGTGGCGTATTGGGACCACCCACGCCTGGGGTTCTACTACTCTCCTTAAAAATATGCAGAGAAAATTTTTTTTCTAGGAATTCTAGCTGAATCGAAAGTGAGACCCCTTTTCTGATCGGCTATAACCCTACTGAATTAGAGCCGTGACGAAAAATTTCGTACCTCAGTTCGAATTAAAAAGAGGGAAATACTAAAAAAGTGAGTATTTAAGCCTCCTAGTATAGGAGTGTGGGTACTCAAACTTCTTCTCAGAACCTAAGAAAATTGATTCTGTAGTAGATTTTCCAAAATGTACTAGATCAAACTTTGACCCAAGGCCTTCTCCAGCTTAATTAAAATAAACATTGTTAATAACATATGTTCAGAGTATCATAATGCATCGTTTAAGACATCTCTCATGTCTGTTTTGTCGGAGGTTATAGTTTGAAGAACTTAAAATTGGATTAAAATTAAATTAAAACCAATGAATAAAGTTAATCTTTGCATGTATCTATACTTAAGGAAAAATAAATTATATCTTTAAAATAAATTTCTTCTTTTAAGCATAATAAGTTAGAACTGTTTATTAATTTATCATAGCACAATAGTAGTACAGTGTCAAATTTAAATTATTATTTTGGTGTGTTCTGACTGATGTGTATGTGTTTCATCGGACACCAAAAGACCTGTTTTACTATTGCTGGGTCTGTTTATTATATCTTTTTTTCAGGAGCCAAGTTCTAAAGATGAATGAATCCAAATCGCTGGAAAGTTTTGGTCCTACAACAAAATCTCATCATATTTATTGGCTGATTACGTATTTTATACAATTTTGCATGTCGAGCTCTAGCAAATTTTACGACAATTGATAGAGTAAATTGTGGAATTTGTATCAGAGACGAAAAATACCGATATCGATGGCTATACTAACGCAATGAACAAAATTTATTTCAATGTAAATTTCTTTCAATATAAGAAGAATTCGATTTTTTCTTAGAATTTTAATTGACCATATATCTTCAGAATTCGTGTGCACTATTTAAGGCTGAAGACGAACCCAATTTGTTGTAGGTATATAAATATTTATGTGAATGCAGATAGCCATACATTTGTCTCAAGAATTTACTGAACCTTTGTCTTCGGGATATATGCAGCGTCAACCGACAATAGTTCAAATGAAATGAATACCAGATTTGAACTGATCATCCAGATCGGAACAGATAAACTGTGTTCAGTTACATTGATTAAGGAGTATAACAGATATCTCCAGTTTTCAGTGTAAGAATTTTGTATGTTATCCGCAAAGTGATGACGTAACCAAAGGGTAACCCAGGGATTACACGAGATAGTACAGCTTGCATGCAAGCTTCCCTTCCAACGCGATTTTTAACTTGACAGCAGAAGACAGTTCGGTTGATGTCTTATCATCTTGCATGCAAGTTCATTTAAAAAATGGCATTGAGGGGTAAAGTCTTGCGTATATTGGAAAATTATAGCAATAAAGGAAGTTGCAGGCTGATAGAAACCCAAGAAAAAATGAAGAGGAAGCTGTTGGTAAATGATGCAATGCAAATGATCCCAGAAAATCTCATTTTACCAGTATAAATTTATCAATTTCTCTCAAGCATTTCTTTTCCGCCATCTTGAAAACTGTATAATGTCAAATTACTATCACCTCAGTTGCCATGGTTTTTCATCATGCAAGTTCGTTGAAAGCTGAGCTGCCAGCATGGCAGTAAAGGGTACACGTGCAAGAAGTATGGCAGTGCAGATTGCATGCAAGCTGTACTTGCAGGTGTAACCCGCGGGTAAGCCAGCAATGCCTCGTTCCAATATCAAATCATCGACATGATGTAACACGGCCCTCAATTTTTTCGTGGATATTTACAGGAAAGTTTTTCTTTAGAATTTTCATGTGCTTGGGCTGCTAACAATTTTTATGAGCGTAGACCCTTAGATAACCAATAAGCATTCATTTTTTAGAAATCTACAGAAAATATTTCGGCAAAATTTTTACTTACTCTTGGTGGCCGACTGGAGCTATTTTTAGATACAATTCCTTGATTCTGTGTTGGCCTCCAATACATACATATTGCACCAAATTCTATAGAAAAAATTTCTAATAAAATTATAAGAAAAAAATTGAGGCCCTCGTTAATTAGCAAACGAACTTTTTTATATATTTTTTTATGTAGAAAAAGTATATTTTACAATTTGTCAAAGCAACCAAATTCTTCAACCTTCTGGATTTTACAGTTTGGGTATTTGCAGTGTTGGGTATCTATAGTGCAAGGAATTCTGAAAAAAATAAGTTCAGCAAATTTCTCAGAAAAAATTATTACCTACAATAAAAATTGTATAAAAATGTAAATATATCTTTTATACACTTTCCAGTTTCAGTTAACTCACAGAGATGTTTTCAAATAATTTTTAGAAACTAGGTAGTACCTATCTCGTCATGTAACAACAACATAAGATTCGGCAAATATATGTATATAAAAAACAAGTAAAAAGCTGGAATCGGTGTAAGAATAAGACCAATTTTTATGATACCATGTGATACCATGATCCATATTTGCAAGTTAATTTTTGAAGTTCCTTTTCGCATATATTTCTATAACGGATCGTCGGACAAACAAATTTACATAAACCAATTTCATAGGATTTCATATTCTGAAGAACTTTTCACTACATTAAAATCATATATTGCGCAGGATACGGAAAAATCCTTAAGTTTTATTTGGCAACACCAAGAAGGGGTAGTCCGAATTAGTGCATTTTTGAAATTGTATTTACTATTTTTATGGAAACACTATGTACAAAATTTGAGCGTTCTACATTGATGCGTTCTCAGGTAGTGTCCAAATATGTAGTGAAAAACCAAATTTTTTTTGTATGGCAACCTTACGAAGGAGTTGCCTGATTTGCCCCGTTTTCGAACTTAAGTTTAATTTTTTTTTTTTAAAAAGACCATGCGCAAAATTTCAGCTCACTAAATACACGCGTTATCAAGTTACCGTGAGGAGAGACAGACGGACACGGACGGGCAGATGGACACGGACAGACAGATGGACATGCAAAAATCAAAACAACTTTTAATTTTATGCATGGATGTCCAATGCATTTTACTCTATAATCATTATTTCTAGGTGTTACAAACGGAATGACAAACTTAGTATATCCTATAGATTTCATCTAGGGTATCAAAATAAATTGAAGAACCGAAGAAAGACATGAAATCAAATGACTCGACACTTTCGATAGGTACCAATGTACTCAAAACCCACCATGGGGATATATTACTGTATTAGTAGTGAGCAATGCGGTTGTTTTAATATTATTAAATTAAGCTCGGGGAATACCCTGTGTGATGAAAAGCACAGCATGGCAGGTAGGGAAAGTATTAGGGGACGTAATTTCGTATTTTCTTCAAAGATTTTGGAAAAGGGTTAATATATAGGGTGTCAAAGGCTAATATGACTACATTTTGCCAAACGAACCCTCTCGTCCAAACAAGTAAAAAATTGTATGTTTTGGCCCTCCCAAAATGTCATCCTACTGAGTTACAGGGTAAAACATGCTCTTTTTCAATTTAATACCCTCTATATTGAAAGATACAGGGTATACGGTCTATTTTAAGACAACATTATAGCAGAATTTTAGGGTCTTTCATATGAATGCTAAACCACCTCCGTACTCCTCCTCACTCCAGAGTTATGAAACTTCAAATTAAAAATGTCGATTTTTAAGTTTTTCCGATATTTTTTAAAAATATCCCCGCTAAAATATATTTTTGTTGCAAAATTTCGAAAGCCCAGAGTCTCCTTTTTAAATTAACATTTATGTTCTATCTGTGATGGCTAAGGAGCTCTTAACCTATTCAGGTTACAAAAAAATGTGTTCTCTAAGTAACTAAGAACGCGCGTCATTTAAAAAAAATATCGTCTAATTTCGGTATGACCTGAATAGGTAAAGAGCTAATAACTTCTTAACCATCACAGATAGAAAATAAGTGTAACAAGTTTAATTAAAGGGGAGCCTCTGGGCCTTGGAAATGTTGTAACAAAATGTATACTAGTGGGGGTTGTTCCTAAAAAATAACGGTACCTTATAAAAAAAAAAATTAAAAACCGAAATGTTGAATTCGAAGTGCCATAACTCTGTAGTGAAGAGGGTTACGAGGGGTTACGAGTATGTTTTAACATTAACGGAAAAGACCCGAAGGTACTGTATACAATATCGTCTTAAAATAGACTATATACCCTGTACTTTTGTCCCTTCCCCTGCTTTACAAATTTTTACTATTCTGGATGAGAGGAGTCATTTGGCAAAATATAGTCATATTGTCTGGGACACCTTGTATATAAATATACAATAAATATAGTATACTTTACTTACAGCATAGTGCAGATGGCAGTTTTTTTGCGACTTGATTTTATTTTTCAGTAACGTGGGGGAAATTTCAGTTATAAAAGAAAGCAGAATTTGAATTTATGGGACTAAGTCTAAAAGTATAGTAAACGCTCGCCCTCTTTTGTTATATTTTTGATACTTCAGTTATTATGTAGAAATAACGGTAATTTTACAGTCCTGAAAACAGTTCTGAAAATAATAAAAAAAAAATTTATACTATATCACACATGAGAAAGAATGAATATTTTAGAGTGGCGGGCAAAATAATAGGCATACCAATAGAAGCTTACACAAAAAAAAAAAAAAATTTAAAAGTATTTTTTTTTCATACATAATTAGAAAAATAAAAACAAAAAAAAAGCAACTGCTTTGTTTAATATTTGGTGTCATTGCTCTTATATTTCAGCACTACTTGACATCTTATATTGTTCTTAAGTCTCATCACAAAATTTCGTTCAGGATTTCGAATGATTGATTTTTGCGTTTTAATTGAGTTTTTCGATGGCAAGTCATATAACAATTCGTTGACGTTTTTTTTTAATCATCTATGTAGAGGATGTATGTAATGATTTCACCCATTAAATAGAAACATATCACATTTACCCGATCAATTGAAAAACGAATTATGAAATACTCTGAACCAATTATTACTTATTGGATTAATTTGCTTCACACTCGATTATCTATTTCCGAAAATAGGAAAATTCCACAACAAAATTGGATATTTTCCTTAAATTAATGATTCCACCTTAAGAAGAAGAAAAACTCTGCTAAGAACTCAACTAAATTATGTCAAAGGAAACCTGCTTGCTTACATGTGGTAAATATGACAAAGAATGTGGCAAACTTCTGACAGGTCAATTTTATGGTCGGTAAAAGTAATAGCGCTCAAGGTGAGATGGTCTCCCTTTTCACAGGACTATATTTTTGTACATGTCCTTGTATGTTGCCGCACCTACAGCTGTTATAAGCTACACATATGATTACGAGCACGATAAATCGCTAAAATAAAGGAGAGAAATTCATGATGAGCCGTTGGGATGGGACCAAATGTAGATAAACATGCCGAGATAAATTAAAGTTTGTGTTCTTGGAATGTCTGTACAAGATGGAAATCAGTGACATAAGTAAACATTTTTTTATGGCATGATTATATATTTTTCGTATTCATGTAGGTATGTGCACATGTATAGATGTGTGTACGTTTGTACGTTTTTGGGACACTCATGGAGGATTATTTATCCTTGAAACGTTTTCATATTTATGCATTTTGGATCTAATTTTGGCTCGTGCAGAACCTTGTGAATGGATATGAAAAGAACGAAAAGTATCTTGGACCAGTGTTCTTTTAATCAATACAGTATTGGGTCAAGAGAAAAAAAAACAAATGAAGCATATGATGTTTCCAGCTCACATATTGATGCTACATATTGAAAAAATTGAAGAAGCTAATATCTAATTTAAGCTATAAGAAACATATTGCGCTACTTTCATTGTTTCTCATTATGTCCGTTCTATCGATTTAAATAAGAAGCGAAAAACCAGCAACGCGAAATAATAAAGTAAAAGTCTGATCAGGCTCTGAGAGTCAGTCGCCAGTTTTACGCTAGAAGGTCAATGTCCAACCCCAGTATAACTGATAATGCAATTGTTAACTATTCTTTCGCCGAGTAGGAGCGCGGTTGTATGAAAGAAGCTACTGCTTTGTAAATTCGAGTAGTGTAGCCTTATTGGAATACTAAATTCCTTCACTTGCGCATTACGATTAGAACGGTATTAGAACTCTTCGCTTAATTTTTAGTTTTGTGGCAAAGCTTCAGTTCTGAGAGAATTTTTATATCTAATTGTGATAAAATTATTTGCTCTATATTAGAGATCGGTCCAGAATGAACCAGTCCATACAAGGAATGAACGGAATGAATTTATGCACAAAAACCTTCCGATATGAGCACATTACACTTCACCTTTTCTAATGCATATTTAATATTCTGTAGGAATTTGTTTAATTTTACTCGTACACCCCGTAAAATACTGGAAGACTATTTTCCTGTATGAATAGTAATTTAGGCTCTATAGCATATATGTATAAAGTCAATGTTTGGTATTTTTCCATAAGTATCAATATAGAACATTTTACAAAACGGACTCACAACGCATACCTATAGATTTCTATCTCATGGCTTGGGAAGTATTCTCGAGGGTTTTGGGATATTATAAAAAAAATGTCTAGGTATATGAGTTAAATCAACATTACTTTTTTAATCAAAAAGTAGTAACGAAGGATTCGAAATGCAGAGATAAATTAGAAGAATGCAAAAAAAAAACAGCAGCAAGTGGAAACTTAAGTGAGGATGTGGCAACGTGTAGAAATTTCGATAGATTTGCTCTCCTAGAATAAATCGACTGCTCCTTCATGAACTCGAAACCTGTTTCTACCTGTAGGTTGCAATGTGTCTTTACACTAGCAAATTTAAGCCCGACATAAATATTAGTCTGGGCTTGGTTAATTTTGCTTATGTGCGTGCATCACCTTTATCAATTGTGTAAAACCAAATCTGAAAATTCCGCAGACTGGCTATGTCTTTTTATTTCTTTCTTTTGAACGATACTGCCAAATAGACGTACCATTCCGTAAGGGTTATTATCATGACATTTAAAGTTTTCAATTTTAAAAAGTGGTAAAAGCAAAACAATTAACAAATACAAGTTGATTTAATTGAAGATTTATGATTTTATGGATATGACATAAAAAACATAAGAAAAATCTGTAGAGTAATCTGCAGAAAAATCGGCAGCTCTTCCAGAAGTAATACCTCGTTTTCGCTGCTCCTTTTCAAACTTTTCTCTTAGAATGGATCACCTTTTTTCATATTCTTTTTCCATATTAAAATAAAATAACCGATTTCAGTAATATCATTCGATAAACAGGCGTGCCCAAACGTAACGAACGACTCTTAACTCACTTTACTTACCGCAATTTGATAATTAACGTTAACTAAAGCTCCTTTATAGAGGCTTAAGGTTATTTTGGATGCGTGTGTTTGATTTAAAGGGCAGGTTCTCGTTATGTAAGTAAGTTTAGTTAGGTATACGTCCATTGTGGCTCTACTTAGTGATAACAGGATCAACAATTTTATATGCTTATATTTTTAATTGGAAGCTATATTGTTAGTCCTTAATTCTACTCGTATAATAATAATATTAGCTGACCTCACAACATCTTTCTTTGAATTGACTTACGCAATGAGCGATGGAACGGGTCCGCGGAATAGGGTCCAAATTGGATGATCTGAATCCGGTACCGAAAATTACTCAGAAGGACACATCTCTACTCTATATATTCCCCTCAAATGAAATCTTTCTGCGTTAATCTCAAGAACTGAGATAAACTCTCAACTTCTTCATTTGAACATGATATGTAACATTAGGTACTACCTGTGCATTGAATACTTCTTGGACATAAGACAAACTAAACATTTTCTTCTGAAAATCAATTATTATCGCACAGATGCTCTTATTTGTAGTGGTAATGCAATTAACGACATCTGACCTAAATAGTTGTTGTACTGAGCTCACCAAATAAAGGAAAAATAAACCTTTTGAGTAACTAATATAAGCCTCAGGGAAACAACAACAATTCAAGTCGGCTTTGTTTTCGGACACTATTTATTTACTGGCCAAAACTGAAACCTCTCATTACCTAAAGTTATCTCCCATGTAGAACAAAATTTCAGTTGTAGCGAAATAGTATGTATCCTTGCTACCGAGTTCTAATTTTTTATTAGTGACCTCATTAAGCAGAATTACCAGGAATTTTCTGCAAACGAAACAACAGCCAGGAAAAGGATACCACACCGACCAAAAGCCAGCAAGATAAAAAACGCAACAGTTTTTATGATGCAGATACAATTTTTCGTTTTTGTTGTAATTTAATACATTTCATTAAGTAGAAAGAATAATAGTTATCCGGGCATAACACTTCATTAAATCGTTTAAAATTTTGGCACCGAATAGAGTACAAAAGTTGAGAATTTTTATGGGTAGTCATTAGCACTTCCTCGGGACGGGCACATTTGTTGTAGGGCTTATATGTAAGCGCCCTATCTTTGGTGGGAACGATAAAGGGGTTTCGATGTATGATGCAGGAAATTCATTATTTTCCTCGTCAGAATATTTATTATGGAGAGATGTTAAAATTAATAGGGAATTTTTCTGGTATATAAATGTAGGACTCTAAGGTTCTCTAATTTATATGTAAAGGGAAGAGCTATGTAGAATGCCGTTGCAACAGTTTAAGGTTTAAGGAACGATTCATATGTCACATAGGCGATATGACGCGTCTAGTTGATGCTGTTCTCAGTTATGTTTATGAGTATTACAGTCTTCTAACTAGGTGTTATGTGCTATTCCATGGCCAGCCAAGAGCTTTAACTGCCGTGGGCAGAATCCCATTTACCTGCCCTTTCTCAGTCAATCAATTACGGAAACAATATCAATAAATAAGAAAAAAACATATATCTTTTGTTTGTGTACACACAATGAGAAAATCTATTTATTTTGCTTACTTTTTTATTAGAAAAGCCTTGAATGACATTGTAAAAATTTATATCCTCTGTTAGTTGTTTTCCTATGGAGAGTATCGCTAGATTTCGCAATCTTACATCACTCAACGAAGATAATTTTTAATTAATTTAAATTTTGAAAAGTTCTCTTCACTACTAGCTACACTGATGGCTATTGTTAACAATCTATATTTTCATACCCTAAATGAAATCTAAGGGGTAGTTATACTTAGTTTGTCATTTCGTTTGTAACGCACAGAAATAATGATGGTAGAGCAAAATGTATTGACACCCACGCATAAAATTAAAAGTTATTTTGATTTGTGTATGTCCGTCCGTCCGTCTGTTTGTCTATCTCTCCGTCCGCACGATAACTCAAGAACGCGTGTACTTAGACATCTGAAATTTTGCAGAAGGGCTTTTAAGAACAAAGTGTAATTTAGTTCGAAAATGGGACAAATCGGGTAACTCCTTGTTGCCATACAAAAATTTGTTTTTCACTATACATGTGGACACTGCCTGAGAACGCGTCAACGTCAACAAATAGTAAATGTAATTTAAAAAATTAGCTAAATCAGGCAACCCCTTCTTGGTGGTGCCATATAAAAAGTTAGGATTGTTACGTATATTGTGAAAACGCTCAGTCCTCGAAGTTTTTAATATACCGAAAGGTTCTTCAGAATATGAAATCCTATGAAAATAGTTTTTTTACTATCCGACAAACCATTCTAGAAATCAAATATGTCTATGGGAAAAACTATTTCAACAATCAAGCTGGCACTGATGAGTGACCATACCAAAGTACAAACGGGTATTCATCTGGGGTATCATAAGAATTTGTCTTAAACTAATTCTAGCTTTTTTACGTAATGAATAAAAATTCAAGAGGACATTTTTCAACGTTTTGCTTGTTCTTCTAGAGCAGGTACAGAGATAAAATTCTGGATTTTTTTCGTTTTAACATTGAGTTGCTCTTTGTCATTGTGGTCTCATATTTTTTTTCTTTATTCGTGAAATTATCACGTGCCACGCTTAACTCTGTACAACACCGTTTGGAAAACCGTACGGTTTCCTGTATGATTTTTGTCCATATCTGAAGGTGATTGATTATCTGGTTTTATTCAGCGTGTGTACATTGTGATGCTAACAAAGTTTTAATACTGAGTTAGAAAATATTCGAGAAACATGTAAAATAGAGTGGTTTTGAATACATAACAGTGGTTTTTTAAATTTACAAAATTTAAATACATAAAGCACTAACTATTGCACGGATTCTCCTCTTTGAAGCCATTTTGACCAACTGACGATATTTATGAAATAATAGGACCATCTATCTCTACTCTGGAACGCACAAATTTTGCACACTGTAGATGACATGCTTGTGAAATGAAAACGACAACTATTGTAAACGCAGATGTTAGGGAAAGAATGTGTGGTGTATGGGGGAGGAGCTTTGATTAGTTCCGTAGACAACCCTGCGGGGAATACTTCGCGTAATAATTTAGCCGATACCGTATGAGTAGGCCCTTGCAGGTATGGCTTACCAAAGTATTAACTGGTAATGTTTGTTTATACACACGTTTTTAGATCGACATATGTGCTAAGTGTGAAAAAGAGGTATGCAAAGCTGTAAGCGACTGGTAATGGTTTCGCCCCTGAAAATAATGCGATTTGTAAGTGCTTACCAAAGTAAGGTTTGGTAAGTGAATTGGTAATAGCTTACGTGTTCCAGGTTCAATTGTTCCCAAAAAAACATTGAAAAATGTAACAAATTACAAAAGTAATTTTTAGTAAGTGAATGGGTAATAGCTGACGTGTTCAGAGTTTAAGCCTTTTCGTAGAAGGACATGTTGAGTCATGATCGTGTGGAAATTTTGTTTTAGTAATAGACACCATAAGAATACGTGCATTAAAAATAAGGCAGCGAAGCAAAGTACTTCCAAGGATTAATAACATTTATATTTGCATAAATTACAAAAATATTTGGTTCAGTAAAGGACAATACATGAGTGTATATATGAATTCTAACAAGAACTAAATCTATTTCTTTTATTTCAAAAGCAGGACTATGTAATTTTTCTTCCTCTCCTTTTATTTAAGCTGATCATAAATAATTTCTAAAAATTGGGCTTAATTTACAATTGTTACAAAGTGTTTGTGTATTCAACCAATATGATCAAAGACTTCAAGGCTTCAATTATACAAGGTATTTATTATTATTATTATATATTAGTTTCACAGGGTGATAGGTCTCCGAGAGAGGAGCAAAACACTGTATGGGACGGGATTGATTTTGTGTAATTTTGGGTAGTTTTTCCCCTAACATCCTGTAATTTTCTCTGTAAAATTAATGTATGTATAATACCAAAAACTTTGTATAATTGAAGCTTTGAAGTCTCCAATTATGCAAGAGCTTACTGGTAAATGGTTGATTCAAGCATTACTTGTAATGAATAAAATAAAGTATTACTTGTAATGAACGAAGTAAGATGTTTCCGGCGACTGCTTCACTCAGGTATTACTTGTAATGAATAAAATAAGATATTACTTGTAATTAGCAAAGTAGCACGTTACCGCTATGGAGACGAGTAAGCACTTACCCTGCTATGACATCAAAACGTAAAAGTAATTAATTCGGTAATTTGGATAGTAAGGGGTAGATCTTACATTTTGTCATTACAGATTCCATTCGGTAAACGTTATATTTCCTACTGGGTAAGAATTACGAAGATCTACTTTTAAATGGCAACCAAAAATATAGCAGTTTATATTAGATATGAATATGATTTTAACATTGCAATAATTCTGTTGAAACAATTGGTCGTTTAAGGCAGGGTTAGATTGATATTTTCGACGAAAGGTTAAGGTGGCCTTTGACGAGCTGGAAAAATATGTTGTTGGATTGAACGCGTTGTCATTTGAAATTCATCAATTTCACGAAATTACTTTTCTGCCTGGAAATAAAATAAAAAAATATTTAAAAAAAATCCAGCAGCAATAGACAATTTCCCAAAATTGAGGTTAAAGTAGAAATTCGCCTAATTTTTTCTTCGCTCACATCGCGTACGGTTGTAATGTAACACTCCCTATACAATAAGCATACATTCGATATTATGTAAATGTCAACACGCGCTACGCGAGCTACGCGGTTGAAATTTTTAATCCGACTCCCGTTTAAAAAGTACTTTCTTAGCAGATCTAATTTCTACAAACAAGCGACGTATCCTTCTGTGTGGTTATTGCCAATTCCAAATTTACGGCGCAATTTTCATAATTATTTATTTTTAATTTTATATAATTTAGACAGATATATAAAAAATGCCAGACCGCCCCCACCGCCCAATTGGCTATGGCAGCATTGCTATTGTTCACCAATATGAAGGTTATGTTGTAAATTTATATTCAGTGATTAACAAATGCTTCATAAGGTTAGTTACTTTAGCGTGATATAAGTAGGCTACCATAAGCAGTATTGAATAGGGGCATCAATTTGCGTCTGTTCAGTATAAACCCATAAATAATAGCTCATTATGCAATCGCTGTGATAGGCGTACTTCCTTATATCTAATGCTGTAGTCCACTGTATTTGAAAATCTTAAATTCTGCTCTCGTTTCTCCATGTCACTCAAGGACGACACTCATTCGGATGAAATACTTTAAAAATTTCTTCAGAATTTCTTACTCCCTGGCTGCGTCGAAATTTTTGTTGAGCTTATCGTCTCCTAATGACAAAAAAACCTATTCCAGTTAAAGAAAAGAATCAATACTAAAAATTAATATTTTTTTTATATAATAATTATTATTAATATATTAATTGCATAAATGAAATATTTTCAGCCATATAATCGTAAACAAGAAAAACTGCGAAATATGGTGTGAAAAAAGTCGAAGAGAGATACTCCAGAAATAACTGAATCCATGCAGTTTGAAAACGTCAATTCGAAGAAACTCTTTGTGTCGATGAGCAGATTATATCGTTTAAAGGACGTCTGCTGATAAAAAAATATATTCGATAAAAGCCATGCCCTCTGCTATGAAGTATAAGTAGAATGCCGTACGATTTCTTTCCCTTCGAAGGCTAGGCTTTTTCATTAAAATTAAAACGGACTTCTTGAAAATACTTGGTTTCAGCGTGGCTATTGCTCTTGAGTTACTGAAGCGAGTAACACGATATTCGGTAGGCCATAAATTCTACACAGACAACTTTTTCACAACGTATTCACTCTTGGATGTTCATGCTGTTGGAACAATTCGTGTCAATCGATTTCAGAACCCACCTCTACCGACTGATGCAGAGATGTGAAAGAATGGTCACGGCTGCGCGGAACAGGTGATCAGCCATGACCAAAAAGAATTTGTCACTTTCTTGGAATAGGCATGCCATATAAAGTTTAGCGGTATGAAAAAAAGAAAAGCGGTATATTGAAATCGATAGACCTTGAGGTCGTGCAACTATACAACAGAGGAATGGGAGGCCTAGATCTTCTTGAATAAATGCTACAGTACTATCGTATTTGTAGAAAATCCCAGAAATGGACTTTCTACGTCATGGCGATCACGGCTAGTTGGCTTGACTACAGAGCAGATACTCTCAGGAATGTATTAATGCTAAAAGATCAAATGGACTTGTTTAAATTCATAAAAACTCAAAACTCAAAAAATACTCTCGTTAGCGTTTCCCCAATCCCATAATTGTTAACAGGTAACAAACGGGGTCGCTCCTCGTACTTGACTGGTTTTTCTCCTCCAGACGAAGAGAGATTCAATTCAAAGTACAGCAGTTGCAAACTACAAAGATGCAAGCAAAGTGCTAAGGATGAAGATGTCCATTGTGAGTGGATCTCAATACAACACCATAATTAAAAATTTGTGGATATTAGTAAATTTAAAAAATTTTGCTTTAGCGTTCTAAATATATTTCAAACTGAGAGTTGAATAAGTCGACTCCGACTTCCATTACTAATCCCATTTAGATATAAAAAAATGTAATAACCTTCGTTTTGTAATTTTGATCTTTTCAGAATAAATATTCTAATTCCCTGAGAACATTTTGTTCAGCAACAAATGTTTTTATCATTTTGTTTCCGTTTTGGTTTCAAACCCAGGAATTCTCAGATAAATGACATACATACATATATATACAATTATACCGTTGTACAAGAATGACAATTTGATAAACAAAACGACTTATTTGAAAGCATCTTCGAGAGTAAGCAATAATTTCCCCATAAATTTAAAAATTCCTTTTTTTGTAATCATCATAACACTTTTGTTTCTCCTGAAAACTTAATAACTTTCAAAGATGCTATTCTTATTAAATTCTATTCTGATTCGTTGAATTATTAAATAAATTGCATTAATTGAGAGCCACATCATGTAAATATAGGAAATATTTATAAAATGTGTGCTTGCTCTAAACTGAGATTAAGGTGGACGATGAAAGAGTGACCAGAAGTTTTCTCTTTCTAGAAGATTCAGTAAAACAGTTAGGTCTTAAGCATGGTCGTACACAATGGATCGACTGGAGATCTAAATGGAGCAGGCTAGGCACTTGCTGCGGCACTCGTCTTACCTAACCTAACATAAGAACAGTTCAAATAAACATAACGGAATCGAAGTCCACATATATAAAGGAATTAGATATCCACCTCGCATGAAAACCTCAATCTTGAAAAAACTAATAACTACAAAATAGACCGTCTAAGATCTTGATTCCAATGTAAAAGCATTTTATGTTCTTGCTTTCATTAAATTTACTTACGCGGTATTGCAGAAAACTCGTTTCAGTCAGAATAGCTTAGGTCCATGGGGAGCCATAGATGACTAATTTTGAGCCGCGAGTAAATTGTTATTGAGCGCCTTTTATAGCTTAGTACCAAAGTTTAGATTAACTATACTATTTTTTATAATGCAAAATTGCAGCAGTATCTCCAGTAATTTAAACACAATCTGGACTAGATATTTACTGATTTTTCTAGATGAAACATAAGCCGTATTCAACGTTGTATATATGTATAATCGTGGAATTATACATTAATATGCTTGGCAAAAACAACAACCTAAAAATGAGACAAGTGTTGCATTCGATGTGCTTACTATAACTCAACATTATTAAGCCTCAAACATAATTCCAAAAAATAAAGCGAACGATGGCCAACAATATAATCCTCTGTCGAAATAAATGTCAAATTTTACTATAGGGGTCATACAAGTGTAGTTTGTATATGAAAAATTGTGGCAAACTAATTTTTTCACTTATTTCCGTAAATAATTTTTGAATTCGATTCCATTCCAGTTGATCTACTGTTGAATTATTTTTGCAATAAGTAATCAGCAGGGCCGTCCCTTTCTTTATCAAAGAATTATTATTCAGATCGACGGTAGTCAATCAATTAAAACAACTGTTAACATGTCATTTTGGTAGTAAGGTAAAAGTCAAATTCCAATAAGCAAAATTCTAAATGTCCACATCCGATTCGTAAATACGTTTTCGATTATTGTGGTTCATATTTAGTTAGCTCAATACGTCAATTGATTGTAAAACTATTTCGTTGTCAAATTTCAATAATATTCGAACAGGTGGACGCAAAAGTGGTCTTATATAAGTCGGTTTTATTAATAAGAAATGTCTTTGAAGTGAAGACAAAAACATTGAAAAAGCGGCAGTTTTCCTGTAATGACTCAATACCTACTATCGCTGATAATAAAAAAAATTAACTGTTATTGCATGAAAAAACGAAATTAATTAATAATTATTTTTACATTGTTTATCTTTTCACATTTGATTTCCAGCCTACCTAGCTGCAGCTCTCTACGTTCAGCAAGGTATCGCTAGCGGTGAATTTAGTACTGAACCTAACCCGGTGTATACAGTTTGAAACAAGGGTTTAGAAATGGCCGAACCGACACAAAAGCGTCGACACAAATCTACATTAAAAAAAACAAATTCAAGCGTCTATCCGAATTTTATTCTGTTTGTTACTTTGGTGGCTGCGTTGAATTCCGTTCCTAGTATAAAAGCTACCCATGCAAATTTCATTTCCTTATTTTAAAATAAAATAGAGATTGGCAAGTCCTCATACAAATAAATTTTTTATAATAGGTATGTAGATAGAGGGTGCTCCAGCAAATAGTGTCCAATCGATGAAGTTAGGTAGAAGACCTCAAAACTTTTCCGAAACACTTCCATGTATGTTAAGCCATTTTTGGTACTGGATTTATGATTTTTTTTTACATATATTTTTTATTTTTGCCTAACTTCCTACGACCCAGATAACACAGAACAGGCTCTGACCATCTTCTCGATATGCTCCACAGAATATGAGAACATATTCTCTGACTATACGAATTGAAATCAAATTACATATTCTTTTCATATGCTTTTTATAAGAATCATGTCCGCCCTGCCGAGTGAAATCTTCGGACGATGTTCAGAAATGATCGTGTGATAATCGGTGGTAATAGTTCGTGACGTTTTCAAATGAATATAAAATCGAAAAAAGCTTAAAAAGTGAAATTTTTTATTTTATTTGATTTAATAAATAAAACAAAAATTTATTAAATAAACGAAAAGTAAGCTGTACCATGGCAGGAACGGAAATTCAATTCTCCAAAATGCATGTTAAAATATGCATATCCAAAGGAATATTTTTACCGAAATTAAATGAAGATTATGAGTCGATCAGCTGTGTCCGAAAAGTATTTTTTTCAAAACATTTCCATTTTGTTATCTGGGAATGAGAATGTTTGTTTTGTCTAAAGGCTGTTTCATCTCATCATTTGCTCAATTCATCTGAAATTTTACCTAATATCGCATTTAATCATCTCAATATAAATTCCAGTTAATTCCACTTTGAAGAAGAATCGAGATCAAAGAAAGAAAATATAAAAAAACTCAAAATATTTGGTACACCTCTAAACCAGCTTGAAAAGCCAATCAATTACGTATTAAGAATCGGACAAGCAGAAGGACAGAAGGGGATTTAATATGATAAAGAAGAAAGCAGTTGAGAAATGTAACTATATATAAGTGTACATACATATACGTAACGAAGTAAAGGAAGTGTTCCTTTATCATATTCGCTTCAATTACTGCCATAAAGTTACCCCGGAAAATCCATTCTGATCAAAACTGTGCGTATCAAAAAGTCCGGACTTATCAAAAATTTCCGGGATATTTTCCCGTTCTTCCCTCCCCCTTAAATTAAGGCTTTAAGCTTAAATGTTTTTTTTTCCCACAGTTCATTAAACTTTAAACGCCATAAGGTTCAATTCGATACCTTCTTCTTGACATAATTCCTTCCTTCACTTAGTGATTTTTCACCAGAGCCATTTAACCTCGTGTAAAGATATCGTTCGCCAGAGCTTAAGTAGCACTTTCCTTCGAACAAACTGTTGGAACTTTTATATGGCTCAACAGCGCTCTTATCTGTCCTCCTAATCCCAAAATATGTTCAACTTGGATACGGAAATATTTGCTTTGAAGCTTATCCCAGAATGTGTACATCATTCGTGTTATTCGAGATTGTTAAACCTTCGAGTGAGGAAAAGATGTGACAAAATTGCTTTGAAGTTGCCAGTAATCAACAGCTTTGTGTGTAGGTTTATGTATCACATATAAAGGTAAGTACACAATTCTATAGAGTACTTCAGTCTATTCGACTATGCACTGTTGTATGTGTGTATTTTTATCAGACTCAAGTACTTTTCCAAGTAAAATTACCATGAACTCCACAGACATTCACCTGTTGGTAGTGTTTGTATCAAAATTGTCAAGTGAGAGCTATTTTAAGTGAATTTCCATGCTACAATAGTAGTCACGTCCTTAATGTTTGTTTACACAAAGCCAATGAGAAGTGTTAACTCTTGGCTTCTAACAGAAGGTTTCCATAGTAATGCGTACGTTCCTTGAAGTTAGTGTCAATTGTCTAACTACTTGGTGCTATACGCTCGTTAAAAACGGAAGTACTTTCAACGATTTTCTAAAGGATTTTAAGTATAATTGTTTTGTACTTTAACTATAGTAAATTTGTTATGTTTATAGCATCAAAGTAAGTTTCTTATCCCAAAAAAAGAGTAGTTAGTATTGACTTCACAATAGTGATTAGAGATTAGGTTACACTTAAAAAGTGTCTGAAATATCCTTGTAAAACCTTATTCGTTTCTAATATCTATATTTGTTCTCCCATGTGAACATAGGTAAGATATTACATGGATTCGAAGCTTATTCAAAGACTTCAAGGAAAGTTAAAATTACTGCAATACTGTTTTACTAAAACATGACAACAATAGTGTAAGTAGATTTTGAAATAAAATACCATAAGTTCATACATTTACATATTGTGAGATATTTGATGTGAAACAAATAACTTACAAATCGCATTTATTTCCAGTTAATTACCAAAATCAAACATTATTTCACTTTTTGATAAATCCGTAACGACCCTTCTAGCTGCGGTATTGAGACTGTCCGACCCATCACTTGTCAAAATTTAGTGCTGCCACTTATAATCCTTTACTGCAGGTTCCAATTGGTGATTTTATGAACCTACATACATATATCTTTGATGAAATATCGTATGATATACAGCTTGTTTCATAATTGGTCCGCGTAACTCAAGGGTTTGATAGCTGAGATAGTGGAGACAAGCAAATAGTTATATTGTGTAGGAGGGGGTAAGACGCGTCGTTTCGGCTGTAGGGAGCCAAAGATTTTTAATACTTTCTGCACTTTACACCCTGTAACTCTCTTAATATACACCCTATCAAGGTGAGATTCATCTCATTAATTTTGATACTGGCGATATAGATTACGCCTAATTATATGCAAATCCACGCAAAATTAACAAAATGTTGAAACTTAATGAAATTACGCGTCAACAAATCTCAAAAAGGGTTGCATTTATGTAGGTACATGTGCATAGCCAAATTAAAGGTAACATTCCGGGATCTCTAAATCTTGTAAAAAAAACTGTATAGTATAGTTATCATGCATTTCAGCGGAAAAATTGTTAAAATTTGAAAAAATTAGGAATTTTTTCCCAATTTTTTGACTTTGACGTCCTACAACTTCTGATGGAGGGTGCAAGGAAGACATTCATTAGAATGGTTTGCTATCATTTGAGATTAATCTTACCGTGATAGGGTGTACAGTAAGAAAGTTACAGGGTGTAAAGTGGAGAAAGTATTAAAAAATCTTAAACCCCCACCTACCACCAAAACGACGCGTCTTACCCCTTCCTTCACAATATAATTTTTTGCTTGTCTCCACCTCAGCTATCAAAACCTTGAGCTATGCGGACCAATTATGAAACACCCTGTATACTTACTCATTTTATCCATACGTTTGTAACTCATACAAATATTAATGGTAGAAAAAGAAATTAATTAAATACAACATGCACTGCATAGTATTATGAAACATTTCAATTCCTGCATGTCCCTCCATCTCCTTCGATTTCTGTTTTGTTTCTGTTGTTCTGTAATTATGACAGTACTACACAAATTTTCTGTTAAATTTCATATATCTGACATTTGAATTCACTAATTAGCATCCAAATGCACCTAGCGGAAAATTCTTATGAAACTGCTGAGCTGATCTACTCGCGGACAATAGCGCGAGTAGTTGCAAGTAGGCAGAAGTACTTGGTACACAGATTTTATATATTTGGACAGCTGGACAGCACGGCTTATTTATGGAAAAGTTTGTTTGATTCTGTGCAGTAACTTTTGTTTGGTGTCCTATCAAATATGGAGAGTCAGAGTAGAATTCTCGGCATATATTACTTTTTTACTATCGAGGAAGAAAAAATTATTCGATGTGTATAGAGAAGATGTATTGACAGAACGCCAGTGCCAGTGACACTTTTGATGCTAAAGATGCATCACGTTCTGAAAGCCAGTCTCATTTTATATAGTTGTCAAGATATTGTTAATTTGATCATGCCTCAGTTTCCCTTCTTTTAACCCTGTAATCCACCGACGACCTTATATTCACGTATAAGAGGAACCATAACATTAAAATTTAAGAATATAGTAATTTTAAGTAAATACAACAAACTACATATAATATAACAAGTAAAGAAGCTATAATTGGTCTAAGACCAATTTTTATGATACCCTAGATGAATGTCCGTATGAAATTTCGTATGGTCACCCATTTGAATAATTTTGATTTTTGAAGTGGTATATTTCTAGAACGGTTTGTCGGACAGAAAAAATGATTATAACCAATTTTATAGGATTTCGTATTCTGAAGAAGTTTTTACTACAATAAAAATGTCTTGGACTAATCGTTTTCACATTATATGTAAAAAACTTAAATTTTTATATGGCACCACCAAGAAGAAGTTGCTCGACTTAGTCCATTTTTGAAATTTTATTTGCTAGTATAATGAAAACGCCATGTACTAAATTTCAGCCTTCTACGCCGACGCGTGCTCAGGCAGTGTCCAAATATATAGTGGAAAACGAAAGTTTTGTATGGCAACCCCACGAAGAAGTTGTCCGATTTGTCTCATTTTCGAACTTAATTTTACTTTTTTTTTTAAAGTTCGTGTACAAAATTTCAGCTCTCTAAGCATACACGTTCGCGAGGTATCCTGCGCACAGACGGACTGACGGACGGACATGCAAAAATCAAAGTAACTTTTAATGAATGACAAATTTAGTATACCCTTTAGATTTCATATAGAGTAAAAAAATAGGAAAGAAATCAGCCCACTATGATTACATATTAACATGAAGTCTGTTGAATTTGTTTGACAGTTTAGAGCATTATTTCAAATTGGGTGGATTACACCCATAGGTTAGAATATAGGGCTAAAATACTAATCTTTATGGTCTTTCAATGTAAGCAGTTAGCTTATTGAAGATAGAAATAGATTGCACTGTTTTTTCGGTGAGAAGCGATGGTATTATATGGTTTTTAACTTTACCATACGGAGGAAACAAATACTCGTATATGAACCGCAAACAAACAAAGGATGGGCTGTTTTTTATGCACTTTGGATTACAAAATATGTGAAAATCACAAAATTTTACAATAATAGCTACACCATATGTTAGTATCTTATTAGTTCTTGATGATACAAGCTTGATGCTTTTTGAAATATTTAAAAAATTACATCTTCGCGTCCATAGTTTTCTCTTTTAACCTCATTTTTGGTTCAATATTTTCTTACTTTCCCCTCCTTCTTTAGTAGGTAGTACTGTCCTTTTTAATGAAGGGCGGTAACAATTTTTTTACAAGCAATATATGGCAATTTTTACTTGAGTATAAAATCAAGCGCGCTTCCAGTCCAGATGGGAATATTTCTTAAGCTTATGGTCTAGTTGTATGCTCGTATTTTTGGAAAAGATTTATTTTCGTATACTATTATTTGATTCAAAAGGCTGAAGTGATGATGGTTAACTAACAGGCGTGCAGACACCTGCGGCGTACACGCGTAGGGGGATTTTCACCTGAAGCTTTGAATATAAGAATGAAACTTTGAGGGAAATTTAAATTTTTCGATATGATGCCACATATTCTTGACTGTCAAATTCAATGCTTCATGTATAATAAAATAAATAAAAAAAGGGTTTTCAAATAAAACTGAGGCCAAGCCGCATGAAAAAGTAGAAAATATACATTTCTTCACACACAGAGGTGGATTCAGATTTTTTGATTGGGACATTTCTCTTGAATATTCTTTCTCTTCATGAATCAAATCACTTATTACCTCTGATTGATCATACTGAAATTAATCGGTGATTGTCAGCGAATAAAATCTGAGTCCACTTCTGTGTGTGAAGAAAAGTTTATTTTCTACTTTTTCATGCGGCTTGGCCTCAGTTTTTAATTCTTTTATTTTCTGCCTTTTTTACGTTAACTAAATTGTTATCGCGTGCTGCATGGAGATATTTTAAAACAATTTTTAAGTCATGTTTGGTGCCGATCTGAAAAGAAAAATTTTTCGAGTACCAAATCATTGAAGTAGGTACTGCAACGGTTTTCTGAAATTCAAATTATGTTTTAAACAGCGCTTTTTAGCTGTATTCCAACTTGATCCCATATAACATGAATTTTCCCGATTTTCCATGTTTTCCACAGACTTTTCCTATTACTATGAATTTTTTTTAACAATTTACATGAATTTTCCTTGATTTTTCATGCAAGTTTTCATGATTGTTGAAGAGAAAGTATTGATGCCAGTAGGACGGAAAAAAATGATTGCGCATAGCTTATAAAACTTTTTTGTCGGAAAATTTTCTGGAAAAGTCGGAAAATTCCGGAACTTTTCAGAAAATTTTCCAGAAAAATTGGAAAATTCTGCATTTTCCCTGAAACAGATTTCTCACTAATCATATCCATGGAGTTTTCCACAAAAGCAACTTTATGCAACTCATTTCGCTCTACAACTTTGTCTTAGGTTGTAAAACGCTCAAACGCTTCCTTGGTCGGAAAAACTCCGGAAAAGCGTTTTCACCATTGTCGGAGAGAAAGTAATGATGCCAGTTGATAGGGAACGTGATCCTGCATGATTTAGAAAACTTTTTTACCGGCAAATTTTCCGGAAAACTCCGGAAATTTTTTTCGGAAAAATCGGAAAACTCTGCATTTTTTCTGAAACGGATTTATCACTAATCAAATTTGTACCAAATTTTCAAATGATTTTTCCCGATTTTCCGAGTTTTCCATGAAAATTTCCGGTTCAAGTGGTCTACGAGATTGTCGAAAATAGTAAAAAAGAAATATATAAATAAATATACACACAGACAAATTCGTGTACGAGTTAAAGGGACGGGCTGGCCTCAAAAATTGAAGCTAGTTTTCTAAAAATTTCCCACTAGCTAGCTACCTTTCATCATTATTTCGTTTATGAATATTTTAAATTTTATTTAACAATTTTATTTCCGAACAATTGAAATTGATATCTTGACATAGGTATGGATTGTTTGAAAATCAGTTTACCTATTCTTGGCCATTCACTTCGTGTTCCAGCGAAAGAAAATTTGAATAAGAACGTCAGTTTCACCGCATAATGAATAGGTAGGAATCGCTATCCAAGTGTATGATTAGCTAAACTACTCTCATATCAACTTCTTGCTCAACGGCTTGCCCTACGTTTGTAAATATCAAGAAATATATACAACATTTTGCACCACAATTTCTGTATTTCATTAATTAATATTACTACCAAAAAATTCAAATAAAATTCCCTTCTGATTCATTATAATTTATTACGAATCAAACAATTGAGCACATATTAATTAATAAAATTATAAGATTAATATATACCTCCTGTGGCTTTCTTACATTTAATTATACAAATACACGTTTTGGCATTGAATTCACCTCTTATTATTTGCTCCCATAGATTCTCTATGTGGTTTAAGTGAAGACTACAAGCTGGACATTCTAAACCAAGCTTTTGCCTATTGGGATACATGTATGGAAGCATTGTCTTATTGAAAGATAAAATCTGGTCCAACAATGAGCTCAATAAGCAAATCTAACATACTTTTTGGAAAATAGTCTTGTGAATATTGTGGTCAAAGAAAGCTTCCCGTGGAAATAGAAGTATCTCCAAACCATAACCGAACCGCCACCGAAATGACGTAAAAGTCGCAAATCCTTATCTCTTCTTAGATTGTGCGAGTAGTGTTGAAATCCATCCGGCATTTCATCACTGAAAAGAATCATTTTCCAGTCATCTTTGTAAGATATGTAGGCTTCCGCAAACAGTAATCTTGCACTTTTATGTCTCACCTTTCACCTTTAATTGTGGATTAGTGTTCATTTCGTGTGAAAACTATAATTTTCCAATAACGTCTGCCAGTGCTACAGAACATTTTATGTAGGAAGGGAACAGGCTGAATCTGCAACGTTCCAAATTACATAATATTGAAAAGCTTGGAGTCTAAATTAATCGAGGCTATCAAAATAGGCTATCCTATCATATTGCATTCTATGTAAATATATTTTATTCTGTTTATGATTTATGCCAGTGATATATGCTACCAAAAACCTGTTGGTACACGCATTCATCTAAGCTTTTTTCCTGTTCTTTATATATTTGGACACTACCTGAGAACGCGCCGACGCAGAGTGCTGAAATTTCGTACTTGGCGTTTTGATAAAAATAATAAGTATAATTTAAAAAATGGACTAAATTACTTTATTTCGCTTTTATTTTCATATGAGTAGAACTTTTTCTCTTGTTATCTATTCAAAAAGAATACATGGAAAAATTTAAAACCTCTGAAACCAATACCGAAAGCTCCACCAAACTCCAAATATATTAAATATTAACGAGGTAAATGAATATTAATGGAATTCGTTTAAACTATGAACAAGAGTTAATTTTGCCCAATTAAAAGTTCGCCTAAATCGAGAGCATCTCTAAAATCTCTGTGCATTTCTTGCTGGTTTCAAGATCCTTTTCGGATTTTTGCAGTTTATTTAGTTGATCAGAGTTGTAAAAGACCAATATTATAGATATAAGTATGAAAGTATAACAAAAAGAGCTCTGTTTGAGCGTCTCAAGGTGTGTTTAAGTTGTAAAAGTGACTTTTCTCCAATATCTAGTACAATTACGGATATTGAAACTAGAATGAATATAAATAAACTGCATCAAAAAACAAATCCCAAACTTATGAAAGTTTCAACTGTAAATAAAAGATTTTTCAATTAAGAGACAAAACGGCAAAAGCTCTTTAACTTTTGCACACATAAATTAAATTGAAATATCAATTTAAATCTGAGTAGTTAAAGAACGCAATGCCGTCACAATTATGCAGTCCTAACAAAAACTAGGAAGGAATCTTATGAATTTCGCATTTCTTGACAAACTACTTCTAGAAGACAAGCAGTTCTTTCGCGAGAAGCATTTAAGAAGTCAACAAAAACCTGACATATAACATCAAAACTTTTATTGCGAAAAAGTTCAGTCTAACTACTTACAAAAAAGCATTCATTTTCATTCTACCCCTTTGTGTCGTCGTTTTTTGTTTTATTATTTTATTCCATGCAAGCAGACAGAAACTTTTGCTGGAATTAAATTTTAATAACGTTACATTCGTGAGTGCTTGTTTCCTGCATAACTCGCTCTGAGTGGTAAAAACTTACAAACGTAAGTGGGTGCCCTGCTCAGGTATTGCTATATCAAGAATTTCGGTACAAGACATCTCTTGGGTCTGCGATTCCCCTGCAGTAGTGAAATTTAAATAATTAATTACCTGGTTTCGAGGAATTTTGTGCTCTCTCTCATGTCACGCGAATCTTTTATTCATGCGACTTTTTGGTTCGTCGCAAACGTAGTGAGTTTTAATTCACGTACTACTTACTATGGTAATTGTTACTAATCTGTTAACATTTCTCGGTGTGTGTGTGTGTTTATATATTTGTAATAAATGTAAAGGTTGTAAAAAAAAAAGGCAAACTTAATATTTGATTTAATTCTATAACAGAAGTTAATTTTAAATTCGTTAAAATTTTTATTCATTATTTAACAAAAAATGTAAAAAGAAAAATATTTTTTGGAGCACCCGGTTCAAAATTAGAGCGGACTATATAGAATAAGATGACAAAATACAAGTGATT
This sequence comes from Dioctria linearis, assembly GCA_963930735.1. NCBI lineage: Eukaryota > Metazoa > Arthropoda > Insecta > Diptera > Asilidae > Dioctria > Dioctria linearis. The sequence goes on along the minus strand of OZ005743.1, from coordinate 177,105,493 downwards.
AAATTACACATGATGAAATCTTTGTTCTCACTAGATAAAGCAAATGATGAAAATTTGTATGGTTGGATCGATTTTAAATACTCATTTAACCACGAAAGAAAATATTAAATAGCGTTTATTTGACAAATGTATATTTTATTATGATCGAAAATTATTGTTTTTTTACTCGAACGATAAAATAAATAACTTCTATAGAAAATTATTTAAATTGGTAAATTAGCTTAGTTTCTATACCCTTCAAAATAGTTAGTTTTTGTTTTTATGCTTTTTGCAATATTGTATTTCATGTTTCTGAGATGAAAAGGTGTTGCTCACTCAAACCAAGCTTAAATTTTATTAACACTAGATTTACCGACAATTACTATACCTATTTATACCAAAAACAGTAATTTTGACTGGATATGAAAAATTAATATATTAAATGCAAAAAAATGGTGCGCACAATGTAAAGTGTTTTACAAAATTAATAAATAGTATTGATAAAATATAAAATTATTAAAAATTCATGGTAATTTTGGGTATTAGATTAGTTTTTATTCAAAATAATTATAGCTTGACACAATTTTTATAAATCCAAACTTTTTTTCTGTGCATTTTCCACACACATATTTCGTGCAGACGAATCAGTTTGTTGTGGTCTTGTTGTTATTGCAAAGTGTTATTTGGCACCATTTACGTGTTGGGCGGGGTATCGTTGGAAAATGAGTTGATGGACGTTGAATTTCACCTTCCTGATAGCCAGATGTAAGTTTTTCAGACAAACGAAAGAAAAAAATTCTGCCTTGAAACTTTCTTTCCCGTTACATTTTTGTACAAAATCCAGGAATTTATGCCGACTAGATCTAAAATATTAAAAAATACCTGAAGCGGCCACCTTCTGGATCCTGACTTAACACTATAATTGCGTGCCATTTGAACATTCACATCGACACCAAATTTGGTCTTATTATAGAAAGACACAATGTCAGGCAGTTTCTTGTAGTTGTTTTCAATATTGACGCCTTTATGCTTGGTACTCAATAAAGCTACTTTTCTGCTTGTTTTTATAAACTGTAAGTACAGTCATTTGTTTCATATAGTAATGTTGAAAAACGAGCCATACCATCTTTCTTTTCTTTGCAAATTTTCGGAAGCTCCCGTTTGTTGGAACGTACTGTTTCAACCAATGGAGAGTTTTTGGCCAATAATTTAGAAGCCAAAGGAAGACTGGTAAAAAAGTTGTCGGTTGTTACACTCCTACCTTTCATTGTATAAGGCTCTAATAGTCTGATTACTACAAATTGACTGAGAGGTGTTGAGAAATTTCGTCTCTCATCTTTCCTAGGTAAGAAAAGCCATTTATAACATACTTCGTTTCAACATCAGACGCCAGCCCAATTTTATCCCAAATTTATCTGGTTTGTTTGGCATATATTGTGTAAATCTACATCTAGCCTTCGTTGGAAACAATTGCTCATCTACTGTAATAACTATATGCTCCTGGTTGCAGCAGTCTTGGCTATTGGCAGTAGATACTAACGCAAATTTATCCGTTTGCAAGCGTCGACTTCTTTCATTTCGTAAACGTAAAATTTCTGTAAATTCATTTCTACTCATACTATTTTGAAAAAACGCCGGACCCCACTTTTTGTTCCATAAATATGATAATTTGAAACCTTTCGCTTCGTATGCACCACGTCCATACAGTATTCTAATGAAAGTCTTCAATTTTTCCTCTGAAAGTGTCCACTTCTTCCTCAAAACACGTGAGGCTTCTAATTCGGTGCAAACTCTGATATGCTCTAATATATGGTGATCAATCAATAGTAAGAAGGCACTGCTTACTTCCCCTTCCATAATAATTCTTCTGGCATGCGCTGTAGGCCCAGATGAATCTTAGAATATATAACAACTTGGTAACCTTCCAACAGCACCTCCTTCTTTTAGGGGTTTCCAAAGAGTTCAATTTGGAGAAACTTCAATTTGTGCATCTTGGCTTCTATCATTTTCCTCCTCAGAACTGGAAGGAATCCCCATACATCTTCGTATTTGTATATTATGCAAAATAATATTGTTTTCTTCGTCGCTCGATTCATCTTTATTATTTTCACCAAAATTTTCGTCGTCACTGCTTTCGATATGGACACTTTTATCACTCGTCTCGCTTTGATTTTCGAAAAATTCGTCCTCAATATGAGAAATATCATCATCCTCAACATTGGAACATTCCAAAAGCATGTCTTGTATATCTTGTAATTTCAAAGTAGCTAGTTTTTTCACCATTCTTAGCAACTAGAGGCTAAAAAAAGGGTTATACTGATTTTGGGATATTTTTTTGTCTTTTTTTTTCTTACCAACTAATACACTTCTGAATACTTCAATATTTCACTAGGAACCGAACTCATTGAATGAAAGAATGATACCGAAGTTTTTTATCGATCTCCAATTTATGGTATGGCGGAATTACTGCGTAAAAATGGTACTCCCCCTGAAAATTTGTATTAGGTATATACAAAAAAACAAACTTTCCTGTGAAAAGGGTATTTCCCTGAAAAGTTGTATTATATAAAATGGATGATACAAAAAAAAAACAAACTGATCAAAACTCTATCACTGACATAAAAAAAACACACCAGTCACAATGACTGGTTCTGGTATAAGTACCACAAACAAAAATTATCTCTTTTATGTTAGACACGGAAATAAAATAAATCATCAAATATGTTTTATTTAATTGTTATCTTAAAAGTCATAACATATTTTCAGAAAAAAATATTAATACTAAGCAGATATTTGCGAAAGAAAATGCAAAAACAGTCAAAATGACTGGTTCGGTAGTTCTAATGTTAAATGTAATAATACAGATTGTTTTCCTACAGTTTTTTTTTATAAATGAGTTTCGAATTTTCCAAAAATAATTTGAGGATTTTATATGCGAATAAATAAGATTAAGTTCTTCGTTCTGAAAAAAAAATATTAGTTTTTTAAGTATAAGTCTATTGTAAAGTGTTTAAAGTCATTACAGAGTTCCGTTTCATTTGAAATAATCTATTTTATTCGAAATTCAAAAATTTCATATTTATTAAATCGTTGTGGGTCAACCATCACCAATTTTGTTCTCCTTTTGTTGAAAGTTAAGTAATTATGAAATTAGTATTCCACTAAAAAATTTCTTTATCCTTCGAAGCATGCTGCCTGAATAAATAGATTCTGAGATCCTTAAAATTTTCCGATCTTTGATCTGGTGAGTTATATTAAAAATAAATCATAATTCTAGTTCTATTATCAAAGGGGCAAAGTACAGTATTTCAGGAAAAATTATGTAACAAGAAAGAAAAATTATCCTTTATCCTTGAATATCTCAAAATGCATTTTTTCTCTTGTTTTTTTTTCTTAAATATTAAAGCTAATAATATTATTAATTAGGCTGTCAAATTTCAAGTTGGGTTCCAAATGGGATTTGGTAGGAGATTTTTTTTTCGTCAATAGAGGTGATTGGGCTTCATAAGAATCCTGATACATATTAGTAAAACAAACAAAAATTTGCATGTGAATAGATATATATATCGACTTAAAAAAAAAACTGTACCAGAGGTCTAAATTATAACAACTCAGTAGTGAAACGAGACAGCCAGCAACAACTGCGCACTGGCAATACATAACATTCGCACCTAATAATTACTCTTAAGCTGAAAAATTATTCATGTGCCTAAAGTATTTGAAATTTAACATTTATTATAGATTTAGGATAAAATTGGGTAGGTAAGAAATTTGTAATTAGGTAAAAATTATTTACTAATAATTTTATACGAAAGGGCAACACTTCCAACAACAAATAAAGAAGTTCAGTATACAAAGCTATAATTGCTATGCCAATTTATTGTTGCCATACTCCTTTGAGAACTATTCTTTGGTGCCCCGCGCAAACGATCAACTTGGTAATTTCTATTCTATTAACATATTTCCTAGTAATATATTTCCTATTAAAAAATATAGACTTTATTTCGAGTATCGACTGAAATAAAAATTCTTATTGTGGGTATCGATAACTATGAGTAGTTGACTGTGTCAGAGTTACTAATTTCACTTTATTCTGGATATCGGCTGGAATAAAGACTTATTTTGAAAGAAGAATATCCCAAACTCAAACCTCAATACAATAGGAATACAATCTAATAGCGGGGACAGGCTTGCAATTTCAATATTGATATATTAATATTGCAATTATTTCAATTGCAATTTAAAATTTCAGAGACATACTTGCTGTTTACGATACCGAGAAATTAATTAGAGAACTTACATATGATTTTTCACTTCCGCGCACGTACAAAATGCGAGCAAATGTTGTGAAATTACATGTCTATACGGAAAATAAAAACGAAATAGACACTTCAACTTGACAAGTGTTAAATATTAAATGTCAGTAAAAGCTGCAGCCAACATTGCAGTTTAAAATTCGCTTCTAATAGGTTCGTGTATTAAATGATTATGGTATAACGCATACATTTTTCGCAATTTTAGTTAAGAGTTCCAATGTACCTAGTACATACTGAGTGTACACCGAGCGTATATCGAGCTGTTTCTCAGTATATAGAGACATGCTTGTGGTTTAGCGCAAATTGCAATATTGAAATTGCAAGTCTGTGTTCAGTATAAACAAGTGCCAAATGTTGAGCTGGTTAGTGCCTACATAGTCAATTGTAACAGAACTCTATCTATCAATAATTTTAATTCACTTTTAGCTTTACTCTTTTATTATTTATTGAATTTTGGTTCTTTGAATTATTTTATATTATTAAATTTCTACATATATGACGAAAAATGTTCCGAAAATATTAGATTCTATAGTGAATACTAAAATTAGTTTTATTATAATGGAGTTAATAGTCTCCCAGCAACATTGTTTTTTGCTCTGGAAATTCTGTTCCACAAATTTGGCAATATTTTCCAATTTTGCGGTTAATTCTATTGAAGAAAGTGCCAGGTAGATGTAGTTTATACTGATTTTGCTAAGGCATTCGATAGGCTTAAAATTCCGCTTCTACGTTTTCATTCATCTATCTAGAAATGGGATGAATCTTATTTAAGGCCTTACGCGAAAAATTTCAAAAATTTTATTTCTTTTTATGTTTGATTCCATTAGTCTGAACGGTTACGAATTTTTTAAGCTTTACAGAATTGAAAAAATCCAAAAATTGTAAATTTAAGCATTTAGAGCGTAAAAACTTTTATTTTCTTGGAAGCAGGCGGGAGCGGCGGTAACCGGTCGCGTAATACGGGGACAGGTGCGCTAGATCGTCAACTACCCTTTTTTATTGTTCACTTACTATGCCTACATAGAATCGTGTAACGGTAATGGTAACGGCCCCACATATACCTCAGGATGCTATGTATTAAATAAGGTAAGATCATATTTATAATAGTTAGCACGCACGTACGGCCGCCAACTTCAAAGCCGTTTTTTCACAATTCACTTTTTGAACATTGTGAAAGTTCTAACTCTTCAACGAAGGCTCAGATCGCTTTGAAATTTTTACAACATGTTCTTAGTATCATCACCTACGAGTATGGTGTGAACTACCGAAACAAATATTTCAGTGACACAAAAAAAATTAATAAATAAAATACCGACAGAAATTTGAGTAAAAAAATGTTAAGTTTCGAATTTTTATCAGCGACAGAAAGAGATATAAGAAAGATTTTTTTTTTAAAGTCTGGTTTTAACACTCTGTTATTGATATTTTATATTTTATCTTCTAATGAAATAGTTAAAAGATAACTTTATTTTCTTCTGGGTAAATAACAGTCTTATCTATAGTTTTATATTTCTCTCCCGGTTTAACATTTAAAATGAGTTTTATATTTTTCTCTCAAAAAATAAAACTCATAATTCGAGTTTTTTCATTTTTCCTCAAGAAATAAACCAGTCCGAGTAAGGTTCTTAGGAAAAGGAAAATTGGAATCGGCAACCCCTTCTTTGTGTTGCTATATATAGCTTTGGTTTTTCACTGTAAACGGCCGTTTTAAAAAAAATGTAAATTAAATTCAAAAATAGGACCAATCGGGGCAACTGCTTCGTACGGTTGCTATACAAAATTGTTTAAAAAAATTGACAAATTGTATCTTCTAACAAATATATGACAACAAAAATAGAAAACGTCCATTGATAAGATTCATTTCCTGAGGAAAATAAAAAACTCTGATTATGAGTTTTATTTCCTGAGGAAAAAAATAAAACTCATTTTTAACTGTTATAAGACGAGGAAAATATAAAACTCGAATTATGAGTTTAATTTCTTGAGGAAAAAAATAAAACTCATTTCTATTTCTTATAATAGACGAAATATGTAAAACTCTGGCAAAGAGGTTTTATATCTCTGTTAAAATTGAAATATAAAAAATATGTCTTACAGCAACAGTTAGGATTGGATTTATATATTAAAATCGAAACTTTCTTGATTTCGACGTAGGCAGCTAGTCTAAGTGCTGTACATAGACCCCTTTTGTACTAAGCTACTTCCTAGAAAACTTCATGAAAGAGTTTTTTTTGCTGACAAAAAAATAATAACAGTTATTTTCGGTGCCTGATTTTTATTAATTGTTTTTTGTAATATTATTGGTTCATACTAAAGAATAGATACATTCATTATGCAATTGAAATACATTGCTTTATTATGTTATATCTCCGCCATTTGTTAATATTTCTGATTTTTATTTTTACATATACTTAACAATGTGCATAAATTACCTGTAAAAAACACTTTGTTAATATATGCGTAATTTTTTTAAACCGCGTCTAGAAAGTAATTCGAAAATCGGCGAAATCGCATATATAAGGCCTTAAACAACCGTAAACAATATGTGAAGATTGGAAATCTTGTTTCTAAGGTCATTTCCGTTACTTCTGGTGTTCCTCAAGGCAGTCACTAAGGACCCTTATTTTTTGCTCTTCATTAATGACATAGTAAGGAATCTTTATTTCGCGAATTATTTAATATTTTGTGATTATATTAAACTTTATGCAAATATCGATTTCTGGAGCGATTGCTTCTCCCTTCAAGCTAATCGACTATTTAGGATGGTGCTCTATGAATCAATAGAAGTGAACATTTCTAAATGCAAATCTAAAATATATTTAGTTTTAATTACACGATCAATGATATTCTCATTCCTAGAGCATCGGAAAGCAAAGACCTAGTATTTGGTCCAAAACTGTCTTCCATTCGCTTGAAAGATCTGTTTCTTGAATACGCGTCTGTCATTTGGTGCCCCTTTTATGATGTTCACATTAATCGTATCGAGTCTGTACAAAAGTCGTTTACTCGTCAAGCTTTATATTAATTAAATTATAATCGTGACAATATGTCAGGATACCGTATAAGATGTTTGTCTTTGGATTTATTACTTTTCAGTTCAGATGTGAAGTGAACTGTGATACTTTTGTAAGAAATATTTTATCTTATAGAACTTCTTCTGAACTTTTGTCTTTAATCTCCTTTTATGCACTTAAGAGACCAATCCGCTCACGAAATTTGCTGTATGCTCCATAACATAGCACAAACTATGGCATTCATGAGGACTATTTCAAATTGTATTTTACTATTTAATTCATTGTTGTATTTATCGATTTTACAATGTCTAGGGAATTATTTAAATCAACTGTTTATGAGAAATCTAGCTGCTTAGTTTAATTTTCCAACTATAATCATTAAGCAATTTAATTTAGGAACTATTATTTTGCTTATACATATGTTCATTAATACTCTTGTATTTTCTAAATTAAATGTGCTAGGTCTGTAAGATAATCTTTATCGGCATATCAATAAATAAATAAATATATTCTTTAATAATGAAGTGCTAATATTTATTGAATTGAGCATTTTAGGTGCAAAAAGGGAAATAACCAGTAAATTATTGATTTTAAGTTAGCGTTCTAATTTCCACTACCATTTGTTTATTAATGGCGTGTACGCTTTGACTATGGGCAGAGCCAGAACAAGATCTAATTATTTTTGAAAAAAATTTCATACAATTTCTTTTTGTAGTGTGACCCGTTTAACAATTCTTTAAAATGTAGAAAGAAATACCTGCCTCAAAAGGTGGTTCAAAAGTTTTCAATACTTTTATATTATGCAAAACAGAAAAAAAATTTAATTTCCATAACAGAAATGTGCATCTTTTAAGTGTAGGGCAACTTAGAGGTTAGGTTAGGTAAGAGGGGTGCCGCTAGACAACCAGCCAGCCTCACTTAGACCTCCAACGGGTCCATTGTGCCCCTACACAACTAGACCCTAGGGCAACTTAGAAAGCTTATTTTGATTGCAGTATCTGTTTTATAGACCTGAGACTTAACTAAAATGACTCTACCCGTGCTACCATATTTGGCTATTTGTCATGCTCAGATAAAATAAAAGACAATCCTTAGGTATTTTCTTTTATGTAATCATTGTCGTAAATTTCGTATAAAACAACCTACATGCTCATATATAAATTAAATGAAAAAAGCACATATATTATTCAATTCTATATTAAGCTATTTATTTATCATTCCTATAAAGACAGTTCAATTCTAGATATCTGCCAAATTGGCAATCAATTGACATTATCTCATCCATCAGTTAACAAAAAGGTACACGTGTTTGGACCGTACCAAAAATAGAAGACCCAACTGAATTGAATTTAGTAAAATTACCCAATTTTCACAAATAAATATAATTTTCCTTTATATACGTATCTTTCTCCAATACATTTCTTCCAGCTTATCTAAGGTAAAAATGAATTTTTGATTATTCCAGACCAACCGAGTTTATTATTAACAGCTAATTTTATCCTTGTTATCATATTAATCCAATTTATTTGTAAATTATTTTAATCAAAATTCAAAATCAAAGAAAACTAAATATTTCCCGTACAAGCTGAAAGTAAATTACAAAGTTTGACTTCAATTTGCATAAGTAACGAACCGTGAATTGTTCAAAGCAACAAGGTAAACCTTCCTTGGGGGGCCCAATGGAGAAAATTCTGAACAATATAATGTAATGGATTTGTCTTAGCAGAAGCATCGGCTTTGATATATGTATACGATGTACATATGTACATAAAACCAAACTTTTTATTTACATACCACTCTTTGTATACAGTATACGTATACATGTGATGTAAATAATAGAATACTCCCTTAAAGTGCGTCTGCTAGATAAATAATAACTTTGGATAGGTTTTACATAAACGTGAAAGTGAAAGACTTTCAAAGTTCGGAAGATATTAAAAGACGTTCCATTAAGAAAGAAAAAAATCTAATTTATTTTCTTGGTGTCCATAACGATTGCTTTTGAAGCAATCTCTACATAGACGCGCATAGAATAATCTGAATGTGTGTTATTTGTTCTGCCATTTCTCTATGACAGTTTTGATAAATTCCTCGATTACTTTTAGTGAGTGGGATTTATCTGAGCCTAATGCCATTTAAGATTTGTTTCTCAGGAAGTTTTAAAAAGATTTTCCACTGAAAATGTCATAAATCTCTTTATATTGTACGTTAGTCCTACCTAGGTCCTAGAAACATGTAATTCAGGATTTAGGAAACAGATTGAAATTTTTCCCAGTTTTTAAGTGAATTAAATGGGCAAGATCCGATTTAAAATGTAAGTGATTTTGGATTCGTAAAAAGTAAAGTTTGAAGCGATCTTTTGTGTTTTAAGGTTTTAATTAATTTTGTTTTGAATATTGTAACGAATTCTGAGAACTATCTACTTGCCCGTTTTTTTTTGTTCCTAAAATAATAACCATAATTCGAGCTGTAGCCACCTGTAATGTAGATGGAATAGATAACGCAAATACTGCTACCAATCCTGAAAAGATCATGGAACATCTGTATCTTTCCAGGGAATTAGGTCAATACCATCAAGCTTAAAAAACTAAAGTTTTCCAACAAGGACTTAAAGAATCCCTTAAAAAACTAAATAAAACCTGCCTGTAATAAATAGATGTAATCAACGGCGTGGAAAATTCCATCAGACCGAAAGGTGGAAGAAGTTAAAGCGAACTTGACCGTACGACAAAACAATGTAGTTTGATAACTAAAGGTTTTACTTTAAAAAACTGAAAAACAAATAACTTCTCATGAGATTAGACTGTCTTTTCTACAAACAAAATTTCGGCATCTGAATCACTGAAGAGGATATTTTTGTGGGTTTTCAAGGAGATAAATGATGACAACGTTCCCGAGGCGAGCCTGTTTTAGGCTGAGCTTCTACTACACCATGAGTCAACTTAATCTTCTTTCTCACTTGCTTTGGTTTTGCCTTGACATCTAGACGGGTTTTTGTACAGGCGTGACAAGTTGACTGCCAGTTTCTTTAGAAAATTCCCCTTCGTATGTGGGTCTCGTAACTTTCAGTATAGGCCTTATGTATGCATGGAGTGCTGCTATGTTCACTAAATGAAGGTCATCTTCTTGTTCTTCATCTCGCATTATATGTATGTAGAACAAATCTGGTCCAGCACATCGACGCCAGAGTTTGTCGAGTTGTAAAATGTGACTATTTCAGGCTTGAGCTTGTACAATTATGTAAAGTTTAGTTCAGTGGTACAGGGACATAGTGACTATGGAAATTTTCAAACGGTAATATATTATATTGCTAATATTTTTTCAAAATTTTATTTTTTAGTTTAATATTAGTTTAGTTATATATAATAATAAAAAAAAATAACGAAAGACCAGCTGCTTGCAGTGTTATGCCACTTTTTCCTCCGCTGTGGGTAATGAAATGCCAAGATTGATATGGTATTACTTTCGGAGTGGGTACTGTTCGACGTGAAGGCCATTCTGTCAGCATAAGCTGACAACCAGCGACAGCATAGGGCGGCATGCTAGCAGCTCGACTAGTGCGGAAAAGTTATATGGGTGTTACCCAACACCTGCCGCTGTCACGACCCATAAACAAAATAATATTCATGTCTATTCAAAAACGACGAGCACCACATCCAACCCTTCGGGGGCTCTTAAATCACTTACCCTTCCTCGCTACGAAGGCGCAGATGTTCTGCCTTCTTGCTGCCGTGCCCCATCCACCCAATCACACTGAGGACAGAAAGTTTTTCCAGTGGGACCTACTCAAAGAGGGAGAGGAGAAACAAATGAAATAACTCTAGTATATCATTGCGTTATAAAAAAATTTCTTCAGTGAATATACAAGGAGATTTACATATGCCAATGGTTTCCTAGCATTAGATCTCTTCACTGCACGAAGAGTACCCTATCATTGATACAAAAACAAACCGAAGCTAAAATTAGTGGCATGCGGGCCACTTTCAATCGAATTCAACGTAAGCTTATTATTTTGAATCATCAGTGAATGTATTGCATTTAACCGCCATCGTTACGGTCTATATACTCTACTCTATACCTGGTTCTACAGAGTTTCGTTTCAAATTTTCTTCGGTGATTGTTACATATATATGTATGTGATGAGTCTTTAAATTTGTGTATAATAATTCTTAATGACTTAATCATTCTTTCAGGTTGAAATCCTTCATATTTGTTATCTTGACGTAGTCATTCTTTAAATTGGTGTATACTATCTCTCAATGATTCTTTAAATTTTGTATATAATGATTCTTCATAATTCTTAAAATTTGGCAAATTACTATAGAAAATTTGTATATAACTCTTTCAATTTGTATTTTATTCTTTAGATACGTGACCTAAGCTGACTCTCACTGCGTTGTCCCCCCCCCCCCCCCCCCCCACCGCCGTTTTTTTTTTAGAAACATCTAATGACAAATTGAATATACAAATAAGTCGCTTATGGACTCCTCTCAGAGTTAGGATATATATTATATCCGTCATATATTGAACTTAAATAAACCCTTTAGCTCTGCCATTAAGACTAAATTTTACTACACTTCGATAAATCGTTAAACTTTTCAAAAAAATACAAACAACATTGGTACAAAAATAAAAGAAATGCATTAACTTACATGTTTCGTTGGTTGGAATCCCCCGAAGAAGTACTTCCGTGGATGTTCCGCTTTGCTACTGAGTAGGAATTTAATTTCATTCTTACTTTAATATTATGTTTATGCCTAGAAATACAAATTTTAAATAATTTCAACCTTCCCCTATCTCTTAACTTTAATAACTTTCCTAACTAAACGATTACAGATGATATCAGGATCCGATGTTCATAGGACTCTTCGAAATCTCAATATAGGTTTGGCGGTATTCTTTTACTCTTCACTGGTGAGCTTTTGCAATGTCGACTAGAAGGGCATAACTTGTTGCAGATAATGATAGGTCCAATTTTCCAATAGACGTATTGACTTCCAATATCGGTGTTACGAGCGCTTACAGCAAAGGTTGCAGATCTCAAAATATCCTATCGATACAATCCCATATCAATGGTTTGATTTAGACAAAATTAATCAAATTTGACAAATCTTTTGCGATGAGAGTGATATCGGGATCCGATATTTTCAAAATTTGGACGTAATGTAGGACCGAGTAAATTTAATAGATTCTATGAAATCTTAACACCACCTTGGCGTTCAGCTTCAAAATTCTGATAAATGCAATAGGTAGTCAGCAACCATCAAACAAATCTGTGGTTTTCTTATCCTCTTCCCACTATGCTAACTCGCCACTTTTAATATCTCCTTCACCTCTCGACTCGTCTCACGATATTTTTTCCTCTTTATAACTTTATCTTTCATCCGGATTCCACGATATTTTCAGATTTTTTTTTTTTGCCCAAAAATAAAACTTTTCACTTTTATTCCTTTTCACATCACAAGATGCATCACATGCCAAATTGGAAAGAAATTCTTCTTCTTCTCTTGTCAACCTCTTTCTCAAGCCTCTACTCCAACTGGGTTAGAATTCGTAGCTGTCCAAACCTGGCAGTACCGTCGCCGTGTGGGATCGCCCTAGGGATGAAGCCACATGATGCCGCATGCTGTTTCTTCGACCATAACAAGATCCATAAGAAAAAAGAATACTTCATATTCCGGTACAAATGACCAAAAAAAAACTTCCTATCTTCACTAATTGCACAAATCAATAAATAGACCAATACAGTGATATTTACAGTAGTTGACCATACGATAGTACAGGGTTTTTTATGGCCTACGGCTAGAGACCTCATGAAGTATAAATAATTCGCTTGATCGGAATAAGGAGATTCCTTTTCTCATAGATCTCCGTATTTTATTACCAAGATCGGGTGATTATCAACTGGTTAAGATAGTTAAAATAATGAATATAATGCCTAAGGACCAGATTATTTTCTTTTTAGTAATTGAATTTCAAAGAAATTTATATTGATATATTTCGTTTATGATCTAGTTAGTACATAAGAAAGTATTAAAAACTTTCAAATAACTGCAATAAAGTTCCTCTTTTATAATTATTAACACTCTTTTATTTTCCACTCTGATTGACTGAGGAAAACCAATTCAAAAATGGGGTACGAATGCTCCCCCACGCGAGCTTCCATGTGCTCTAGTGTTAATTAGGAAGGTATTCTTTTGGAATTTAAGGTTTATTTTTATATTTGTTTTGAGTATTCCCACAAAAGACACATTCAGGTATCATCAAGTCCAATTCTAATTAGCAACTTGTATACCAATTGTCAGTGGTAATGTTCCTTCCAGAACCCTTGAATTTATTCACTAATAGTCGAAATATCCGGGTTGTTAGAACCAAAATAAGAACCATAAGTGTGTTTCCTTGTGTAGATCTCAAAAGAGTGCAAATAAAATGTACGCGCGTCAACCGTTGTTTGAACTTTTATGTCATATTAATTGGGTTGCTTTGCGACATAAACTAAGTTCTTTGATCGGTGCAAGATGATCCTCTTTGATTCTCTCTTCTCTACTTCGAATGTCGTCCAAGCGCAAGCAGCGTTCTATAAACAAATATTGCTTGTATGACAGGTAAGCCGGAATATCTGGAGCACTTCATCAATCAGTATTCCACAAATCCAAATAATTAAGATGAGATGTGCGTAATTACCATCCATGATCAAAAAACATATGAAAGCTTTGATGTTTGGCGTCTCTTTCACGGTTATAATTTATTACAACTTTTTCTATTGATATGTTCCTATTAGAAACCAGTAAGTCTTCATTAAAATAAAATGAAAAATACTCCAGAGGTAACTTTACATTTCCTCCTGCCTGTCTTACACCAGGTATGTCCAAAACAATGTTGTGCGATCGCATTCTGATAGATCTACATGATGGAGGTTTTTACCACGACATTATAGGTACTGATGATTTCGTGTGTCTACTTTTGAAGTAATGTCCGCTCTCTTCTTCTTCTTGATCTTGAGTGTTTTCAACTGAATTAGCTCTCTCCTCCATACCTGCTAACTGTTCTGAATCAATCTTTCACTTTTATAGCTGCTGTTCGGGCTTTTCGCTGGAACTCATCCGAAAGTATTATAAAATGTCGAAATTTCGAAAGAAATAATAAAACTTATCTCACGAAAAAAAATCGTAAGTGGGCGAATGGGGTAACACTTAAAAATACTGTTATAAGATGAAAAGCTACTGGAAGACGCAAATTCCAGACAAAATGCGTTCTACATTTTTTTCGCGGTTAAAAGTGCTCTGAACCGATGCGAATACTTAAGGGTTAAATTCACTTTAAATTTCTTCATCTAATTTACAAATCCATTTATATTATATTAGTTAAACAATTATTTTTATGGCAATTTTTGTCATCAATTCTAGCAACTAAATCTGAGGAGAGCTTCAACTCAGTCTTGATTCTCGAAGTTATCAGCAACCCAAAATCGAAACTAGGATATTACAGGATGAAAATTTATTGGACAATGCATTTTGCCTTTACAGTGTATGTTTATGTTTCTTTTAGTTTCAATTAATAGTTTTAATCCCATATTTTTTAGTTAGTCTTAAAATAATTCATAGTATGAATCAATTATCATTAGTACTCATATTGCTTTGAGGTATAAAGTAAATTCATTTAGCATCAAATATGTTGTCTTTTTAATACTATCATGGCTCCAAAGTTTCATTTACTTATGATGTCAATTCAATCTTTTCTGTTTCCACCGGGTCCGTATGACAAAATTGTTTGTTTGTGCTGCATATTTCTGCAAATCTAACACTCTTTAAATTTTTGCCCACAAGACCTGTCAAAGATAATTTAATTCTTTCTCTGGTTGTATTATATTTAGATAAAAAGATGCAGATAATATTATTAAAGCATTCCAGAGGTCTCTCTGGTCTTTGAAATAAAAATTCATCCAGAATCATTCGAATGAAATAAATAAATAAATAAATATATTTGACGGTATATAAGCTAAGTTCATCATTCCAAATTGTAATCCAAAATTTTACAACTATTTAATTCTTAAAATCAATTCAATTTAATTTATTCTTTGAGACATTCTCTTTGAAATGTTATTCAAAGACACAAATCAAAACTAAAATTAAAATGCAAACGCCATTAAATAAGCTGAAGAAAAAACAAATATTGCAAAAAATTAGACAACGTTTCAACAAGGAATATTAATGGATTACAACCAACAAAAACCAGTTGATTTCGCCAGGTAGGTAATCATTTGAGAATGTTTCTCTTTCGAATAATTAAAACATTTCCAGTATGCATTTGAAAGCTTGACTAACTTCACATCTCAATCCTAATTCAATAACTCTGAATATATTGCGATTCGTGTCAGTTGATACTTCCCTCTCCTAGTCCTACGAAAAATGGGAACACGTTACTATTCCCACTGTGCAAACTGCATCGATCGAAATTGACAGTTTCTCATGAATTTCTGTTTGTGTAAAGCTTTCTGGATTTTGTATAAATGTTAGGATAGGATACCAGATTACGTGACTAACAGCTTTTGGGATGTGAATAACATTGCTTCGCTTCCTTAAAATGGTGGTGAAGGGTTGGTGTCCCACCTTAATTCATACCGTTACGCTCTAGGTGATTTGTTCCTTTAAACACAAATTTACAACTGTCTTTTGCTCCAGAGACACAGATGGTATATATGTATTTGTTGTAAGTTTCAATGGAATCTTTATACTTTATTTAATTGTTTATTAGGTTGTTTTTTTTCTTTTTTGTTTCTGTGAAGGGACACAGGTTCTATTCGGAGCCTATACATGGAATCGGGCTAGTCAATTTTGTTATATTTATGGGAGGAGTAATCTTTTCTGTGGCAATGTTATTGGTTACACATCTCTATGCAGAGGATTTGCGTAAAGCTATGTAAAAGTGTAATATAATAAAAAGAAAGAGAATAATTACAAATACCGAAATCTGATACCTAGTTCAAAAACTCAATTTGAAAGCACGGGATTCAAATATTTTATTGTAAGATTATTGCCAGGTTTGAGTTCTAGAGTCAATTCAGTTCAGTTCAGTTCATAAGTGGGTCCATTGTGCCTTTTGTCCTCATGGGATAACCCAAAATATTCCCTAGGTCCATCTTGCATCCCTTAGGAAACTCAGGATGCATCTAAACTCTTTGTTTTGCAGCTCCCCCCCGACTTGAAAAGAAGTAGCTACCCAATAAATATCCTAGACAGATTCGGTTTTCTCCGAGTCATTTCAGCTCCTTCAGAAATTATTCGCCGCTATACCCAGCCTTCTAGCCATGGTCACATTTGGCTCAATGACCCGTAAATACCCCTACTAGATGCCTGATATATGTTCCGCTGCTATTAAGCAGTTCTCTTGTCCTCTTCCTGTCATATCCCGGACAGAATTGCCTGGCGGTACAGCAAGTTGCCTTCTTGATCCTCCGGAGGCTTGCCTTTTGATAGGCGTCTCCGATGATCTCTTCTTTTGAAGCTCCAATCTGGATCCTCACATAAGATGTTGATGCTGGGCTATCCATTTCAGTGCCCTTTTTGGCCAAGTCATCAGTGATCTCGTTGACTGGGATATTCCTGTGGCCAGGTACTTAACATATGGTCATCTTGCGCCATGTAGTCAATTCCTCAAGGCTTGTCTTGCATAACTGCACCAATTTTGATTTAACAAGCACAGTATCCAGCACCTTAATGGCTGTTTGACTGTCTGTGTATATGCATATGTTCCGTAGAGAGCCCCTACACATAGTCTTGGATTCATCCGGATGTTACCCCCATCTCTTTCCCATCAAAGTCACTCGACATATAATGTCATTGATGGCTTCAGTTATGGCCTTCGATTCGTATCCGAAGCCTGTCAAAATTAAATGAGGGTGTGGCAGTGCTACTTCTTCCAATGGCGGCTTCGAATTCGGATCCGATATGGAACCCGCAACCTGTATGAATATATATTTGAAATTCAAATCGGAATGATACGCAAAATCTGTTATATTTCTTAAAAATATTAACCGATTTGAAAAATTCGTGCTGTTTCTTTTATTGTGAGTTCTTTCTGATTTTTAAACATATCCGGAACTCAATACTATTAAATTCAGATTTTATGGCATAAAACCTATGCATTAAAATTGCTAAAAAAATTACAAGTTGTAAACTGTGTTCAACGAAATATCAATAAATTATTAATTATTCATTTTCTTTGAAGTTTCTTCAATGCTTTGTATTTGATTTCTTCCTCTACGATGCCGGTATTATGTCACAGTCGGATTGTATTCAATGATTTGACACGATTCGGTTTCGGCATCAAATTCGAGACTTGTCATTGCCATGCAATAGAGTTAATTGAAAATTAAACAAAATCAGTGAAAAGTAAAAAATTTGCTTTGATGGATTGTCTTTCTTAAGTTTCTTAATTTACTTGGGGTGAAATCATAGAGTGTGTTTTGAAAGTAACATTCGACCTGGTTTTACTATACCTAAGTATACGATTATTAAAAGCATAGGTCTACTGATGAATTTTCGTTAAGTTTTGTTTACGAATTTTTTTTACAAATTAATTTTATTTTATTTTAGAAATATTATTAAAATTCTATGACGTAAATAAAGCGAATAAAAATTATAAGACAATTAAAGAAAAATTAAAATTACTCCTTTTACAATCTCAAAGCCGCTCTTCATGGTTGCGTTGGCTTGAAGAAAAACTTTAGCACAATGCTCGTGCTGTAGTATGTAGAGTTAGTTTTCAATTAATGAAGGGGCAATTAAATATTAATGAGCCTCACATTCATTACGACTTCAAAGATTTTTAAAAACTCTTCATTTTATTATAAAAGAATAGATTAAGCCAGGGGCGGCTCGTTTAAAGAGACCACCGGGGCCAGGCCCCACGAAGAAGTTTGAAAAGCGGATAACAAAAGCAACCCTAAAATATTTCAACATTTGAAAATATTTTCCATAAAAATTTTAATTTTGTAAGTCACTATTACCAAACACTTGCCACGCAAATCTAAAATTGATGTCGGAGACAGAGGAGTCACTATGACTGCTCATGCCATCATCTCACAGAAGATGGGGCCGGTGTCGGCTGCCTGAGCATGCTCTGCTCGGCGCTTGGCAGGTGATAGTGGCCCCAGAAAAAGATATTTTAATGAGAAAGCTAAGGGAAAGAGAGCGCAAAATTTCTCGTTTTCTTATGGAAAAGAAATTGAGCTCTGAGGCCAGCCGTGTCTGGCCCCTAAAAAAACTTACGAAACTTATGAAAATTTATAAAATTCTTGTTGCATGCTTTTTGAGAAAGATTTGTTTTTGAAGAAATATTTAATCTTGAAGTTTTAAACAGTATTTGTCTGCGAATTGGAAGTACTACATTTCATTCGTTATTTGTGTGACATTTGAAGTTGGGTCATAAATTGTGAGTTTGAAAGGAAAGGAAAATTTAGATTTCCTGTGAATTAATACATTCGTAAATAGTTACTGCTAGTTCTAGTTGCGTACATGTATCTAATTGTGTTAATATTAAGTGTTTAAAAGATTGTATTTTTTTCTTGTATTTTTTGCGAAATTATATAATCAACAATTTTTTCAGAATAATTGTTCTAGCACTACTTTAAATGTGGACATACAAGAAAACGGTGCAAACTCTTATCTTTGCTTTGCTGCTAATGTTACACAAACATAATGTGTCACCTTCAGAATTTTCCACTTATACTAACCACGACTGTACTAATGTTGTTGAATTAAGTTCCTTGAAAAATACAAAATTTTATGAGAACAAACCGAGATGAATTTGATTCAAATGCAGTAAATCATTTACCATGGGAAATTAAATTGGAAATTCTACCAGTAGTTATTAGGTTTAATGTACGCATGGATTTCAGCAACATCGCTCAACTGGCCTTGACTGGAACTTTCAGATTTATACTTTCTGCAAAACAACAAGCTGGACCACCACGCAATACGTGCAATTGTGAGCAAGGAATGAAAAGTCGTTACTCCTTACAAGACGTTAAAGGATATATGAAGAGACGGTCTTTCGTGATACACATCTCGTATGTGAAAAAATTATTATATTTTGTTTACATTTTATATACTTTGTTACACTGGATCTATTTACCTTAGATTTCGCAAAAAAGAAATCTTGCTATTAACTAGTATAAGGTAGTAGTCTCTAAAATATTTTTTCCTGGCCCCACTTGTTTATTTTATCACGTGCCGCCACTGCAATGAGCTTGCACCCTTCTTAGTTTAAAATCGTTCTCAAGACTTAGCCCTGGGATTGAGATCCACAAATCGTTCCAGTGAGTAAATGTATATTCGACGTGAAATATTATCCATCTCATATGAGTATCCTAGCAGAAGCGGCTGCACAAATCTTGCTCAGGTGGAACCATATGAAGTAAAGAAATGCCTGTAATTAATAACGCCACTAATTTAGCTCCAAATTTAATTGCCATCTCCATGCTAAAACCCTTTGGTATAACTTACGGCAAGCGGGAGTTTTTGGTAAGGACAAAATAAGTTGTTAACTTGACCCGTATATGCTCAATGCTTTCCTCACGACTACAATTATCACACAGAAAGGACTTGTGAATGAAGTGCAAGCTAATGCAAATCTAATGACTTACAATATCACAAGTCGTGGTAATGATTCATCTTTTTCCTTCCGCGGAATTGATCACCACGAATTAATTGAAGCAATTTTTTCTGTGAAGTCTTGCCCAGATAATATGTCTCCAGGGTTCGTTAAGTTTTTGTTCCCTTTCATAGGTACCTACATCCTTCGTATCATAAACCGCTACTTTTTTCCAATGCTTAAAAAATATTTATCAGTCCCCTTCTGATTTTAGACCTATAAGCATCCTACGATTTTTAAAGAAAGTACTGGAAAAGTTAATGAATAGGCAATTAGTTGAGCATCTGGATTCGAAGAAGCTACTAAGCAAATGGCAGTCTGGTTTCTGTCTTCACGTGACCACAAATGCGAAACCGCAGTACTGCGAGTGTCGAATGATATCAGAGTTGCCCTAGACAAAAACAACTTGGTTGCCTTTGTCCTATTTTTAAAGCTTTGACAGCGTTGATCTGGCGATCTTGCTTCGGAAACTTTCTTGGTGCTTTGGTTTCAGTCCCTCCGCCGTCATTCTTATCCGGGCCTTTCTGACCGATCGAAAGCAAGTCGTAAAAGTCGATTTCTAAGTCGAATACTTCCTGTTTGCACCTTCTTCTGTCTGGCGTGCCTCAGGGCTCAATACTACGCCCATTGTTATCTAATTTGTTTATAAATGATCTCCCTTAAACCGTTTAGTATGTCAGCGTGTACTGAATGGAAACGATGTGCGGATCTACCTAAGAGACCTGATGGTTTGTTTGAAGATTGTACTACTCGGATTAATGATGATTTGGTGAGAATCAACATTTGGTCCAAAGGTAACTGACTAAATCTAAGCCCTGACAAGTCCCAATAAATTATATTCCATAATGGCACTTTTGACCCTCTTGTGGTCTTGGATAATTGGTACCTAAAGTTAAAATGCTAGGCAATATTGCGAACCAAAATATAAAATACTGCGACAATACAAAATTAATTATCGGTAATGTTAATGCTGTACTGCGTAGGCTCTGGCTCTCTGCTGACTAATTATCTCCCGAAATCTAATCTAATTCTATCTTATTTTACTTTCGGCAGTTTGATTTACCCTAGACTGTTTGCCTTCGAAAGATTGGAGTTGACTATAATGATTGTATCCGCTTCATTTATGGACTTCGTAGGTTCGACCATATTTCACCTCACCGCACAAAATTGCTAGGTTGCTCAATACGAGATTGTCTCAAGCAGAGAGGATTGATTTACTTTTATTACCTATTACGTACAAACAAACCGTATTATCTGCACGAATTTTTCCAGCACACAGCTTCAGACTGTTATCAGAATGTGATAATACCTCGTTTTCATAAATTTGTAATAGAAGTCTGTTATCTTGTCCAGATAGCCCTTCTCTGGAATAGTTTCTCCCTAGCTATCAGAACGCGCGATCTGTCGGTACATTTATGGATCTCCCATTATACCCTTAACACTATATTGGAAAAACTGTGAACAGAGAATATTTATTTTGTGGATTAATTTCGTAAAACTTAAATTAATATATACGGATTAACTATAAGGTGAATGCAGTACTAACAATATGGTTTAAGAGGTGCCCTTTAATAAGTTATTTGCTGCCAACTAAAAGAATAAAGAAATTCTGAGCGATAGATCTAGCTCGGAAAATTGTCCCTCCCATTGAAATCAGTGTAGCAACCAATCCTAAACAAGAAGTAAGATTTTCTCTAAAAACAAATTTATCTCACCAAATTTATTTAGTTACCCCTAAATCCGTCTACAATGAAAGTTCATTCATCTCGGATTAACTTTATATCCCCAATGCAAAATTGGCCACACTAACATGGAAATAGACCCATGAACCGGAATAATTGTAACATAATTTATAAAATAGTCAACATCTCCCATATTACCAACAATTTAGTTTCAATTTCCATGACTGTCCCTTAATAAGTAAAATACCCGAAACGACTCAACTTTCGTGCTTCATAAATTACGAGTGCAACTTGCAAACGTACTCCAGGACCTCGGCTTTAATTTACTGTGAACCAGCTTCCACAACTCCGGTCCATAAATACTTAAAAGTGACATGGGTATTCCATTTGGTTCGCATATTTATGAGTAAACTTTGAAAAGCATTACTAGGACACTTTGAATAATAGTCCAGGCTAGGGTGGATTATTATTTTCCTAAATTACAATCGGCATTGGATTTGTGAATGGCTTTCAAATCCTTCGTATTTATGTGCAAATACACCAGTCAATGCGGTATAGTGAACATCAGGAAATAAAATTAAAAACTGCTTTTCTATGATTTGAGCTAATTTAGTTATCTGAATATGGGTGATTCTGAAATAAATTTAATTTTTCTTATGGATAATTGGGGAAAGTCAGTATGAAGGTAGAGCACCACACTCATATTTTCTATGTAATGAAAAGCTTTACAATCCAACTTCGGACTGAACATTTGACTCAAAATTTTATAAGAAATGGAACAAATTTCACTGGAACCTAATTGCATACTTGCAGATCTGAAGGGAATATTCAATTACTCTTGAGAAAAGAAAGGCGTAGGTGCTCTCTCTCAGTTTACCTCCGGTTCATCATTAGATCGCCTTGGTAGTGATAATATCATTTCTATGACATGAAAGCATGGATATGTAAACAAGTAGACACACGGACTGCTAAGTAGATAGCAAAGTAGGAACAACTTGCATTTTCAATGTTAATGTAAAATGTAAAAGTGAATTAATTAGTTTGTATGGTGGTCCCAAAAAAAGACGTCTGTATACTAACATAAATTGAAAATGTATTCACTATTGAGCTTACAAAATGAAAACTCCTCTTGGTCATCAACTATACTGTGATCTTATCTTACTTAACAGTTCCTGCAGGCCTTCGTGAACTTAGGCTCTTAATGAAATGCATTCGGAAATTTGGACTTCAACTGGTGCAGTGTTTACATCACATGTTGGTATAAATACTAACTGTATGGCAAGGCAAGTGACCAGTATTCTTCCAACCGACGCTTTTAATAGGGCTTGACATAGTAGGCAGGCTAAGACATGACCAAATTTTATTTCATTAGTTTTAAAACATTTTTATGATAGCGATAATGTGATGATCATCTAAAAGTATCCGAGACTGATACAAATTCCAATTCAAATTCATTTAAAATTAACTCTATACAATTAAGACATGAAAACATAGGATGGGAAAAAGATTAACTACTAAATTTACTTAAAATAAGATTAAATATAGCGCTATAGTATATATGTATATATATATATAGTACAAAAAAAGGCAAATATTTCACACATGTTTGTTACATAAAAAGAAAATCAATAAATCTACATGCAATATACAGCTAGTTAGTTACCTATATAATGTTAGTGCTAGAAAATAAAGCTAAAATAAAGTCGTGCAGTCATGTATCTAGCTAATTCCAAACTAAATTTATCTCTGCTGCATGCTCCCCTGAGCGCAGGCGGAAAAGGATTCCACAACCTGGTAGCCTGGACAAGGAACTGACGCTCTGATATCACACAAATATGTCGTGGACTATTAACGTAGAAGTTCGGTTAGAACGAGAAAAATTTAAAATATTATACAGATAGTCTGGTTTTCTATATTTAAGGGCATTGTATAAAAAGATTAATATACTTTGCTGATGATAGGACACTAAAGGACATCCAATAACTGAAATAATATGTGTACTGATATGGTCAAATCTTCAAAGTTCGTAAATGTAACGAACAGCTGAGTTGAAGGCAGTATTGAGCTTACGTATTGATATGGAGTCTACATTTTACCAGCAACAATTTCGAAACCATTCATAATGATAGGAATAATGAGCGTATGAATAAGCATACGTCAAGTGGATAGAAGAGTATAGGCCGACGATAGGGAAAACGTAGAAAGAGTTCCATAAAATCTTAGCAGTGATTCTGTTAACGTGATTATTATTATCGCAGTACGTCATAGGGCATTCATTGTGTAAAATTGATGGAACACATGAAGTGATATAAAGTTTCAAATCATCAGTATAGAGGTGAAATTTAGAGTACAATAATACAATACAATAATGTTTTCAATATTTGCATTCTATACAATAAAACAAACGTTTTGCTCTTACACTTAGTTTAAATTTCATTCCCGTCCCGGTATTTATTTTTATATTTCACGACTAGTCGGGCAGGGAAATAGAAACCGCTGAAAGTTCTTGCAATTATTCGATCTTTGACTTTGACATACGCACTGTCGTACTTTGCATTCCACGAACTGAATTTAGTGGAGTAAGTTGAACTTTCACTGTGAACTCGCATCTTATCTTCGATTTGCATTAACTTAATACTAATCTTCTAACTAATATGCCGTACATTTTCCTTACTGGGAAATTTAATGTAATTTCAATAAAATCCTTACCTGAATAAATACTTTATCAAATTTAAAATTAAAACATTTCTGATGTGCGAAACAATATCTTTCTAGGTCATTTTTTGTTAAAATTTTCAATTTTCTTAATAGTCCAGTTAATAGGGACTAAATAAGTCCTTGGCCCTACAAAAGGTGGTCTAGTTGTGATTTTTATATATGTTCTTTAGTTCCGGGCCCCGATGAAAAATCCAAGTTTAGACTCTTGAGGAGGGTCCGCCATCTTGGATTAAAGGTACCAAAAATTGGTTTTTTCAAAATACTTCCTCAACGGTTGATCCTATGACAAAAATGTAAAACATAAATATGAAGAAGACTAAATTTTATAAAATGTGGTGTCTTTTTTAATTTGACCTATTATTCCTATCTGCTCACTGTAGCCATGAAATAGTTATTAGCTCATAAGCTATTCATGTAATACCGAAACTAGACGATATTTTTTTTATATTACGTGTTTTCAGTCACTAAGGGAACACATTATCTTTAGTTTACTTCAACATAACTCTGTAATTTTGTATGCTCATCCAATTATTAAAAGAAGTAAATCTTTCATTGTTTACCTCCACCCACCCACCCACCCTTCACAACCAGCTCATTCCGCAAAACGGTAGACAGAATTTGTTCGCACCGTCTATAACCACCAATAAACCACACGAACTCTGAAGAAATATGGTCGATTCAAACTCTAAGAAAGAAATGAATTTTTGCCTATATTGAAGAACATTTATGGTTCGAACCCCTGATATATTCAGCCGAGATCAGTGAGTTATTGAGGTTTGCTATGAGCTCTTCCATGCTTACTTCTTAGTACTATCGTCTATATCTAGGTATTTCAAGAGCTCAAAAAGTTTAACTACATTGAGTGGTCTGGCATACAAAGAATTTGTAGCAAAGTCCTAATATGTTGGCTGCCCTCTTATTATTGATCACATTTCTTAGGAATCTAAAATGAAAAATAAGGTCTCAGATATTGAAAGCAATCCGAATGGCCTCCAAATCACACAATGGTTCAAACAGAAATCCGAGTCCACCAAAAAGCGTTAGGAAGTCGTTTGAAGAGGATATATAATTTTATCTTTAACAAACTTTTAGACGATGTAAATAAGACTATGTTCTATCCCTCCTACCTATCTCCTGTTAAGTCCACATGTTAACATATTCTTGTCGCAACTACAGCAGTCATGAACAACAAGTTTTCTCAAACAATCTTTATTTCATTTACGTTGAAACAATGATATTTACTGGAAGTAGCATTAAACATGCCACCAAGAAGGGCCCAAGATTTCTTGTAGCTGTTGCTTATAAAATAGACAAATGCATCATATTCCAAGAATATTTGATCTTATAGTTTGTCGTAGTTGAACTCGTTCGCACGAAGAAATGCAATCAAATTACTCTAAAATTGGTCAGACCTTAGTAGGTAGAAGGTCTACTCAGCGCAATTAATGTTTACTTAATGGTAACATATAAAAATAAGCATAAAGTCGAAATTAAACCCAATTTTATCTAAGTAATATTTAAGCCAGAGTAGTCCATACTGATTTCCACAACATGCATTACTATAAAACAGTGTCGCTAGAAGTTACAGTGACTGCGTTGCCTGAGAAATTGAGCGCCTATAAAGTTTGTAAAGGAGAGCTACATACAACACTTAAGAGAAAATCATTAGATTCCCCAAATAACTAAGAGCTTCCCATACAAAAAAAATTAATTGGTAGTATTTAAAATCAAAACTGAAGATTTGAAGTTAATGCAACAGCATCCAAGACACCAGACACTGATTCTGTTATTCTGTTATTGGTCATATTTCGACTAAATATCAGTTACAGAGGATTAAATATTAATTTGAAAAAAGTTTGAGAAATGACCCAAAAGACCACATATGAGACACCCTGTATAAAATCAATTTTTTTTTTATTTGTAGATAGTTATAGATGTATTTTGGTGAAACTTTCTTGATTTTTTACTCCTTGATCCGGTTAAGATCCCAAGTTTTTATACGTTTTAGTAAATAATATAAGGTAAAAAATAAAAAATAAATGAATAAAATCAAAAGTACGTCTCCAACGAAATAAATTGATTATTGAGTAGTTCTCTGAAGAATTAGGAATTTTTAAGGTGTTGAGATAATTACATCTGTATGAAAAGATATAATATAATTTGTAGCCATACCTGCAAAAAAAAACCATCCCCTCGAAAACGGGACACTTTTATGCTTAACGAACTGAAATCGAGTTCCATCAGATAACAAATTACTCTGGGAATACACGCACGTCCTATTTACCTAATAAATCGTGGCTCGTGGAATATTTTGGGAAAGTTTACTCCTTTGATTAACAACAGAATCATTACGTGTGCACGCATACATAAATAAATCTCTTTTCTATGTATGTATGTAAAATATAAGCAGCTTAAGGCATTCACAGAGTAATTACAGAATAAATGTAGTCCCATACATTAAGAAACACTTTTCATGATTAAGGATTTGCAATTGACACCAACCTCACGAGGGTCTCGTTTATTTATTTTAGTGATATTAAAAAGGAATATTCCGCTGTTATTGATGAGTTGAAAAACAAATAGAATTTTCGACGGGAAAAATTGGTCATTAATTTCATGCATCACGGAATGCCATAAAACAAATGTGAGTAAATTCCTGCACAAAGAGATCCTGTAAAATGAAAGCTCGAAAGAATAAATTTGCATAAATTTCTGATGTGTATTAAGACATAATTCACATTTTATGTAATTGCTTATATATGTAAAGCAAAGTAATAGAAATGCGGAGTTTATTAATAACTGCGACTCTAAATGTCATGTAAACATAATTTAGAATTGTTGATAGAAAATATATTTGTGTTAATTTTGGGGACTAAATGCTGAGGAGTCACGATGCTTAATGTGACCTAAGATTGCAACAAACACTGGAAATAATTTGGAAAATTAATTTTTCTGCTGTGAAACATCGGATTAAAATTTTTTTTTTAAATTCCCGGAAAAGTACCTACTATTAGTTACTTACTTATACAATCTTGTGGAAAGCTCCAGAATCGTGCTGGACTACAGATATACCAAAATCCAGATATTGAAGGCAAATGAATGAAAAATAAGGAAAACAACCGTCGTTAAGTCGAGTATGTAGTTTCCACAACAGAATACCCGCACCACTATCGTAAAAATACCCTAAGCAGGTGCACAAATTTTATGTAAGTATAACTGCAGTTAGATATAGAAAAGATATTTCAGTCAGAATAATTAAAGTTAATCGGTTTTGTTATAAGCAATAGCATTCATTCCTTCATTATCAAATACTATATCGGTCCCAGCCTTTTTTGTTAATTTGTTTATATATTCTTATTCGGGCAAATGTTTCCAGCTAATATAGCTTCCAGACTGATATTACTTGATATTACTTTTTTTGCCTAACGTTAAAGCTGCAATCTTCACAAATTTAGTGAGTCTGATATTTTGGCCATTTTAGACAAACTTATAGGTCTCTGTCAATTCACTTATTTTTTTTTTTTATGAATTGAAAGTTTTTTTATTTGTCGCCTAATATAGAGTATGCATTTCAAAATACCTTCTACCGTATACTCAATATTCGAGATGTCTTTTTCTGGACTTATAATCCACTAAATTTCAAGAGTTATATACATCGACAGACAATTCACTACTTTCTTCATGTAACCTAATCCTTTAGACTATATTACAGGGTATCGTATCCCCCAAGCGTGGCTTAACAAATGTAGAAAAAGAACATTTATCACAATGGTTTTCGTGGGATGATATTTCTTCAAATCGGAGTAAATCTGGTGAATCAAGATTAAATTTTTTCTCATAACTGTAGATCACCCTAACTACGATGTGAAGTTGTTTTACTGATGGTTTTAGCTACAAATTTAGGTAGACAGTTACTAGTTTTGCATTCCAATTTCAAACAAGAGCATAGTTACATTGCAAGTTTGGTCAGTTTACGGTTTTAAATGCGAAGATTTCAGTGACAGATATTTCCCTCAAAAGCTAGCGCTTTTTAGCTGCCGACAGTTTTTAATTAGTCCAGACAAATTAGCAAAATTAGAAAAATTAACCGATAAAAAGCTATAAATTGGTGGATATTTTTATTTTGGCATATACTTTTGAAGATAGTAAAAATAAAGATCATCAAATTCTCTATAAAAAAGGTATACTTTATTTTATTCATATCTTCCATATGTTTTTTTTTTTATACACTGTTAAATATATCAATAAATCTATTTTCTGTTTCAGATTGTCGTTAAAATCACACTCTCAGTGTGGAGCCTGTAAAAATATATTAATCAAAAATGATCAAATTTGTGCATTATAGTTCTCATAGACATACAAATTTGGCAACTTTAACTATTTAGTATTGTTGTCCACGCCCAGTACTGACAGTTGCTTTTTTATGAGGTTTTCCTGAGCCGTTTCTGCAGGCTGTGAATTCTATGATCATAATCTTAGTCTTCATCATCGATCACGAAAAAGTCATTCTCGCCAAGCTCCCGCTCAATGAAGCTCTCCTTTTCCGGATCAAAAGCGGAATTTAAGTTCAGGCATGATGTAGGTACCATAAACATTTTAGTTCCGCTTTCCTTGACCTACAGGATGAGGTGCATTTTTTTTTACAATTACATGAGATTAATGTCAATGATTCCGGAGCAGGTGTCTTGAGTGTCAAGACTGGTTTAAGTCGGTAATTGACTTTTTTCCAACCCCAAAGTTCAGGGAATTTGTCATTACCGCGTCAGTTTTGAACTTAAAAAATAAACGTGGAGCGCGTGATGCTGAGCTGCTGTAGCTGTAGGGGCCAGCGAAGCTAGATAAATAGCCATGAAAAAACGTTCTCCAGCTCGAGTATTGTCATCATGAGTGACGTTGTCATCATTAAATATTGCAGCGATTCCTCGTAAATCTTCCGGTTCTCTCAATAGTTTGAAGCATTTAAGCTTGCATTTTTAACGATATACAAAGTTGTGTCACAAACGCTCTATCTCGAAGTTCTCCATGTCTGGAAATCTTCCATGTCTCGAAGTTCTCTATGTGATTGAACGGTATAAGAACAATTGATCTTCCGTTCGACTGTTCCTGTTCCTTGTTTTTTAAAATAAACACTCCGTTTTCCTGAAACTAGAGGAGGCCTACGTCCTCACCAATAATCTCAGCTTCTTCCAAAAAATATACTTATATCGCAATTGTGACGATCAGATCGCTGTGTAATGGTAAAACCCTCGGAATTGAATTTTCCGACAATATCGAAATAAATCATGCCTTAGTTTTTTCTGTGCTCAGAAGTCTTTTTTGTGTTACAATGATTGTCATTGTCTCATCAAGGAGTATATCAGCACTCGTATATTTCGCAGACCCTCCGCATGCTCCACTGTTTTAGTGCTGTTGTTACACCACTGAATACAATTATGGCTGTTTCTCCGAAATGGTTTTTGACATAGCTTATGTACGTAGTGCATATGGATCGGTATGTCCGATTTTTATGCCAAATTCGCGGTGCAAGCGATATCCACCGTCAACAACATGCCTAGAATCTCTCAGATTCACACGATCTCCTCGAGAATATTATACAGCGCAGTTTTTTACCGTCCGTTTACCTACATAATAGAGCAGGTGGATATGGTACCAATTCGTGTTCGAGGTAATGGACGAACTGTTCGTCAAGTTTCTTTGCAATAATAATTCTTTGAAAGAGCAACGGAGGATCAATTGGTATTATATCGTGTCATGGATTTTGATAGCCAAGCTGATTGTGGCCAGAGGATGAACTTTATCAACATGTTTGAACTTTTCATTCTTGAAATTATTTCGGATAATGTTTTTAATTCCTTGCACTCCAACTTTTAAGGCATTCTAGAATTCTATAGTGCTCTCACCAACAACTCCAGTAAAAAACTCTATTGAAAAAATCAGAAACCGGGAAAAGATCATGCTGTAGTCGCTTTACGTCTTCATTGTCTCGTTCCAAATAGGCAGGCATTGCCAAGTACTATTAAAGATATGAATAAAATGAGTTATACCTACCTTTTTTATAAAGAATTTCATAAGCTTAATTTTGTAATAACTTTCATCGCGATCGGATCAACAATTACCGAGATATGATGAAAAAACTTGATTTGAGCACCTTTTTTTTCAAGATGGAGAATCGAGCCTTGAAGGCAGAAGTCAGGATTTTTACTTTCTTCAAAATAATGCCAAAGTAAAGGTTTCTTTTACTGATGCGTTTATCTATTTACATCATTTTAATGTAATTTCAATTTGACTGGACCAACTGCGATGTGAGTGTTCTCTGTTATCATAGGTTGCTATTGTAAACTTCAGAAAATTTTTAATTAGCAGATGTGATCAGACTTATTTGCGATTAGTTTCTGAATTTTCTGCAATACAATATCTTAATAATTTTCTGCATTCATTTTTCAGAATGAACAATAAAAACATGTGACAAAATTTTTGGACGAAATAATTCCGGGAATTCACTGAAACTAAATCCCTCAACCTGCAAAATAAAACTTGTCATCTCCTGAAATTTCTTTGGTAAGAAAGCGAGAAAGTGCTTAAATCTACAAGTATCAAAAGTCATTAAAAAAAATTTAAAACTCAAAATCCTACAATGAATATCCAGAGACTTTAAAGATTAATGTATCATTCAATTGCATGCACCTTCCACTCTCAATTAAGTATTTAAAAGAAAACGTAAATATCTAGGTCCAATTATTGTGAAATGAACATTTTGCCACAAGAATCCTAAAGTGATTTTTGTCTGAATTCGCTGACCAAATTCAATAGGGACCATTTCTGCGTTTTTATTTGTCGAGAGTGCCTAAAAGCTTTAATGGCTTTTTGCCTTCCGCTTCGCCGTACTTTCTGTTTAGGCGGGAACTGTTCAGTAAATTGCGATTCTGGTTTTATGTTTTTTCTACTCTAAAGAACTCTCCCGACCTAACCCATTTTATACGTCAGGCAGCTCCTGTGTTAAAAGTAGAGCTACTATCTAACCATTGAAATGTTATCATACATACATTAAAGCTTCGCAAATGTTTTCATCTGTATTATCAATCAGTATTAAGAGCAGGTTCGATGCCCTCCCTATTCCAACGCAACGTTCCATTCCTAGCATAAGGACGTTAACTTTTCCATTTTATTATTTAAACATCTTGGTCCTGGAACTTCTTGGAAGATATCTGTTAGTTTTCTTATTTTGCCTTGGCGTTCTTCCCGAATTACATTTTTTTCTTCCTGAAATGTTTTGGTCGATGCCAAAACTTATAAAATGTCCCAATCAGATTCAGACGAAGCCCATTAAATTAAATTAAAGTTGAAAAATACTTCTTGGCTTTCGCATCTCTACAGAACTCTGGCTACAACTGAGACTGTGTTTTTTTTTGTTTTTTTTTTTTTTTATTTAAACTTTGATTTAAGTCTGAAAAGTAAACAAATTATACGTTTTCATATAAATGGTCTTATGCAAGAAGATACTGTCTGCAGTGATTATTTACGATATGATGCTTGGGATAAGGCCGAAAAATGAATATCTATGTAGATACAGTATAAAAAGAAGGAGAAAATGGAGGCCAGACCCAGTCAATGGCATCCATAATGTCATCCTTTTGAAGACGAAAGAAGAAATGGAAACTTTACTATGAAATTCGATTAACTACATTCGTTCGTAGTCGTTCTTCCAAGTAGGGGGCAGCAAAAGAAAAGTTTTGCAAAAATTTTGTGAAAGTATCCCCATTATCTTGAGCCCAGTGAAACGAGAAAGTTTTAGGGCCTTTGAGCATTCCACATAAATTATTACCCCAAGTATAATTTTTACTCGGTACGTGTATTGAATTCTTCGCTGATTAGAAACGTTTTCTTATTGGCTAAAGAAAACTCATTTCATTCCTGGAGTTTTTACAATTCAGATATTAAATAAAATTGAGTAAAATACAAAAAAAAATGTGGTCACCGTGGAAATGCAACACTTAATTGTGTTGCAAAATTTATTATTGGATTATCTGTTGAGGTAATTTAATTTAGTAATTAAATTATTTTTTAATTGATTATATTAAGTTAGCAATTAATGTACATGTACAGGGTCTTTCCTTGCAGAAGATTATAAAGGAGCTCGAGAAATTAGAAAGAAATATATGTGAAAATTTCCATCATCCAACGGTTTTCGAGGAATTCGACTTAAAAGG
The DNA here is from genome assembly GCA_963930735.1 of Dioctria linearis. NCBI lineage: Eukaryota > Metazoa > Arthropoda > Insecta > Diptera > Asilidae > Dioctria > Dioctria linearis. The sequence goes on along the minus strand of OZ005743.1, from coordinate 177,072,923 downwards.
ATATTTCTTATGCAAAGTGCGTGGTTTTGCATTGTTCCTTATATCTTCAAAACTACGCAATGTCGGATGGAAACCTAATATGCATTTTACATTAAGACGAATTATTCTGGAATTGCGGTAGATTTGAAGGCTTTACATATACAAACATAGTAGTTGTCGATATTTCAAAACTTTAATTCAGACTATTTTCATGATATATGAAATTTTTTGTACTGAAATCAAAATATTTCAACAATTTCTCCTATAAATTTTTATATTTTATTAACTTGAATAATTATTTTTCTTCTTTAAATGCTAAACATTGGATATGTTGCATTTATTATTTAAAGCAACGTAGGTCGCCAAATTTTCAAAATGCATTCACAATCTTCATTTGCAATTAATTACGAAACAACCAGATAGTGGACTGACTTGCAAGGACCTTTTTTGTTACAAAAACAAGCTACAGGCTACAGGCTATACATTTACGAAGTTGTATTGATGAAATATTTTTTAATTACTCCCGCTAATAGTTTTTCACTCATTCTGTAGTCTACATTACTGGTACAACTGTAAAAATTTAATTTACCGGAACGAATAGGTACGTTCTTGCTATAGGTATTCTATAGGACTTAGATCTCGAACTCCGAATTCTTTTTAAGAGGAGAAATAAATAATTTTTTTAATGATATTTTTATGTTAAGATGCGCAGCGGGGTTATCAGGAAAGATTCCTCAGAAGATTACCTGGATCGGGGAGTTTTTGTTGCGGCATGTCGAAGATATGATTGGTCCAGAACCAGCTTTATTAACGATATGAGAGACCAGGTAATTGATTTTGAGACAAAAAATACTGAAACAAATATCAGACAAAGGAATTGCTCTTAGCACCCGTATTTCAACATAATGGAGACAGCGTGAAAGATACAAATCAACGACCATCTTTTTTACTCCTGTTCAAGAACATCTTCAGCCTGATTTTGAAAAGCGGACGGAATTTTGCAACTGGCTTCTTAAACAGAGTTTCGACGATTATACGCTTTTTGAAAGGATCATTTCGAGGAATGAGAGCCAGTTTACAAAAACTCAATGCCTAAATTTCCATAATCCTCGAAAAGTAAGAAAATCTTCAATTCAACACAGATTTTCTGTCAATGTATGGGCAGGAATAATTGGAAAGAGATTCACCGGTCTTGTATCCTCCATAATAGGATTAAGAGTAAAAACTATTTCAGTTATCTGCAAGCCACAATTTTCGATTAAAGGTCGCTTACTCTAGGCAGACGGACAAAATCAATGATCGTTTATTCATAATTGATCTTTTGAAAAATAAAAATCAAGTTACCCAAGATTTTGTGAATTAAAATGAAAGTCCTGTCAAATTGTATATGTAATTGACAGCAATTTTAATAATTAAAATTACAATTCAAAGGTAAAGCGATTTTTGAAAAATTCAATTACGAACGAATGATCATTGTTTTTGCCCTCTGCCTAGGGACCGGCACAAACGTACAGGCACAGACGAACCGGCACAGATGAACCGGCACAAACGGGCATCGACCGGCACTGGAATTTTTCGTACCTATAAGTATAACGATATTAAACGGAAAGGAAACTTTCAGTCAAGGCAGGTATCGCAAGCAAACTATAGAAAAGTGATCCCATGTTAAACTCGGAACTAGACCGGCAACCGACAAATACCGGTCTGGTTTCTATCCACCGATATCGACCGGCAATGAAGTTTCTATTTCGTGCCGGTATCTGCGGGTGCCGGTTGATGTGATGGTTTATTGCGGTTAGATTTTGGTTAAATCCCACTTTTCGTAATAAGATGGATCAGCAGATTGCGTCCTGTTAACTGGCCTTTATTTATTTTTCTGAAACTACGATTTTAATAGCGGCGATGACTTCTACTCCGTCTACAAAAGTAAAGTTAAATTCATATTTTCGCCTCGGTCATTGATTATAAAGTAAATAGATATGCCAATTTGTTGATGGCTCACCTCGCTAGATGGACATAGTTGTACTATTTGGAGCATATTGACTAATAGTTGTATTATACATACGTAGAACAAATTTTTTGCTTTTACAGTTTTTTATTAAAAATTAATATTTTTATGCTACATACATGTGTTGATATGTGTACTTACGTACTTCATCGGCATCGGGCATACTTGGGCGGACGGACTAGTCACTTTATACTTTATAATGAATGGTTGTGGTCATGATACAAAGATTAACAAGGTATGGCCGGAAAATCTGTCAATTGGTTGCTTGCCTCCTTTGGCGACAAATGTCAGAAATTTGTTCGTCTCAATTTCAATCGTCTTTTTACAGTGAAAAAAAATTTCTATTTTTAAATTTTGTTGCTTTCTCACTAGCACATAATTACTTTTCCCGAAGTGATTTAAACGAAGAAACTAATATTTTGGTAAATATTTTAATATATTCAAAACGTATTTCAGTCAATAAAACACGAAAAACTCAAACCAAATTCGATGGAAATGACAGTAGGCACCTCATGACGTTGCAACACAAAAAATTGCTCTCGAATAGGCCATACCTTGTTATCTTTATATCATGGGTTGTGGTGATGCATACTTTAAAAAGTTTCGAGTTCGATATCCAAGATAAGAATCTAGCGGCAGGCACTTGTTTTCTGAGACATTATTCTTAGAACTGGGATTGCTTGGAGGGCTGCCTGTCTACTGCCTGATCTGACAAGAGCGAGCGAGAATGTTTTCTTTAGAATTCTTTGTTTTTAGTATATTATGTTAGCAGCTTTAAAGATTCGATGTTAGATTTATGGTTTATCAATTACAATTCAAAATTTTTAAAGCTTTGCATGCCATATAAATTTATTGACATACATTAGTAGTTACATCGTCGGAATACTCGGGGGACTCGCCCTTTGACAACTAATCAGAAATTCATGTGAATTATTTTCTTGTTTGGGTAATTCATACCTAAGTGTCTAGTTAGTTTTAAGTATAAGAAGACATTCCCAGGTTCATTATGTTTTTAAACGTAAATAAGTGTCTTGGTTTTGTTGGTTGATAACATGGAAATTACGACATATACAACACCTTCTGAGCCGACAATACTGCTTATTCCGAACTGGCATATCTATATACTTTATAATCGATGCCTCGGTATACTTTACCCAACGGCTTGTTAATAGAGATGCCTTCTTAAAAATACGACTTTTCGAATCCACTAAATAAGCGATTGTTTGTGCTATGACCGTAAATTTGTTTTTGAACCAATCCATTTCTTCATGTTAGGAAAAAAAATTCACAAATGATCAAATCTGAAGAAGGGGATGAATGGGAGCAATTCGAAGCGCATTTGAATAATTTTGAACATGAATCATGTCATTTTTGCATATGATTTGGTGCATTGATGTAATGGAATAGATGCTAGAAAATTTTGGAAATTCAATTCGATGGAACTGTTTTTGTCTTTCAGTGTTTTGTTGTTTCATCAACGTTTACATAATGATGCAGTAATTCACTTGTATTGCGCTTATCCAAAACTACTGCTGCGGAATGACCACGTAATTTAGTTTTTGGTCAACTGTGACTAAACATGACATCAATTTTACCGACAGCTTTGTCATGCACAAATACTTATACAAAATATGAAGAACATGTACCTTCACTTGATTATCTTTCAACACAATATTGTACGGTAGAGCAGTTTTTTTTCTTTTTCTTTTGAGATAGGGGGACGTGAAATCCCAACCAAGGGGCCCAAGGTGGCCCATTGTGCTAAATCGCTAATAACCTTCTTATCGAAATGTTCCGGTCCTGTTAATGAAGCGCATCACGCCTAGTTGAGGTAAGTTTTTCAGCTAATTCATAGACAGGATGGCAGACCCAAGCATATCCCGCCTGCTGTGGGCAAATGCCAGAAAAGTCAACAAATTTATCTACTTCAGAAATGCTTTAACAGCGCAATTTACTTTTTTTCTATTATAAAAAATAAATGCGAATATATCGATTTTGGAACTCTGACAAAACTCAAATCTTCTAAATGACAGATATTCTTGAAACTGTGCATGTAGATCTTACAATACATAAAAGAAACAGGAATTCTTATAAGCTAAGTTATGTGAAGAACGAGCAATATTTTTGCTGAGGCGTTGCCTTATTTACTACAGGCCATTACGTTATAAAATGTCCATCTTTCAACAAAATTACGAAAAGTTTCTGCATTTTATTAAACTCTATCCAATTCGTTGTGAAATGGAAGTACAGTCATCGCTCAAGCCATACGTTCTTTTGAAATCTCTTTCCCCTGCAAAATATGACTATGATTTTCTAATGAATGACAAATTCAAATGCATAGATAATAATTAAACTTATGATTTTAATATAATAATTAAATTTCTTCCAATTACATTTCATTTGTTTGTTAGACATTATAAAAATAGAAAATCATATTCATGATTTAGAGGGGAAAGAGAGCTTAAATAACAGGCCAAGAGCGAAAGTCGGACTCGCACGCGAAGGGTTCCGTAGTATCGTATAAAATTTAATACTATGTACTTTTTATTTATTTTTTCAAATGAGAGTTATGTGAAAAATTATGTCATTTGAAAAAAAAACTGCCTACTTATGATAATAATAATGAATGAAGAAAAAATGAGGAAAAAAACGCCGAAAATATCACGTTTCTTGTATGGGGGCCCCCTTTTAATTTTATTTTATTTTTATTATGTGTTGTTATATCGCCAATAGAAATACATAGTCTGTGAAAATTTCAACTGTCTACCTATTACGGTTCATGAGACACAACCTAGTGACGGACGGACAGCGAAGTTCTAGTAATAGGGTTCCCGTTGTTAGCCTTTGGTTACGGAACCCTAAAAACAACGCTTGTCTTGTGCGAATTGGGTAGAGTTTAATAAATTGCAGAAACTTTCCATAATTTTGTTGAAAGACTCACAATTACTTTTTTTTCCTTAAAAGCGAACATTTGGACCAATAAATAGACTTTAGAATTATCGTCACCAGAAGCGTTGTTTATTTTATATAAATTTTTAAACATGAAACGCATTTATTTTACCATATTCCGCAATATCAAAAGCTTTCAAATGACACGTTTTTCATACATATGCAAGTAGCGTATGGTCTCCCAGTCTGTAGTAAAAAAGGCAATGTCTGAACTAAAGCTTTCTAGTGTGAGTATACATTGTAAGTATAAACATCTAGCAAAATTCGTGAAGGGCAGTTAAGTTATTCTAATAATAGTCCAAGCTTGTTGATATTTCTGCATGCTACCATTTATTTATCACATATGGTTCTATGGTCTCACTTTTTCCCCATTTTCTGTTCCTCGTTATCACCTACCCCTTCGAGATATTATGAGGGGTTTTCATTCACCTTCACTCGTGCATCTGAATCTTATAAAACGTAGCAATAGCTAAATAAAATATCAAACTAAAAATATTAAATCACCCCCGCGATTTAAGGAAATGCTTAAAATTCACTGACTTTTGCACAACCAGCCCTTGTACATTTCCAAAATAGTTTAATAAAATTTCAATCTAAATTACTGTGAAAAAAAACCGTGGTGTATGGGATAAAGTTAAATGATGACTTCAAATTTAATCTGATTTCGTCTGACCAAATTCATAACAATAGACATTGGTAGTGGACATAATTTCATATTGACTAGGGGGAGTAAAGAATTCCTCAGTAGAAAACACACAGCGGAAAACAAAAGGTGGAATAGTTTTATCAAAATGAAGAGTAGCTACATTTATCCGCTACAAACTCATCGTACAAGTAGATCAATATCCACTACAATGAAAGCTCAACTGACTGAAGCCGTAATAATTGGGGTACAGTAATTAAAACAGAACCACTTTTTTTTATAATTTTTATTATAATTTTATATTACAATTTCCTTCTTTTCCTTCGTTAATTATTTGTATTGACGTGTTACTAATTTCCCTCAAACAAAATGGTCCATATTAGAAGTGAAATTTATACACAGAGTTTAGATAAACTGACATAAATCAAGAATTGCAATTATAAATGGCATTAATTCTCAATTTAGTGGATTCTAACTGTGACTGTATATAATACGGACCAATGAATTATAAAAAAATGTTTGAAAAAAAACAACTTTGAAATAAAATTTTTACCTTACACTAAAATTTAATAGTTGGAAAACCTTACAGAAAACTTAACATCTTATTAAAATTTAGAAAAAACAAAAACACAATAAAAATTTGAAAATTAGTCATCTTAAATTTTTAATATCAATACAAATCGCAAAAAGTTTTAATATTTACAAACAAAATTATTTCCACTGTAAAATTTGGCTTTTTATCAACAAATGAATTTTTCACACGACCCAAAGAGTCTTCTCCACACTTCCTCATATTATGCAGCATTATCCTGATAAAAACTTTCTTAAATATTAATTGAAATTTGAGTTTATTTTACATGCACTATAGTTTCTTACAATTAATATTAACTTACAGTACTCACCTAATTGATTTTTCTTTTCTATACTTTTATAAAAAAATACTTATACAACAAGAAAATTTCTTAAAAACACTAGCAATGAAAGTATACAAAGAATCACTTGGAACAGGCCTATGCTTGTGCTTAATGTCATCGTCAGGGCATTGTTGGAACTTTTATTTGGATGCTGCATGGCAGCAGGTTTTTCACCTAGAAAATAAAGAAAAAAAATTAATTAATTTTCCAGACAATTTTTCACCAAAACTAACAGCCATAAAATTAATAATGCCCCTTTTGATAAGAGTTGACACACTAAAGTAAGATGGATAAAAAAACTTATTCGTAATTTCCAAGGGTAGGGGTAGTGACTATATCATGGATAAACAGCATTTTTCATTACGGTAGTAGGTCTTGTTACCTATTTATAGTGCAGTATAGAGTTTAGTGGCATATCGGTTCTGGAAGAAAGCAAGAATGTAGAGAAAGCCACTTTAAGAAAAATTTACAAAAGACACAAACAACTTTGTTTAATGTAGGAAAATCAATCCTTTACGATTATGACGTCATCAAAAGGTGCAGAATCACTATCACCAAAGACTCCTGCATTTACACGTAATCCGATTAAGTTCAACTTTACAGTTCCAGACCATTAGGCTTATATGCTCATTTCATATTGACGACTGGTGAGCTTTGAACAAAGTGCAGTGAGGAAACAGATCTAAAATGCGTTTCTTAATGGCTTTACATTCATGTTTCGTTCAGCAGGCAGGTGATTTCAGGTGAGCATATATAGTTTAATCATACTGAACTTAACCTGCTGTATGTACTCGATACATTTGCATGCTTAGCGATATGTGCAATTACGTTAGATAGTAAAATCGTGTTAAATTAGAATCTTAGCTCGAAAAGAAATTTCTTTGGACCTTTATCGATCAAGCAATAGGGCATAAATGTTTCTGTAAGAAAATTGTCGAGTACATTCGTAGAAAAAGTATACAGTAAGTCCATATTGTGAAATTCGTTCTTTTTAGGGTTCCGTACCCAAAGGGTAACAACGGGAACCATATTACTAAGACTCTTCGATGTTCGTCCGTCACCAGGTTGTATCTCATGAGAACCGTAATAGGTAGGCAGGTGAAATTTTCACAGAATGTGTATTTCTATTGGCGATATAACAACAAATAATAAAAATAAAATAAATTAAAAAATTAAGGAGGAAACGTGATTTTTTCGGCGTTTTTTCGTCGTTTTATTCTCATTCATTATTATTATCATAAGTAGGCATTTTTTTTCAAATGACAGCATTAGTATTAAATTTTCAAATGACAGCATTATTTTTTCACATGACGCCTACTCTCATTTGAAAAAATGAATAAAATGTACATAGTGTTAAATTTTGTACGATGGTATGGAACCCTGCCTGCGCGAGGTCGACTCGCACTTGGCCAGTTATTTTTTTATCAGAAGAACGGGAACTTTTCCAATACATATGTATGGGGCAGAACTGAAAATTTAATGTTTGCATATGTACAGCTTTGGCATTTAACTATTCTATAATCTACTATCATATTAAAAAAAAAAAGAGGCGTATTAATAGGAGAAATGAAAAAATTGTTAATGAATTGGATAGAAAACGTAAACCAACAACGAATCCCCGATAAGACTTATGTTCATATATTGAGTTTTGAAACACTAAAGCGCAATGTTGCTGATGAAATTTTAATTGCACGCCATGGATAAGCTACATAATATCAAAGTTAGAGTCTATAACGAACCTTTACATAGCAAAACCTTTCTAGAACCATTTGTGAGGAGTTCCATAGAAAATTTTCCGTCGCTTATGATTCATAGTAACTTTATGTACCCATATTATCAGTAGGGCAATAGAGATTAACCAGAGTACCGTCAACCTCCCACCTGACCGATCCAAATATTCTAGAAGTTGAAATGGCTTCTCCGGGAAACATAGAATATCTTTCCAGAATTCCGCTAGTACGTGAAAAACGGAGAGCTAGTGGTAGTGCGTGAGCAACAGAAGCCACTAGTCAGTACTACAGCAACAAAAAGCTATCCCATCGTATCTCTCAGCTAGATATAGTCATTCTAAGCCTTACTTTAAATATTTTACACTTATATTAAGAACGTAAGAAATAAAATCAAAAATTGAACTCAAGCCAGGCATTTGGTCCTTTTTCTCCACTGAACCTAACTAGCGACACATCTGACATTTTGCTACCAACCGAAACTATGGCATCCGAGAAGATACCCTCCAACGGAGCAAACGACGTCACAAGCTGAGGGTGTCAGTTATTGCAGCCATAGAAGCAGGTGCGTATTCAGGGGGGGGGGGGGGGGTCACAGGGGTCATGATACCCCCAAAGCGAGCCACCTAACCTCCGCCGTGATTTGAGTAGTAATAGTGGATTGGGTATAATAAACATTCGCTCGTAGCCCTACGTCTTTTAAACTTGTACAAATTTTTTTGAATTTTCTTGCGTTTTTATATAGTGTCGAAAAGTCATCTATCATACCTATCACAGGTTAGTAAGTAATTTTGGATTGCATATTTATGTTAGTATTTGATTGTTTAGAAAATGGCACGTAATGCTTAGCAGCCCAGTTATGAAGATGCTTTTATATTTTTGTTGCGCCCATTGCTCATATATGTGGAAAAGGACACAATTTCGAGTTTAAAAAGTGTTGTTGTTTCTAAGCGATCATCACCGACGGTAGATGGCAGCGGGATATTCGCTGTCGATCATACTAAGGTAGTCGAAAAGCGGCGATTGTGAAAGAAGAAGATATTGAGATATTATTTTTTGTTATTAGTTTTAAGCCTTTTTAAACAGATTTTTATCAGAATATTTTATATTATTTTGAAAGAATTGCAATGGACCAAACTGTGGAAAGGAAAAATTTAAAATACAGAAATTAACTAAATTAAAATCAAACTAAATGCCAAAAATATCACAATTTTACCATTCGTATTTAAGCGCCTCGAAATATCCATCAAAACCAGTTTTTTTGTCAACTCGTCTATACTAGTTGTCTTGTATATCATAAATTATTTTATGATTTTGCACTTACTCGATCAATTTTTCATCAAAATTCATTGTTTAGAAATTGACAGCCTTGAGAAAAATGTGGGCGACTACAGCAAAATTAGAAATTGATCTATCACGATGGCAACTTCGTCCACCGCTGACCGTCACCTGTCGAAAATTGGGCATTCGCATAAGACGTAGTGCTTTTAGAAGTTTCACAGCGGCATTTTTTCGTCGTTTTCCGTTGCCCGTCGCAATTGTATTTAAGCCTTGACTTAACAAATTTTCTTTTGCTGTTCTTCCATCTTCCAGTAGAACCCTAGTTCCATGCAATCAACGTCTAGCCATCCGTTGATTTGTCATAGCGATACTGATTCAAGAGTTGTTCAAAATGTTTACGTTCGTAGGAAAGCATTCAATTTTTCTTAAGAATTTGAATGACCGACAAGGGTCTAAACGAATTCAATTGGTGCATTGATTCTGGTGGCTCACTCTTTCCGACAGGGGCACAAGCATTCAGTTTTCTCAGAAAGATCTGAAAATTTTTCTTTAGATTTTTCATGCACTATTGGTGGCGGACAATGATTTCAAAGAGTTATGTTGATTCAGATGGCTTGGCTGATCTGCGTCGCTACAGATATTTATGAGCGTTGGCAAGCATACATTTTGCTCTTACACATTTACTTAAACATTTTTCTTTCGAATTTTTATACACTATTGGTTGCTGAAAACAATCAGTTGGATTGATGCCACTATAAATTTTTCTACAATTTTTCTACACCCATTTTTACGGCAAGAATATAAAAATAAAAACCATTCAATTTCATCTGCGGTACTTGCCGTTGTTTTGCTTGTATTTTCGTATTAATTGAAGTAGTGTTGTTAAATTTAACTTATTGTTTAATTTTAATTTGTAGAAGAAGGATAAATTTGCTACACTAGTTAGCGATGTAGGTAGAAATAGTAGCGCGAAAATGGAAAGTAGAAGACTGATAAGACCATTGACAACTTTTTTCAGAAGAAAGCAAGATCAATTAAGTCCCATCAAAAGATATAGTCATGACATATCATGCAGTTCTACTCCTATTCCTTTGAATGCGACTCAAATTGCAAGTTTTCACTCTCAGTCATTTACTTCACCCATGCCAGAATTGTTTGCGTCGCATCTATTTCTACAATCTTTGCACTAGAAAGAAAATTTGGATATGAGTCCTTAATGTCTATCCACTCTGAGATCTACACTGATGTTGATAATATTATCGACAGGTTTTCCAAATCAAACCGAAAATTGGTTTTTGTGATATCTAACTGACATATGATAAAAAAAATTAAAAGCGACGTCTTCCGACTTTTTTCTCTCCTCGAACCTTTTAGTTGTGCCCCCCCCCCCCCCCGCTTCAAGGCTGAAGGTCTGGATACGCGCCTGCTTAAAAGCAGCTATAGAATACACCAAGGCTTTGATAGAATTACTCAAATATGGGATTACCTAACAGAACATGTCTTTAATGTAGACGAGACGGATTTGTATTGAAGGAAAATACCAGTTCATTCCTATACATTGCAAGAAAAAAAAAAATTATTTCAACATTTAAGGTATCAAGGTCAGACAAACCCTTCTCCTTGGAGGAATGGCTGCAGATAGTAAAATAAAGGTACATAGCGCAAATCTAACGGCCGCAAGAAATATTTCAAAGGCAGCTGTTGTGTGGAAATCCAATCGACATTTTTCAGGATTGATTTCTCCATAATTTTGTATAAGAAGCCAAGAGCTATTGCCAGGAAAATAAACTAATAAGATATTAATTCTGGTTGATAATGCAGCTGGTCATCTAACGACTATGTCTGACCACCACGAAATTACAAAAGACACATTTTTGTCAGCAAATACAACTTCTCTCATTCAACCCATTGATCAAAGTCTAATTCAGGCCTTTAAAAAGTATTATCTACCAACAACATTTAGACAGGCAATACGGGCCACTGGAGGATAGAACACTAAATTACTGAAGGAGTTCAAGGAAGAATTCGACATTTATAAATGTGTAAAACATTGATGCTGCCTAGAGTGAAATATTAACCATGAATGCCGCGTAGAAAAAACTGATCCTCGGGTTGTTCGGGATTCTTCGGAGAGTGAAAAATATTAAGATGTCCTTCGAGAGTTTGTGGTAATGACTAGAATGTTGGAATTAAATTTAGATGAAAGCGACTTTATTGAATTGTTGGCAAGTTATGGCAAAGTATTAAGAAATGAAGATTTAATTGAGTTTTATGCCCATAAACTTGAAGATGACGTTTCGGGAGACCTACAAGATCTTGAACCATCAAAACGTTTTGACATTAAAGAAATGAAAAGATGTTTCAAATGATCTACGAAGGCCCACCTAGCTTAAAAGCTCACAATCCAGTCACTGAACGGTTTAAAAAAATGGGTGGATCGGATCATGATGCAATTGATTGCTATAAACTTATTTATGAAGAGAAGAAAAAAGGTTTACTTTGTCGATATCATTGGACAATACTTCCAGATATCATCAAAATTTTCTGAATCCAAGAACATATTAAACGATTAGTATGTATGTATGAGCAAATATTTCCCATAAACATAGTTGGTTCAATTTTCATTTCTAACAAGTACACAAAGTTCAAAGCAGATCGTATTAATAATCTTTCAGTGGTGGCCTTAGAGCACCATTCGACTTACACAGGTTTTCAATTTACGCGCAAATCTCTGGAGCGAATTAATCGTGTAAGTTGAGGACTAACTGTACTTATCTACAATATATTTGACATATTTTTCGATGGAAGTCGAGGTCAAACATTGCGTAATAACGTCGTCAGTTTCTACCACAATTCCCAATAATTTTGACATATCATATAGTTCAAGTACACTAAAGCTTCCGACAGATGTTAGTCCCCGACTGTGAGCTTTTACTTTGAAATTTATACCTTAGTTGTTGTTTCTAACGAATCAGTTACTAAAGGAAAGTACGAATTATATGGTAGCAAAAATAACCAATAAAATTTTGTAATTCGGAATTATCCCGACATTTTTTACATCACTAAATAATTTTGAATTGTTGTGAGGGCTACTCTCCGTGCCGAACATTATTACCAACTGCAGTATCGATTCGCAGTACAAAGAATTGGTATTATATACATATAAATATACTTGAGAAACGTTGCGAATCAAAATATATTATATCCAATCCCTTGTGTAGCAAACTAGCATTATCCAACCCATGCCCTACGCTTCTGTGGTGTGGTGGCAGACAATCGATTTCGCTAATCATCGCTAGATATTGGAGAAGATTCAAAGAGTTTTCTTTTTAGTGTAAGCGGCGTTCTCAAGTCAACCAGCTCAGGGGCTCTTGAGGTCATCTTCAACATACACCACGTGCATATAACCTACACGTTAAGAAGGGGCGACAATCGCTGCGCAGAGGTTGCATCTCAATCAGAGCTGAATTCACACTGGTACAAGAGCTTCACACGAATCCATCTTTGAATTCGTGCAGTCCAGCGTACCTGACAACGATCACCTCCTCGAGACTATGTTCAAGAAGAATTTTAAATGGAAAATTCCGGAAAAGGGCAGAATGGGAATAACATTCCACACTTCAACCATTAACAAACCCTATCATCTATACTGGCGGCTCCAAATCGTAAGAAAACACCAGAGTAGGCCGTTTTTGTGAGAAGCCTCAAATCGTTCTTTCCATTCAGCTTGAAAGCCATCTATCAGTTTTCCAAGCAGAAGTCAAACCCATCCAAGATTACAATCTACTCGGACAGCCAATCAGCTGTCAAGGCCTTGTAAAAACCTTTTACAACCTCCAAACTTATATTGGAAGGTAAAATCATCTTGAACTCACTTTCCCGGAACAACAGGATACTGCTGCTTTGGGTGGTGTCTGGTCACAGCAGCATAAGCGGGAATGAAAAGGCGGACGAGCTTCCTCGTCTTGTGTAGCCTCGGATGTATCCTCCTTCACAATTGGGATCGCACCAAAATAAGTTGCCTCTACTATTTCGGCTTTCGCCGTTCGATGATCCTACAGGTATGTGGCAGATCCAACCCCAATGAAACGAAAAAGCTAATGGGACTAAACAAACCAACCCTGAGATCTCTACTGTCTATTCTCATTGGGCATTCTGAGGATCCGGTGTGCAGAGGATGCGAAAAAGATTGCGAAACGGTGACTCATTTTCTTTCTCACTGTTTGGCTCTCTCACGAAAACGTTACAGATTCATTGGCTCACACTTCCTGCAAGAACTGCATGAAGCCGGTAAGGAGGGTTGGAGAGCCCAACTTTAAATTTTGTTAGAGCGTCCGATTGGGACTTATGAGCAGTCTGGAAGGTGAACATTGGGCCTTGTTGCGGCATATGTCCCAACCTCGTTTGAATCCAATCCATATGTAGCAAACAAAAATTATAGGTTTTCTAGGCTTGTTTTGAAAATATTGAAATTATTTGGAAAAACTTTTGTCAAATTTATATCGGTTATGGTGACCCACCGACTTCAACCGGCAGTTTCTTTTTATTTTCTATCTGGAGTTAATCTAATTGCCTGTCGAAAGTCTATCTCTTCTAATAGGATGAGCAGTATGTCAGTTACGTCGTTTTGTCTTAATAGTACCATCTTCAATTGCTTGATATTTAAGGCCTATCTCTTATCCCACTACTTGCAATTTCAAAGTCGTCAGGCATTCCGCTCACTATACACTTGGATCATGAGTATGAACTTCCCATATGCTGTATAGAACACCGCTCACCCAAAGAGCAATTGCAATGCATTCTCCCAAGTAAAGTGCTTAAATTAGAAATGAATTGTATTATTCACTACTAAAATGCTTGACAAAAAACTCCGATATTTCCTCTTATTTAGTTCACCCCTATCTTATAGCTTGTGACTTATTCTACAAACAACTAGTAAAAAGAAAAAGAAAACAGAAACCCACTTTCTCAAAAAAATAAATGTACCTGCATAAAACTAGTTATTCTACACCACATAGGTATTTACTCCTCGAAACGTTAACTTCCAATAAAATGAATTTACAATGTAAATCACATAGAAGGAAAGATATTCACTGCCACTCCTAATAAAGAACGAAAGAAGAAGTTCATCGCTATAGGACCAGGGGGACCCATATATCACCAGATAATTGGTAGAAGAAAATTGGAACAGGCTCTGATGGCAAAGTTGGTAGGAACGTAAAGGTACAAATGCCAAATATTATATTTCAAGTTTGTTTCGATCGCCGGAGACCAATGACTTTTTAACTTTGAATCACCACTTGGCGTCACCATGAACTTTCTTTTCAAAAATATTGGAACATAAAAACTTCAGAAAGCAGTCGAATTTGTTTTAAGTTAATAATTGAGAACAGCTACAGATTAAAGAAAGAAAAATATTAATAAAACTTTTAAGTTTTCACTTATAGAATGAGCAACGCCACAAGTATGTAGGTAGGTATGTACATACATACATGACTCAGTTTCTACTTAATGTTCTTACCTGTGGGAGTACGAGGGCAGCTCCACACAAATTTCGATCATTTTCCCCAAAGCATTCATGTTAATAATGTAAGAGTTGTTTTCCGTTCGTTATTGTTTTCACTGAAGTGGGAATAGTAGAAAGTTGGAGAAAACGATTTTAGGTTATTCTGGTAAACTGCAAGCTTAATATTTTCTCAATAAAATTTAGAGTCCATAAAAGATAATTTATGCAACAAGACTACTGAACTGTCGAGATACCTACTAACTATTCGGCAATTTAGTGGTAAGTACTAAGTATATGTTCACGCAGTTTTGTATTTAGGGCCTATTTGAATCAATCGCTTATCCGCAGGCTAACTATAAACCCAGGGGCGTGAATTCAAATCCAATGATTGTTAGTGATTGCAAGAAAATGACTTAGTTAAATGAAAATTTGCCTTGCGAAGTTTGATCAAAAGATGTGCTTTTACTGGTTAAGCTTTCCTGAATTTTGTATCTTTCTAACGTTCTGTACCACAAAAGTGAAAAACGGAACCCTTATAGGATCGCTCATGTCCGAATGTCTGTCTGTCTGTCGCAGACGTTTTCCCTGGAGATTACATTATGTGGGAATTTGAAGTTTGGCAGAATGTTAGGTCTTCGTGACATATGTCAAAGATTTGTGAAATAAATTCAAGGATTCCAAAAAAAAAATCAAAATTTTCCGTGACTTTGTTAGAAATATAAAGCCTAAGATGTGCGAAAATACTGCCGTTTGTAAAGCTAAAATTTATATATTACCAAAGCTAGTTGGTACGGATGGCTAACCCAATTTCAGACGTTATGCCGAAACGCCATAACTTTGAAACACCATTTAAGGTGATCGTGTGGAACCGTCAACAGTGGCACACTGGGCACCTACCCTTTGAAAAAGGATCTCTTAAATGGTACACAGATGGATCCAAAATGGAAGGTAAAGCAGGTGTGTGCATATATAGGCCAAGGTGCCATCTCGCAAAGGCACTGGGGGCCTCACCAACCATTTTTCAAGCAGAAATACACGCCATAGAACTCTGCGCTCGCGAAATAATCCATAAAACTATGCGTGCAGCAAAAATATACATAATATCAGACAGCCAAGCAGCACTTAATGCGTTAAACTCGTTTACCTTTGAGTCAAAGCTGGTTTGGGACTGTCTTACTGTCTTAAAGCAACTGGCCGAGACAAATAAGGTGACACTGATCTGGGTACCAGGACATGAAGGCATTATGGGAAACGAAATTGCGGACCGCCTTGCAAAGGAAGGAGCCAAATCTCCGTTTATTGGCCCTGAGCCTGTCTTTGGACACCCAAAAAGTCACCTCTCAGATCAGGCTTTGGGAGGACAGAACTAAGAAGGAATACTGGGAAAATACCCCGGTGCTGAGACAAGTGAAGAAGTTTATAAAGTACTCCCAACAGAGGACCAAAGAATTCCTCACACTCAGCAGGAAGGAACTAAGGCTCATAACGGGCCTACTTACTGGGCATTGCCCACTTAGATACCACCTTAAGAAGATGGGTAAGGTCAATAATGAGACCTGTCGATTCTGTATGGAAGACGATGAATCCGCTGAACATGTCCTATGTGACTGTGAAGCTCTGTGCCGCATAAGGCTAAGACATCTAGGAAAGGCATTTCCACTGCCAGAGGATGTCGAAAAAATGGCCCTAAAGAATATTATAGGCTTCATCACAGACCTTAAGTTCGAATGCGTTCCCTAGGGCATCAAGGGGTAATGTTACAATAGATCTTATAGATCCCAGTGACAAGATGAGAGGCTGAAATCCTCTCTGCATCCCTCGTAATTAATAATAATAATAATAATAGTAGGTACG
Organism: Dioctria linearis; assembly: GCA_963930735.1. Lineage (NCBI taxonomy): Eukaryota > Metazoa > Arthropoda > Insecta > Diptera > Asilidae > Dioctria > Dioctria linearis. The sequence goes on along the minus strand of OZ005743.1, from coordinate 177,056,062 downwards.
GAGTCATAGATAACATGAAGTGTGCCGCCCTTTTCGTCAGTCTCATAGCTGCTAAAAAAAACATTTGTTTCTTTGTTTGTTAATTTCTAAGAAAATCACCCATCCGTCCGCCTGTTTGAATATTATTGAAATTCGACAATACAGTAGTGTTTAAAACATATTAAATATATAGAGAAGAAACACAATAATAAATAAGATATTTAGGTACTAATGTTCCAGGATAATGGGGAGCAATGTATTCATTTTTCGGTTATCACAGGTAAATATGGATTGGATTTAAAGATACTTATATTCGGTCGATCTATTGTTCGTTGATAAGGCTCTGTACGGAACTGTGATCGTTCACCTATACCGACAATTAGGTGATCAGGGTCGGTCAAAGTTCCACTGGTAAAAATGTACTTTTAAAATTTTTATCATCATTCGAGGAAGGACTTAAGTCTATACAAATGTGGCAAACAACTTTTTAAAAATTGCATATTGTCCTGAAAAACAATCATCTGGTAAGACCGAATCTCTGCTAAGGATATACCTACTGATGAGCGAAATCTTATTGCATGCAGAGCAGATCCAAGCTACAAACAATGACTTTTGCAGAAGTCGTATGAACAAGGAGGAGGTTGAGAGCGTTCAGGATATACGGTTTGAATGCCCTTACCTTACGTTTGGTAGCTACTTTTTCTGCGAATTGTAAGAATTATCAGACAAGAAGTTGGGGGACCTGGTACGGCCGACTTGGTGGACGATAATGATGTAAGTGAGGCTGATGCCATATTTGTTAAGTTTCCCGCCAACTAACCTTACCTGACCTAGCCTATACTTCCCTTCCTTTTGACTTTTTGGCAACTATATACAAAAAAAATAACAAATCTCAATATTTGCAGGAAATGTATAAATATATTGCACAGTTACTATTCCTAAAAAAGGATAATAATTCGAGAGTATTCAGCAAAATCACCTTCACCTTAATATCCATCCCTGAAACTTTTTAGGAGCGCACTGAACTAAAGTCAATAGGCTTGTTTGAACTAGAGTCTTAAGAAGGCCACGGAGTGCGAATCGGATGACAGGGCTGGTAGATTCTATTATCGACCTGACAAAAATGCAATAAAGGAGTTTAGTAATGCTGTGGTCGTCAAATTTCTTAGACCATCTCATAACAAATTCCAAAATCAAGATCGAATTCTGGAATTAAGTGCAAGTATAGATACATCATTGATGCATTTAATAAATAGAAACGGGCCAAGAATACTACATTGAGGCACACCAGAGGTATTAGCTATCTCAGCAGAAAGTGCTCCGCGAAATATAACTCGCTGCGTACGTTTAGACAGATAAGAAGATAACTACTGAACAAAAAGGGGGTATGAACCAAGAATGGAGAGCTTGTGGCTTAGAATTCGATGATTAATTTTATCGAAGGCCTTGTTAAAATCAGTGATGACGCAATCATCCTGCTTACCGGACTCAATGTCTGGCACACAATAGTGAAGAAACTCCAACAGATTAGTCCCGGTTGATTTTCCCTTTAAGAAACCACGATGGAAAGATCCCAAAAATGGCTTACAGTTTAAGTGGTGCTCGTTACTGAACAAGGCTTCAAAAATTTTATTAATATAGCACAAGTTTATTGCCCTTCTTATGTAGAGGCATAATCACAGAGTATTTCCATGCCTTTCAGAAGGACTCAGAGGACAAGGTCATTTTAATTTGATAGCACGGAACATGGGACAAGAACCAGATGCATTTTTTGAGAAAGATAGCAGCAACACCATCAGGACAAATTGTAAAACTATCAGGTAAATTAAAAATATGATCAGTAACAGTTACTTCGTCAAATACAAGATCCTGGCTTCAAGGAAAGTTGGCGGGAGCCTTGTCAAATGAGAGGAGTCAGTCACAGTTGGAATCTCAGAAAGCGGTACTAAAGAAATCAGAGAAAAAATTTTCGTAAATCAGTCATTACTTTCGGAACCATAGAAATTCAAAAATTACGCATCACAATTACGTTTAGAATTGATAAATTTCCAAAACTCTTTAGGAAAATTACGAAGTGTTAAATCCATACTAGAAATAAAGTCATTATATGAAATATGAAGCAGGGAAGTGAACTGATTCCAGACACTACAGTAAGACGAGTAATGTGCAACACTTGAAGCACAGAACCTCCCCCACGCTTTATTTTTAAGATTGTTTAAGTGCCGTAAGGAGCTGTACAGCCAAGGCTAAGTTGCGTGAGAAGTTTTAGATACACAAATCCGTACACATTGAACAAAACAAATATAGAGATTGTTATAAAATGCATTAACAGATCTGTCAATGTCCTGTTCGTTAAGAACATTCTTCCAGCTTTGAAAAATCAGATTTTTTGAAAGTAAAAAAGAACTACTTAAATTAGAGGAATCTACATTAACATAGTCGAAGCAAATATAAACATGAAGAGCGTGATGATGACAGGATTCATGAACCAACGGAACCGAACATCTTCTAACAAATGTGGCACTCGAGTCAGACGAGATCACCAGAGTTAACAGAGTTGCTAGAAACATGGCTGGATAAAACATGCTCAGGTGCAGCAGTTCATCACTGTCGGAAGAAGGTTCCTAGCCAACACTCACCATATTAAAATCACCAAAAATGTTTATGTGATCCGAGGGTAATAGCTCAACAAGCAAACCGTCAATTCTCGTGGCGAGTAACGTGAGGAGGGTGAGCAGGGAGGAACATAGATAGTGACAATGATCACGAGGAATTCTCAAAACTACACAAATGAGTTCCAAATCCTCACAATCTGCAACGTCAACCACAGATCATAGAATATCAGCTCAAACAGGGCCACAACACTCCACTGCCAACAGGAGCGATCAATTTAGGATGACGAGCATGACAAAAAACCGGAAATTCAGAGCAAAAAGGCTCAGAGAAAAGAATATCGTAACAGAGCCAAGTTTCTGTGAGGCAGATCACATCAAAGTCAGCGTTACTTGAAGCAACAAAAAGATGTGTTGCCCTCGAACGAAGTCCAGTTACGTTGGCGTAATAAAATGATAAAAACTCCTGAAACTAGATGTGCCTGACATTAGATGTACTTCAAAATCATGACAATTAACTACGTAATTTTCAAACAACAAAAACCCTGAAACTTTCTTGTAAAAGCAAAAATTCACATTCCATAAAAATCTCATTTACATATACAAGTATGTCGAACTAATATCCTTAAAATCGAGTACAAAAATCCCAAAATTCGAGTTACTCCTAAACACGGCTATTAAAAGTTCGTAAAAATTTCCATTGTGCTACGGTAAGTGGTATAACCCCTAAATTATTCAAAATTTGTTACACATAAAGCTATTTACCTATTTAGCGTGGTTATTGCAAACAAAACCTTTTTTTTTGACTCCTTAAAAGTTTCAATGTTCTTTCAAAATTTCTAATTATGCAGAAAAAAAATGTTTCCTGAATACCTAAATAACTTGTTCCCTTCCGTTTTGAAACAAGCGTTAACTTTTTTCACGGCAGTAATAAGGTCAAGAATGTTCAAACCCCGTTCCAGAAACAATGAAAAATACCTGAAAAGTTTCCAGAACGTGCAAACAATTTTAAAGGGATAACTGGATAAGTAACTTTACTTTTGCTTAATGTTCCTGAAAGAGTGGAAAATTGGGGGAACGGTAGACAAATATTAAATTTTCGAATTTCAGCTTATTGTGGCAAAGGTACAGTTCTCAAATTCCTTCTACTCTTTGTCTTATACTATGGGAACTATCCAGTTTACCGATGCAAATTTCATATGGAAACGGAATAAATATTTGCATCGATCGAAAATTCTGTTTATGGTTCCGACATTCGAGATTTGTAAAGTTATGGAAAGCGAAACTCCTATGTACCTGTACCATATATACGGCAATGGCTTTGGATACATTATGTAACCAGATCTGGATTGTTTCTGATTTGATATGCATTGAATGACGTACAATTCTGTTTGGGTGTCTTATGGTTTAACACTTTCTGTATTACTGCAACTATGTATGTACATGGTACCTGCATATACATACATGTCACTGATAGGAAAATACATAATTATTATTTTTTCCTTAATAATTGAAAATAATATCTTTTTTCTAGGCTCACAGACTAATTCTCATCCTAATCTAATTACGTGATAAATCTGAATTTCTAGATAGTGGAAAAAAAGAACTCCGTGGAAATATATGTAGGTAAAGGTAATTCAATTTAAAAAAGTTCCAGACACTCTTGGTATTTAACCAGTTTGATCAATCCTAAAAATTATAATTTTCTAATTTATATTTAATTTAATATAAAAAAAATAGTGGCAATATTATGGTGTAACTGAATTTCAGGGAAGAATGTCCAAACAAAAAATTAATTAAGGAGGCCCCTTGTTTTCTTATGAATTAAAATAAAATAAGTAAAAAACGAGTTTTCAAACAAAACTGAGGCCAAGCCGCATGAAAAAGTAGTAAATAAACTTTTCTTCACACACAGAGGTGGACTCAGATTTTTTAATTGGGACATTCTTTCTCTTCATGAATCAAATCACTTATTACCTCTGATTGATCATACTGAAATATATCGGTGATTGTCAGCGAATAAAATTTGAGTCCACCTCTGTGTGTGAAGAAAAGTTTATTTTCTACTTTTTCATGCGGCTTGGCCTCAGTTTTGTTTGAAAACTCGTTTTATACTTATTTTACGTGCTGCATGGAGATACTTTAAAACAATTTTTAAGTCATGTTTGGTGTCAAATCGTTGAAGTACTGCAACGGTTTTCTGAAATTCAAATTATGTTTTAAACAGCGCTTTTTAGCTGTATTCCAACTTGATTCCATATAACACGAATTTTCCCGATATACCATGATTTCCACAGACTTTTCCTATGAATTTTTTTTAAAAATTTACATGAATTTTCCTCGATTTTTCATGTAAGTTTTTATGATTGCTGAAGAGAAAGTATTGATGCCAAGTGGACGAAAAAATAATAATTCCGCATATCTTATAAAACTTTTTTGTCGGAAAATTTTCCAGAAAATTTGGAAAATTCTGCATTTTCCTGAAACAGATTTATCACTAATCATATCGATGAAAATTTTTCCGATGATTTTCCCGCTTTTCCGGGTTTTCCATGGAGTTTCCACAAAAGAAACTTTATGCAACTCATTTCGCTCTACAACTTTGTCTTAGGTTGCAAAACGCTCAGACGCTTACTTGGTCGAAAAACTCCGAAAAGCGTTTTACATGAATTTTCCTCGATTTTTTCTGCAAGTTTTCACCATTGTCGGAGAGAAAGTAATGATGTCAGTTGATAGGAAACTTGATCCTACATGATTTAGAAAACTTTTTTACCAGCAAATTTTCCGGAAAAGTCGGAAAATTCCTAGAAATTTTTTCGGAAAAATCGGAAAACTCTGCATTTTTCCTGAAACGGATTCATCACTTATCAAATTTGTACCAAATTTTCAAAAGATTTTTCCCGATTTTCCGGCTTTTCCATGGAAATTTCCGGTTCAAATTTATTCAGTTGTCACGCGACATGAACCTGTGTGCCAAATTTAGCTCGCTGTGATGACGAAAAGTGGGTCTACGAGTGTCGAAAATAGTAAAAAAGAAATATATAAATAAATATAAAGGGAATGGCCTCAATAATAAAGTAAATCTATGATTGGTGCTTGAAAGCGTTCTTTTTCTTGCAATAAGTTAAATGCAAAATAGCCTACGAAAACACTATGGAAAAATATCCTAAACTTGGGAATATATGTATGGGCATACATCATCGGAAGTGAATGTAGATCCTAACGCCTTAAGTAGCTTCTTTAGCTCACTGACCTCAGGTCAGCATGTTCTTAAAGTAGTATCTATCCTAACAGTTCATCAGAGGGGTTCACTTTCTGCTGCACTGATCATCATGATATCTTAATGACAATATATTCAATAAAGTCAAATGCGCATCAATGGCTTACCTCCAGAATTCACTAAACTACTAGCCCCTTTTATATGAAGTCCCGATTTACTTCCTATTAGCCTGCTTAATTTTCTTGCAAGGGTATTGTAGAAAATTACGTATAGGCAAGCTATGACTTCTATTGAGGCTAATAATATGTTATCGCTATTGCCGGCAATCTAACTTTCGGGCAAAGCACGGTTATGACACAGCAATACTAAAAGTAGTAACAGATACTCTTGTAGCTCTCGACAATGACCACCTATCAATTATAGTCATACCCGATTTCTCTAAGACATTTGAGTCTCTGGATCATTAAAATTTACTTCGTAAACTATCTAATAGTTTTCATTTTTAAACTTCAGCTGAAAAACTAATTGGCAGCTATCTGCCAATCGCTGCCAGAGTGTAGGAGTACGAGGTTCACGTTCTACGCTATCTTTTCTTCACTCTGATGTTCCTCAAAGAACCGTCCTTGGACCACTCTTATTTAGCCTATACATAAATGACCTCACTCATATTGTAAAAAATTCCTCCATTCATATGTATGCTGATCATATTCAACTATACTTTAGTAGGCCAATCGGACTAATGAAGTATTGTGTGCACCACATTAATGAGGATCTGCAGCGAATACTATGATTGGTCGCTAGATAACGAATTGTTACGCATGCCATTGAAAGCAAATTGGAAAAAATCTAACATCCCACCGGTGATGCTCAGCAATATGACATTGGACAGCACTTAGACATTCAACTTAACTCAGAGTTCAGTTGCTGTAGCTATTTCACTAAACAAATGGGGAAAATATATTGCAGTGTCCGCCAGATGTGGATTAACTCTAGCTGTCTACCAACATACCTTCGAAAAAATAGCCATAACGCTTGTAGTGCCTTATTTCATCTATGGTAGTCTCGTTTACAGCGAGCTTGATTCTGTATGTCGAAGAAAACTGGTATGGGGTTTTTAATGATATGATGCGTCACATTTACAGGCTTCCTCGGTATGCTCATATATCCAAATATGAAACATCACTACTTGGAATCTCGATTAAAACTTATCTTGATCGTCTAGTCGTAGACTAACATTCTACCATAACCTAATTATAAGAAAAACTACATTTCCTGCACTTGTCCAGAAAACTTAAACTTGCTTGTGTCTTACTATAGCCCAGTTTAACTTTCCATTTATGGTAGTACTCATATATTTCACGTAGATTGCTTTGCAAGGAATTTATAATATAAGTCGTATGTTCATCTGACGCATAGATGGCAGTATCATAGGCGAACGAAGACACATATCCATTTTCTAGAGTTGAAAAGTCAGCTGCAAGCAGTATAGTATATATATAGTATAGGTCCTAGAGAAGAACCCTGGGTTACACCCACTATTGTTCGGTGGGGCTCAGAGTGTTGTGAATCTATATATGTTTTAAAGAAATGGTCACTAAGGAAATTGTTAACCTATGTAATGAGATAGGACGGAAACTCGAATTTAATCATTTCATAGCTTAGCAATTGCGCCACACTGAAGTGCTGATTAGCTGACTAATAGGATCACACCAGTAAGTTTCTTCTGAGATAGTTTGTTTTTAATATGATGGGTTATTCTAACTATTGAAAGGGATTGATATAGTCGCTTCTGAATCCAAATTGAGTACACAGAAGTAAGTTTTTATCCTACATAACATTCGCAATCCTTTCTTTCATTACTTTCCCCAATATTTTCCCAATGAAGTACGCTAATCAGTAGATAATTTCAAGAATTTTCAGCAGGCTTACCAGGTTTTGGAATGAGCACAGTTTTAGCCATTTACCACTTTGTAAGAAAATTCTGTATGCCTGATTTCGATTGTGCCTTCAGGATCTACTTTGTGGTCAAAGAAGTTGAAGTAAAAAAAAAATCAGATTTTAGAGGAAAAACTGCATAAAATAATTGATAAGAAAAAAAAATTAAATGTAATATGAAGTGCTTAATGATGACTAGATTCAGGATAAAACCTAATCTTGATAGCTACCCTTTTCGTTCATCATATCATTGCATTAAGTCAGTCCAGAGGAAAAAACGCTATTCATGAACAACAAGAAATGTGGAATATGAGCTAAGATGATCGGAAGCAAGTTGATGTCCTCACAAAAAGTCATCCAGGTGTCACTATAGTCAAAAAAAAAATAAATAAATAAATAAAAACTCATCGAATAGCGTATCATCCAGAAACACGTTGATGGAATAATGGAATAATTCGTACACATAGGTAAGCGAACCCATCAAAATAGAAGAGACAGATAAGTTAACGAGTTGGTTGTATAGAAGTTAGATTATGTCCAGACAGCAAAAAAAAGTCATGTTACACCTGCGTAGTAAAAGAAAATTTCGCATAGTAGAGGAAAATTTCGCTGACAGGTTTTTCGCAGTCAGACTTAATCGCAATCTTAGGGTGAATTTACGAATAATATATATATATGAGAAAGTACTCACTGACCTTGATTTGACGTTACGTCTGATACATATGTTCCATAATTGGTATTATAATCAAGGGTAAATTAGGGTACGGAAAGATTACTAAAATATGAACATAGATCAACAACAGAATTCGAAAAATAATAAATTTTAAAGCAAAACTCATGAAACTCCTTCTATAAGCAGTTCGAACATAAAATAATTATTTTATTTTTCCTGGACAGAAATCGAACCCACACTTGTTAGAATTGGTCAAAGATGGAGAATGGAATTTTAAGAACTTTTATTTCTAAATCAGTGGTAAGAGCAATCGCCCGAAAATCAGAAGGTCTCGGCTTCAAAGATGGACGAGGCGGTCTGTTTTTTTCTCTTGTACATATGATTTGATTTAGAATCGTTAAAAGCAAAAGTTCGTAAAATTATTCTATTCTCAAAAATAATTAAATCTAGTACAAATATTTATCTTAGAAGAGTATGCACAGCTAGCCATATAATTGTACAAGTAAAGAAATTATAATGATGAAATTAACATAACGCAGTCAGCTGGAAGCAGGTCATATCCTTTGAAAGAAAGCATAACGACACCATAAAATTAACGTACAAGTGGCAGTACAGATGGCAGTTTAAAATAAATTAATTATCCTAAATAAATCAATAACAGATGGCGCAGTCTTAACGGTTTGTTAATGGAGCAGCAACAGGAGTTGTGAAAATACTGTTACATGCAATAAAACAAGACACAATTATTATTATTAAGTGCAGAGAATCGTATTACAAAAACGGATAAGCGACATCTATAGAGTACGGAAATAAACAACTTGGGTTTGGAGAATCGATGCTTCTAGAATAGAATTTTCGAGAAGGTTCTAGGACAATTTATAGAGTAGGTATAAATACGGCACTTATCACAGTCTTATTTCAGACAGTGAAGTGAACGTAGTAAATTATTTAGATTGTGATAATTAGAAGTACAGTACTAGCCACAACTAAAGTAGAGTTGATTTGATAATTGTTAATGTTATAAAAGTGAAAAATATCGATAAATAAAGGTAGGACCTGTGAATAACATTTGAAATATTGTGTCTAAATAACAAGAAAAATATTTAGGAAACGTTATACACTGGCTGCTGACTGATGAATCGAAACATAAATGAAAAAAACACAACAGTAGACGATGCGCCAGGCACCAAGTTACAACGTGCAAAACGCGGCGTAAAAGTAACAGACAATTATGAGTCGTGATAAAATCTAACAAGAGTACAAATCGACCCCTCTTCTTTTCATGCTCATTGTGTATCATCACAAAATTCTACTTCACAGACATCTAGTGACATGTATAATAATTTTCTCATTCTAATATTTCCATATGATATAGGTACAGGGTGCCCCAAAACTGTCCCTTATGCGAGGCGGTAGGAAATTGGAGGGAAAAAGTACTGTTATTTTCTCCAAAATTAACTTCATGAAGACCCCTTCATTTTTGTGTATTTTTAAAATACTTAGTATCAACGCCCTCTACTCCGCATATACTTGATTTTTGAATCACCCTATATATATTATCTTTTACTTATTTATTTTTTCATTATCCAAGCTGCTCATTTAGCATTTTATTGCGACTATCATTTTATTTATTTATTTTTATTAAATATGTAGCTTAGAGTATTTACTAATGTTAAGATTATATCTTGTGGTGAAATATAATAAGAAAATTGAATCGAATTGAGTTGTCGAAACACCTTGCACTATGAAGTTTCAAAATTAGAATTCCTGATACTTATGAAAATTAATATGTTATTTTGGCAAATGTTGGAATGATGTTCGAGTACTTAAACATCGTTTTCTACATGCATTACTGTTCTGGAAATGGTCTTCTTGTTCAAGTTGTTATTGTGCCCCGTAGATTTGTTTTTATTATTGAATTATAAAATCAATTTAGCTAGCTAACACTATATAAATAAGTTTTCCTCCGAAAACGCTTTCTCGCAGCCAAAAAGCGACAGATTAATCCAGTTTAGTCAAGATCTAGTATTACCTCTTAAATATACCCTATGTATCTTTTGAATAGGTACATATTATACCCTTAAATACCCCTTATTATCCCTAAACAAATTTGCTTAAGTCGGGAGCTTTTTTAAATTGATTCAACCTATTTCATAAACATTTTCCCTTATACATCCAATTACCCTGTATTTACCTACAAAATAAGTTTCTAAGTATCTAAGTCACTTTGTCGCACCCGAAAACAGTCGATTATCAAAATCTAGTATTTCCCCCTATTACCCCCGAAATATTCCCTACATAATCTTTTCCACGGTAGGTACTTCACATTATTACCCCTAATTACGCCTTAAAAATACCAGAGACAATTTATCCTAATATTTCGAGATTTCTAAGCAGCTTTTTCGCACTTTAAACATCCATTTTATTTCATTAAAATTTCCTCCACTACCCCGTATTCTCCAAAATTGGGTTTTACCAAAGTGGAAGCCTAGTTGAATTCCTGTCTTATATCCATGAACGGTAGCCTCGTTCATTTCACCAAAATCCTTAGGCCCGCATTCAGGTAAAATTTACAAATACATTCACAAATACAGATATAGCAGTTAAGTACTCGTTAAATTGCTTATTGGTGCAGCTCTTTTCACCCTGTAAAGCAAGTAGGATATAAAGGATATTGTACTACAGGAGTGAAGTATGAACTAAGAATAATTAACATGCCAAATCTGAGTCTCAAATTTTTTTAAAAGTGCAATATTTTACTCCGGCGAAAGTAATTAAATTTCCTTATTTGACAAAAGCTTACGATAATTCTTCCTTTAGAAGTTACAAAACAAAACATATGAAGTAAGGATATACTCCGCACCTGGATATTTCATACAGTATACAGGGGTTAAGAACCGTTTATCATAGTGCATATAGTGTCAAATGAGACTACTCATATTCAAAACGCCTCTAATTTTGCTAATGGTGACTTTTAAGGAAGTTACTAAATAAACAGCAAAGTTATTGTTTTCATTACAGCATACATAGTAGTTGCTCAGCTAAATAGAAGACTACACTTTCCCCTCTATTCAAAACAAAAGGATTCGGTCATAAGGCTTCGCATCAAAATCCAAATGTCTGCACTTCAGATTGAAATCTGCATATGTACACGTTTGCAAAGCTCTCTGCTTTGTCCAATAAGATAAAATGCAATTTAAAGAGATTGTTGGAGGTTGAAGTTCCTTACAGAATGTCATTAACTCTTGAGAAGGATATGAAGGGGCATTATCTCATGTAGAAGTATAGTAGTAAAGATTTACCTTTCAGTACGTGCACATAGACACTCGACTGTCGGGCATTTGCAGGCGCACAAGTGTAATTGCCACCATGTCGCATTGTTGCATTCTTCACGGTAAGGATGCTTGACGTCAGTTTTCCTGATGACACACTAATACCGTCCTCATGATCGTAATTTATCATCCTCGACTCATGGTACCTGAAAGAAATTGGAAAAAAAATTAAAATTCGTTCACATTATACAATTACAGCATATATGTATGGATGTATGTTTGAATGTATGTATAAAGAAAGTTAAGTCCTAGAAGTACTACTAGAAAATTTATTGAGTATGCACCTTTCTTAGGTCAGAGAAAATGTCGTACGATTTGTTATATACGTAGAGAAAGTAGGACAAGAACTCATCTGCACGAAATTCTATATAACTCTTTACCATGAAAAGGAGCCATTCGTTAATGTAAGAAGCAAGGGCGGATATGCTTCATGTGGCATTTCGTTTTTCCTTTATTTATCCTTCATCGTCCTAGGATATTTGAGAATAGATTCTGTGAAAACTTTAATGCAGTTGAAACTGGATCCCTATATATAACGGAGAAAAGTTTGTTGGCCTTGGTTCGAAATGTTACGACGACAATTTTCCAGTTGAGACAAATTTAACATCTTTTCTAGAGGTGAATAGTAGAGAAAGTAACGCCCTTTTACATTTAAGCACTTTTGTAGAGAATATTCGTAAGGAGAGAGCACTTAGAAAAGGTTTAAGCATTTCATTCATGTTTCCCCATACTTGAAATCGTTGTTGTGTTAGCATTCGGCAATAGAATTTAGTTTCTTGCAATTTTAATTTCATTACTTTCAAACAAAAATACTCACAATAGTAACATTGAAAGAGAAAAGACCTTTCTAATTTCGAGCCAAAGCAATTTTTAGAGTACTTAGTAGCGAAACTTAATTCTCGCTAGTTTTATACTCATGTAAAAATGGCATCTCTTGGGTAGTAATAAAATTTAAGTAGAAACTCAGTTTAGTATGAACTTGGCCGTAGGAGAGTTAAGTTCGAAATCACAGAAGACTGGTAGAAGTTTTAATTTTTCTTTTTTATTTTATTGGCGGTATAATTCTCGTGTTAGTTTTTTTTATTTATTTATTTTTTCAATATACATAGGGCTTCAGAACAGATTTATCCTGTTCAGTAAGCTCAAAGAAAGCCTCATTTCTTATTGCCGAAGTTCAAAATGCAGAAAAAAGTTGATTATTGATTCTCTATCTGGCGAAGAAGATTTTTTCTATATTTGGGAAGTAAATTATCCGTTTGCGACAAATTCGAAATTCGAGTTACTAAAAACGCAAATTCCCAATAATTACTATGACTAAGCACACAGTACATAATAGCATAGATGGCACAAGAACTATATGTCGCATGGCATACTAGAGCAGAGTATACAAATTGTGAAATTGGTAGTGCATTCTGGAATGGGCCACAACACGGTTTAGAGTATGCCGAGAGCAAATGTTTTTTTTTTTAACAGCAGTTTTGTATTCGTTTGATCGACCTCCTCAACACTTCAGATACGAAAAAATATGAATCACTCGACGTACACATCAGTTCAAATGTTGTGGTCCATTCCGGAATGGACCACCCAGCCATTTAAATTTTGTATACTTTTTTTTGGTATTGCATGCGACATCTAGTTCTTGTGCCATCTATGATTATAGTTAATTCCCCTAACTATGGACCAGGTGCCCAACACTGGACCACTGTAACCGTTTTGGATTTATGCAAATTGAGTTGCACGCACTTTACTGACAGGGTTTGTGCTTGTTGTTATAGTTATTTCGATTCCAAAGTGAGTTGTTCTTCTAGTGGAACTTGAAGTTCTATTTTTGACAGAAAATTATTATCATTATAACAAGGTTAATAAACTGGTATGGTAAGTATATGCGATTGTTTAATATCACACACATGTTTTCTTTTCTGATATCTTGACTATAGTTATAAATTTTATCCATATTAGTATCACTTTTGGTTTTCGAGAAATTTGAAATTTTCAAAAAATGAGAAGTCGGTGCCCAACAATCGACTAAAATTTCTAATTACCACGACCTGGTCTATTATTGTGCGCTGCTTTGGTTTAATAAAAGGGATCACTCAAACAGTGTTGGAACATCATTAGGTTTCTGATAAAATTAGAGCCAAGGTCAAAGACCCAATAAAAATATCGTCATCAAGGGATATATTCCGAATTCCTCAACTTGACGATATTTGGGGCAAAAATAATAAATATATAAAACTTGAAATACATACAAAATTTAAAACTGAATTCTATATTAAAATCTTACATACCTACAGTGTATGTATTAGTTAATAAAAAAAATTGTTAATGGTCCATAGTTGGGCAACTCAGAGCCCAACTTTGGATAAAACACATTAAGTATAGGAAATTGTACCTCGATTCTTTAGTGGAGATGCACAAGTCTCCAAGTAAATGGCACAGTCTATGTCAATGTTTTTAAAAATTATAACCAAATATTCCTGAAAAATGGTCCAAATGTAGGTGAATCTACGTAAATAAAGAAGTCATGCAGAAAAAGAATTCATTATTTGACTTCATCACTCTCTACAAACTTTGAACGATTTTTACTTTGTTTTCGTCGTCCCAAAATAGGAAGCAGCAAAATGATTTTTTCAGACTAAAATTGTCTATGGAATCCATAGTAATCAATAAGAAGACTTATGCCATTTACAGTTTTACAGTTCTGAAATAAATAATATTTGTCTCTAATTTCGTCTATTCTATTATGTAGCATTTCAACTTCACTTTACAAAATGAGGAAGTTTTCAAATGATTTATACTACTTTAAAAATTTGCTATCTGCGAGTTAACACTTTTCAGAATAAAACAAAAATTATGTTTATGGCCCTAATTCAGACTTGAAACCAAACGGAAATGTTTAAAAAATGAAACAAGCTTTTGCCATAAGAGGATTTTTATGATAAGTTTCCTCATAAATGATTATTTATAAAACTTGTTGTTGAACTCTAGGTAAACAACAGTTCATAGTAATCAAGTCCATTGCTCAATAATAATATCAGTTGAAAAGCGAATTAATATAGGTCAATTCTTCTTTCATTTAATTGTAAAGGTATACTTAATGCCAACGTAAACTAAATTGCATTTAAAGAAATTTAATGTTAACGTAATCATTGTTCAATCAATTAAGGCAATGACAATGTGAATTTGTGTATATAAATAGAATAATGACAACAAATAAATAAGTATCATTTTATCAGTAAAATCGAGCCTTTATTTTGATACCCGAATTGAGTCTGCTAAGTGCAGTTTTCTACTTCTATAGTTGTGCATGGGTTTTGTACTGTTGCACTATTACTACAAGCACAGGTATCTGAACCTGAGCTTCTGGATTATCTGCCAGGTATACGAACCTGCTGCCGTACATGAAAAGGCTGCAACTTAATTCTTGTCGGGGTAAAAACACTTGTAATAAATAAATGACTTACATATTTAATTCTTAACGAAATAATATTACGGGTTTTCCTTTATGCAAATGAATTATTAACTAATAAATACCTATCAAATATTATTTTTATACAATTATACTAGCTGACAAGAAAGACGTGTTTCTGAGTGATCATTGTATCTATGTATTAACAATTGTGACCATGGATTTTCAATATGAGAAGGATATTCACTGCAATGCTTTATGATATACGACATTTTTTGGTTTGTTGTCTGACGCGTCAACAAACAAAGCATATGGTTATCAATAACGACTTAGCATCCAAATCCACCTAGCGGAAAGTAGGCAGAAGTACTTTTGAGTACTTTACACAGCCCAATGGAACACAGCTATTATAAAGACGTGGTTGGTTGATATTTTGCAACATTATGTTCACCGATCTGAGTTTCAATTGGAGATTGTGAGGCGGCAATCCGGGCAATTCCAGCTAGTTTAAAAATTCAGTTGGATAGTTGATGACATCATCTTGGCTAGTATCGGAACCCACCGATTTGTATGTCATCAATTCGCCAGCAATTTCAAATTGAATCGTGAAATTCAATTCGTCGACTTCAATGTTTTTCGCAGCTGAGCTCTGTATTTTGGCTCAACCAAACATGATTTCTGTAATTTTGAGAAATGTTTGAGAACACCTTTCGGGTGAGTTCGGTCTTTGATTCTGTGAACTGGCAAATATCGATGGGGAATGTAATGCAACCAGTCGAAATGTCAACGGGGATTTTGCCATTGCCTTCCATACAACGGAGGACTTCAAATATGCATTAAGTTCATCGACTGGCATTCATCGTGGAATTATTGACAATTTTTTTTTACTTGAAAACTGTTCCAGGACAATAAGGACAAAGAATACAGATCAGAGTATGTTAAGAATAGGTAATATAGTTACGCATCTGGAAGGGGTAGTCAAAGAAGGGGTAGCCCGATTTAGTCAATTTTTTTTACTTGGTTTTGCAATTTTTACGCAAACTCTGTGTTACAAAATTTGAACTGTCCACGTCGATGGTGCGTTTTCAGGCAGGTTCCAAATATATTGTGAAAAATCAAAGCTTTCGATGGCAACACCAAGAAGGGATTGCCGATTCCAATTTTTCTTTCTTTAAAATCCTTATTCGGACTATTACGAACATTAAAAAAAAAACAAAATTAATCAAATTGGTCGAACCGTTCCCAAGTGATGCGATTACCAATGAACAGCATTTCATTTTTAAATAACTTTAATCAACTCACAAATCCCTGACCAAAAAACTTTGAGTCTGAGCGCCTGAACGCATGAGAGTGCCGTTCGTGCCGAGAGAGCGAAGAGAGGGTAGTAAACGTGCATGGATTTACATGGGTTTTTTGATTTATAATGAGTGCATGGGGAGCATGGTGGTTTCGGGAGGGGGGGGGGGGGGGGGGGTAACAACTACCCTTGGGATTATCCAATTTCGGTCGTGTGTGATATGAGTCGAGAGTCAACATTCGAGAGTCGAGGGTGAAGATTCGAGAGTCGAGATTCGAGATACGAGGGCCGAGTTAAAATAGTTAAGAAAAGTTTAAAAAAAGGTTTAAAAAGTTACAAAAAAAATAAAATCGTGATTCTAGAGTATAGATTCGAGAAACGAGACTCGAGAGTCGAGAGCGGAGAGTGAAGAGAATGTATAGAATTTATGACTAAAAAGTAGAGAATGAAATAAAATTTGAATTTGAAACAAATTTTAAAATAAATAAAGTAAAAAAAAAATTTCTTTCTTAGTGATATACACAAGAAAGATTCATTGCAAAATAAGAAATGGTACAACTCAGATTAAATGTTAAAAGTTTGGGCATGAGTGCTGTTAGAGAGTTCTGATTATAGCTATGGATGCTCAAACTTTTGAGATTTAATCTGAGTTGTAGCATTATTTATGTTGCAACGAAACTTTTCTTGTACATATAACTGAGACAGAAAAAATCATATTTTTCTTTTGAATGCAATTTATTTACGAAAGTTATTTATTTTAAAAAGTTTTTTTAATATATTTTATTAAATAACTTTTATCAACTCAATAACCCCTGACTAAATAACTTTATGCCTGAGTGCCTGAGAGTGCCATTCGTGAGGAAAGAGTTCCAGAGTAGTAAACGTGGATGGATTTACATGGGGGTTGTGCTTTAGTTTAGAATTAGTGAATGGGGAGCTTTCAATGGGTTAAAATTTTCTCACGTTTTGTGTGGTTTTGGGGTGGGGGTGGTAACTACCACCTTTGGGGTTGTCCAATTTGGGCCGTGTGTGATATGAGCGGAGTTTCGAGAGTCGACATTCGAGATCCGACAGTCGAGAGTCGAGATTCGATAATCAAGAGTAGAAAGTCGCGATACGAGAACCGCGATTCAAGAGTCGCGATTCGATGGTCGTGATTCTAGAGTCGAAATTCGAGAGTCGGGATTCGAGATCTGAGAGTCGAACATGGAAAATGAAGAGAGTGTATCGAATTTTCGACTAAAAAGTAGAAAATAAAATATAGATATTTTTTTTCTCAGTGATATTTACAAGAAAAGTTTCATGTAAAATAAGAAATGCTACAACTTAGATTAAATATTAAAAGTTGGGACATCCATAACTATAATCACAAATAATTGCAACTCATCTCCAAACTTTTAATCTACGTGATTTTTTTCTTAGGTTAGCGATTCTCGTTCCTTTTAATTTTTCCGTTTTCTGTGTCCTTGTTTTTTGTCTAAACGCATGAAATATTTATATATACCTATATATAAATTATTTATAAATTATTTTTAATTATATAATTAAAAATAATTATAAAAATATTCTAAATTAATATATGAATAATAATACTAATAGTATTATTTTAGTATAATTATTTAGTATTTATATGCTTAGAAAGGCTAAATTGTATATATACATTTTTATAAATTAATGAGTAGGTACTTGAGCAAATGAGGAACTTACGGCTGGGTGCAATTGCTTGGTTCCCATTATACAAATATCTATATTATATAGTTCCAACTTATTCATATAACATCAATTTCTTTTACAACTTAATAATGAACAGTAGTAAGTAATTAACATTTATTTAATTTTGACAAGTGTAGCACAATAACTTTTATTTTTTTACGCAATTTTGATCATTCTCTTATGAAGCACTTTTCAAGAAGAAATGTACAAGAATTTCTGGGAAGGCGGCCATCCATACTCCAAGTCATGAGAATTCGAATTTTTCTTGTTATCGGTGAGATCGGGTGTGAAATTGGGATTACGGATTCGGCTAATTGCCGGGGATAAAATTTGATACGCTACAGAACTTACACATTTTCCATTCGTTTGCGTTCTCGTGAAAAAAATTATATGAATTTTGCATACGCCACACACAGCTTCCCGTCTTGCATGAATTTACCCGAAGTTTTTAGTTACTGCACCATCTTTGCAAGGAAAAATGATATCTTTCATTAGAAAAGCTCACTTTTTTAAATTTCTTGCAACGCAATCAAAATGCAGAATGAAGACTTTTTAAGTATTCAATGTTCCCCTGGGAATTTTGCAAGTGTGCAACAAGGTAAATAAAACCAAAGAAAAGAAAGTTCATTTTATGCGAGTTCTTATTTACTGTTTATATCCTGATCCTTCTTTTTTTGCAGGAAAAGCGTTAGCGTGCTTTTTACATTTTCCCACCACCGCATGAATAAGTTTTTATCAAGAATTACCTACCAATTAAACTGTAATCTAGCCTATGTTACTAACTCCATCCGTATCCTTTCATAGTTATACAAGAAATTTATACTACTGCAACATCGTCCTACCTGGTTCGCTAAGCCCAATAACTGCCATGTTTTATGAGTAGAGGTACATTTACTCCTTTTTATTCCTTAATTGAGTTCTTTCACTCCATTGACAAAAATTATATTTTTGAATTTCAATGAAAATTGCTGCTTTGGAATATTATATTACTGCTCATAGCATTTAGAAAGAATGGTTGGACATATTCAACTCAACTTCCCCCATTAGGATTCCAGTGTACGTACAATCTATCGTACTACATTTTCTACTCCCTAATTTTAAATTCAGTTATCTTGGAATATTTTCTCGTATAGATATTTTTCATTTTTTAATATCTTTGAAAAAGTACTAAATATCTGGCTTATACCTGTTTTACAATGATGTCGTCTACCAGGTAATCTTAAAATCTTTAAAATTAGTAATTAATTATATGACACAAATATTATTCAATTTAAAAAAGTCCAGTTGCTATAGCATTTCATACTTATTTTCAGTTCAGAATCCGCTTTTTCCTTTTTATGTTTTAATACCTTCTTACTTTTATATAATTCTGGTCCGGTCAAACAATGAAATTCAAAAGAAAATGTTATCTAACGATTTCAAATGTCAATTTCAAATTAATATCGTAAATTGGCAACCAAGCTTCTTAGTTTGAAAGGGTTATTCCAAATGAAAAGAGCTCATTAGGGGCTCATAGCTTTTTCTGTTTTGGTTCATTATTTTCTCTCTCTCTCTCCCCCATCCATTTAAATACTTTTACTATAGGTTTGATACTAATTAATTTCATAAATCACACGAAAATATTATTTTATATTTCGCTCGCCTTCAACCAGGACGAAATTAAATTCCGATCGTTAATACTCCTTATGTTCGGTTGTTATTAAAATTAATAACAGCTGCGATTTGTCAAATATTATTTTGTAAATTACTTGACTGCTTCTTCAAGAATAGTCAGCGAAACAATAATCCTTAATGATTATGTAAAAGGATAAATTAAAGTATACTCACCAAAATACATATAGAGGACTCTCTGTTGCTCGTTTCAATTTACATTCTAGCTTCAGTGTTGATCCTTCATTTATATGTAAATCAGGAGCTTCAATAATTTCAGCTATCGCCTCTGCAATTCATGAAAGCAAGAAGAAGAAAAAACAAGAAATTTTTGTTAGATACATATAGCTACACATACATAAGAAGATATACAAGCATAGGATATAATACATATAACAACAATATCTGGTAGACATTAATCAACATCTTGTTAAAGAGGGTTGATAAACAAATTTTTTATACAGTATCCCTTGACGTCCCTCTTCATTTTCCTTACTCCGGTTCTTGTCAAAGTGTGTAATAAATTAACTGATTAATATTCATGGAAAAACAAGAGGAAAATGAATGGGAAAAATTACGGAAACGTTTTGTATGGACGATGAAATATATCAAAAACTGGTAGAAAGTAGAAAGAAAATTTTCCAATCAATATAAATACATATATACCTATCCGTCTATACCTTGGTATGTAGCTATATTCAGCGGAAAATGGGAAATATTATCTTCGATTAATTTGTTTGTGATGCTTGAAATGATAAAATGCATCCATTTAGGTGGTGATGAGTCTCTTTGACAAATATTAAAATGTCTGTCCCAATTTTGTATTTGTTTGAAATATACAAGTTTTACGGATGATGAGATTTTAATTAATTTTCCGAAATATCCTCCGACTTCTGGATGTTAATGGTGTGGGTATTCGCTCGAGTTAGGTATCTATTTACCGAAAGAATTTTGTTTGTCCTTAACTTACCCAGATTTTACCCTTTCGAAACCATAGGTTTCGGTCATTCTTCAATTATTTATTTAGATTGATTTTGGTAGGGATTGTTTGTTTTTTACATTACTTTTGAATCAATTTTTGATGGTAATGTCAATACAATAAAAATTCATGTGTATACGATATTTTTATATTAAAGATTTATTCAGATATTATCCAAAAAATAATTACCGTCTGATGAAATTCTTCTTTATTTTCATCCATTATTTTTACGGCAATATGTTTCGAAAAACTGATAAAATCTACATCGGTCCAACAAGATTTTTTTGGGCCAGGTGTCCGCTCTAAATTAAGGTCTGGGAATACTTATTACAAAAATTTCCTGCTGATAAATTGCGTAATAATCCTACATAAGTAGATTAGTAGATTTGTTAGTACTTAATTACTCTTTTCCGGAAGTGGCAAAAAACTTCCGTATTATGCAATGTTATGTAGGAATGTTAAATAAGTAATTGGATCAATTAATCGTTCCATTCCAAGCTCTATGACTAAAACACCAACCACATAAGCACCGAATGCCTCTACTAGGCGTCTAAGATCTTATATAATAATGAGATGCCCTGCACTAATTGAATGTTGGTGGTAGATAATCAGGGGTCACACCACACTGACGAGCTCTCCTTAATTACTGAAACGCAAAAGTTAATTTTTTACTGCAATTCGATAAAAGTAGCTTGCCATTATTTTTCGATGATCTTTTTATCGTTTGAAAATATTAAAAAACTGTTCAGAATTTCGTGATTACGACTTTTTCAACTTTGCAAGTATTTGTGAAACTAAGAGCAGTACGTACTTAGATAATATTATTAAAATTGTAAATAAACGTAAAACATTTTTGCATTGAAAAAAAATTTTCATCTGCTTTTGATTTTAATTAGAAATGCGATTTGTTTTAGTTGGAATATTATCACATTTGAAAATGTTTGGCTATCGTTATGAAAACTAATAATTTGCGACTTTTTGCAAATATTTTCCACAAAAAAAGGAGTGTTGGTTTAATCGGAATTACCGAAACACCCAATGATACCCAGTAAAATTTCTAATTTCTTCATGAGGATGCTGATCTTTTTTATTCCGTATGTATAATTTTGGTAAATTATGTTTTATATTTACAAATTATTTCGAAACAATTCTTTCAATATATTCTACCTCATCGTGTGTATATGGTATTCCTGTACAAATATTTCCAATTACTTTCCATATTATCACAAATAAGTAAATATACAGATAACTAAAGGAATAAGAGAATTGAAAACCAGAAGTCAGATACATGTTGCGAGTCAATTAAAAAAAATTACAACGTTTCGCTCGAATATAAAATCGACGACGCCTCGACCTGATGTAGGAAAACCTCAATTCTTTCTTAGAAATTTATTGGAAATTTGTTCCTTAGAAGTTTTATGCATTATTGTAGGCTGACAACGGCAGAAGAAATAAATGATTATTGGCAATTAGAGGCCGACAAAGGTACAAATTAAATTATTGTATCTGAAAGTAATTCCAATCGGCCACCGAAGTGAATAAAAATTCTATCGAAACATTATCTGAAAATTTCTAAGAAAAAGTTGAAAGCTTCTCTATATCAGGTCGAGGGCCGAGTCATCGTTGATTTTATATTGGAGCGAGCCATTGTTGTCTTACCCTTTGATTTTATGTTCGAGAAAGGCATTTCTACCTTGCTCTGATGAAAGGTAGGAAGTTGTGTGTGTGCCTGAACATTAGAAATATTTTCTGTTAATAATAACATTTCTAAGCTACAATTTTCGTCGTAGCTAACTAACTTGGTTACCAGAAATGTTGAAAAGGTTTTCGTTTTCCTGATATGCGTTCTTCAGGTGTATATTTACTTATTTGTGTTATTATCTTGGATGCCGTGGTTCATGTAGATGTAGTCAATACCTGCTTAACTACAAGTCCACTGTACTCCTACGATGCCGTTCAGTATTGGCATAAAAGACTCAGAAAAAAAAAAGTTTACAAGCTACAATTTCGTAAGTTTAATTTTTGAAGTAGTTTTTCGAATATATTTCGTTGGTCGGACAGAAAAAATGATTATAACCAATTGTATAGGATTTCATATTCTGAAGAACTTTTTACTACAAAAAAAAATGTCTTGGACTGATCGTTTTCATTGTAGGTATATGTAAAAATTCTGAATTTTAAAATGGCAATACCAAGAATGGGTTGACAAATTTAGTCCGTTTTTGAAATTTTATTTAGGTACTATCCCTATGAAAAACATGTGTACCAAATTTCAGCTCAGCAGAGATTGTCCGGTATATGTTCGGCAATTTAAGAGTAGAGCATGATTTTCACTAATAATTCTAGTAGTTGTAGGTATTAACCAGATAAATTAAATAAGTCAAATTATTATGCTTATTTGCCAAAAATATTATTCAAGTTTTGTCACTATATTGTTCGTCATTATACAACATATTGGAGACATGCATAGAAAACTGAATTAGAATTAAAGAGAAATATTTAGGTACACCTAATATCATTACTAAGCACTGTTACTATGTGCCAAGTATACCTATTAAGCTAACGTTGTATCTTCTGAAAACTATCAGCATACCCATAGATATGCTATCCAAGCTGATTTATGCATGATTGCAGTACTGTACACCCTGATGGGAGGAGGCTCCTTTTGATAAAATAATGGTGTTGGTGATCTTTCTTTGATACTTTTATAATATATGTTTCTATCTATATCATTACATCTGCTCTCAAAAGATGAGATCGTATTGCGGAATGCATGCGTTTGTTGAAAGCGGAGTGCCAATTATACAGAAAATTTTTACAATGTCGCAAAGATCCAGTTTAGACAGGTGAGTATGCTGCCTTTGCCGCACGAAATCTGTACTGAGGGTGATGGTTCATTCCTGCTCCCAACCATCATATTACCGACAAGTTTTCGTGAGGCAGAGGCAGCATACTGACCCGTCTAAACAGGTTCGTATCAGTATAACACAAGCTGATGCGAGGTTAGTATAAATACTTGAGTTTTTCCATGATGTAAAAAACTTTTTAATGATTTCAGCAGAACTTTCAGGTAGTGACAAAATTATCCAGCTTATAACTTTTTTTCAAGTGTAGGCCGGCTTTTCTTGAAAAGCAAAAATTATAAGTTTTAAAAGCTGTCAAATGAAACTATATCCGCTCTGTCACCTAGCATATATCCAATCATGATACCTATGCTAGCTGTATATCAGCGGTATTACTTTCAGCATCGCCACATTCGTAAAGCCATATAGGAAATTTTCAACTGAGGTTTTAATACATAAATTTACCTATTTATAATCAGACACTGATATTTTTCAAATATGGAAATGAAATCAATCCAGATAATTTTCTCCGTAAATTTCACTTTCGATAAATTTTTTTCTTGTGTGACCGCTTGATCCACCACAGTTGGCCTCGCATATAAGGTAAACACCTTTTTAAATGTACCGAATGAATTCAAATTGGAAAAATGAAAAATTTTGTGTTCAGGTATTATAACAAAATTTCTAAGCTTGCTTGAATACCTTGATGTTTTCGAACTCGTGAGTGGAAGTCCTCCTGATACAATAGAAATGGTAGTAAATCTGGACAATACTACTAACACTATGTGACTATAAATATTAATTAAAAAAGGATTCAACTAGATATTAAACCAGACAAAAAGTTACGGTGAATAAAACAAATGCCACAGTAAGTTCGTGGAAACCTTAAAATATCTCAAAACATATACATATTACTCCAAAAACTAAGATAGCACAAAAGCGATGTGATTTCTAATTGGAAATTCTACGCTCAACAAATGGTGGAGTCTGAGGTAGAAATCGTGATTATTGCCGATAGATCATCATTGAACTAAGAATTACGGAGCATCCAACATTACAAAATACGTTAGATATGGCAGATTTACTACATGGTTCAGGTAGATTTTAAGGACAAACAGATGGAAGTATAGTGATTTGGAGAGAGCTTTCGAATGCTGCAAATTGCTTGTTGGCGACATTTACTCGAGGTAAATTAACGGTGAAATATTTCTTCTCCAATGCTGATTGTCACATAGTTACGGTAATGATTAGAATTTTCTAAAAGGATTTTATTCCTTGCAGTATTAGGTCTATATTTCGGATGATTACATCTCCTCGTCGTCCTCACCACTCTCATTGTCCCCTATTTTGGTCATGTATAACTATACTAGTGCAAGAAACTTACGAAATACAACTGAATTATAATAACTAGTAGTTGATATTTCCAAAATGTTCTATCGTTTCTTTAAATACTTAACAAAACTTAAAAGAAGACTGCAACGTGAGAAAAATAGGTAAATGTCGTATTACCAAACGAGATTAAAGTTGGATTAAATTTGGATGTCAGAAAACACATTCCCTCCGAACTATTTATCTATCTCATCACGTTCAGTCAATATAGACAAGTACTGCAACAAGGAATTCCCTTCTCCGGAAAAATTTAACACCTATGCATATTTCAAACTTATGAAATTATTTTCCTCCTGTTTGTTTTGTACCATGAAAAATTTCTAATTGCATTTCTGGATTTAGAAGTAACACGTGAATGTTTATAGAATGTGAAATTGGCTTTCATAATTAATCAAAGAATATCACACATCCACTCACATTCCTTTTATGGCAAAATCAAATGAATCCTTTGAGGAATCATGTTTTTCAACAAACATCAGATTCCAGAACGTATCTTGGCACTTTCAAATTCGCTTTTTCAATATGCTCGCATTTGTCCAATGCCTTTCATCTCTCGCATCGTATGCGATTGCTGGTCAACATGGGAGGGAATTCATTTTACACGTCCTTTTTGACAAATTTCCAGGAATTTGTCCAAGGAATTTCTAGAACTCTGCTTCAGTGTCCGCAATTTCTTTTCCTCTAGTTTCTTTATTGATTTATTACATTATGTGTATGGGAATGGGGGATTCTCTGAGGTTCCTACATTTTAACTTGGAACTTGAAATAGATATATGCCCGTACAGGTAAGTGCTTTTACCCACATAAAATTTATTTCGTTTAATTTTCACAAATATTTTAACGATTTTTTTTTGTATCTTCAGTATTTTTGTAGAGAAAATTAAAGATTCATTTAATGTTTAAAATCTGCCCGAGGGATATTTTATATGGATTAAAGGAAGAGTGATTTTCGTTTTGAAAGCAAATTAAATCAGTTTGTTCCTTATTCTATAAACCTCATTGATTAAAAATATGTTAAACTTAAGGGTTAGACCGCTCTAGCGGCAGAAGATAAGGCCCGACTTTGGCAACTTGTTTTGGGAGTATGAAAAAGGGAATAACTTTTCTTTTGAGAGAGTTTATTTAACACAATCTAAAGTATTAAATAAATTATTATAATTTTCATATAAAACGGCGACGACAGAGCACATCTTGAAAACCGTGTTTAGCTTCACGGCAGAACGGTTTTTTCGTAAAGTATAAGATTAAGACCTGGAACAAAACCAAAAAAAAAAAATTATACTCTAAATATTATTAGCTATGGGAGTACGTAGGAGGTTTTTTTTAATCAAATTTTGAAAAAATGTTGCAATTTTGAAGATATATCTCGATATTTTGCCAAAAAATAAGCAGTAAATTGTTTAAGAAAACAAAGTTTACATGTAATCAAAAAATGGCTACGTACTCTCATAGAAAATGTAATTGTGAAGCTACTATCAAAATAATGCCGGAAGCTCAGAACGCGCTCCGAGGCACTGCAGCAAAATCGATAATTGAACCTTTTAAATAATGTTTTCACTACAAGACCAACTGCATATTGTTTTTATGATCCCAAAATATTTTTTAAGCCAAAAGATCAAAAATCCTAGAGTGGTGTTCCTCCTTAATAAATCGTGCAGAAAATTTTTTTTTGTAAATTTTTAAACAGAAGCAAAACATGTTCAGAAATTGAAAACAATAAAGCAAGGAATAAAAAACAAAAGTTAAATTAAATTAATTAATAGTCATGAAATACTTAAAAATGATATCGATATCGAATTGGAATTTCGACTCGTGAAGGTACACCAAAATACAGGGTGTTTTCACCATGGTTGTCCATAGGACAGGAGGCTATAGTACTCACATAGTTAAACAATAACATGTGTGGAATAGGGGCGGGAGGGGGGCATATCAACCGTTTACCGTTACAAGGTAATTAAGAAAATATGCCAATTTTTTACAAAACACCCCGTATCTGAAAAAGTACACGTCAAAGCCGTTGTATGCAGAACTTCATGAGCTTTCCAACGACTCCTCAACCAGACCCGTACTACTCTCTATTCAGAAGTTGCCCGTAGTACTCTCTATTCAGAAGTTAGAGGTCCAAACTACAAATTTCAGATTTTCTTCCCGATTTTGACCCATTCCTCTTTCATAAAAAAGTAGTTAACATACATGTGTGTTATATAATCTATAAACTGTGGATTCTCCTAGTTAATTTGACCTATTAAACCATGTCATGCCGAAATTAGATGATATTTTTTTTTTAAATGACGTAACTATACTCGTTGCATTCATTCACCTCTTAACGTTACAAATTTGAGTTATGATTGTAGATGCCAAGTAGGGCAAACTCGTAAACTTCACTAGTAGAAATTGCTTACAATTTTATCTTGTCTCTTGCCCCGCAATGGGCAGTTATTATGTAAATCAATACTAACTTGACTGAAAACATCAAGGTGTTTTGCAATTTCTGAAGAAACATAAAAAAGCATTAAGTGGTCATCACTGTATTGGATGACATTTCTACTAGGAAAATTTGGATTCATTTTAGTGATTTATTTATTTAAATTTTTAAATTATTTATTTTAAATTAATTTTTTTATTTGTTTTTCTGCGGAAAGATGATCGCCCATATGCTGAACAAGACGTTATGTCCAAATCCTAATGCCTCACCATCTCAGAGTTTGATTTGCATCCGGAGTTTGAATTCGGAAAAATATATGAAATCAATCGTAAAATCAGACTCTCATTTATGAACTCATCATGACACTCATTAACATGCTCATTAATAAGCTCATCGTGAGCTTATTAATGATAAAGCTCTTGGTGACATTCATTGACATACTTATTAATAAACTCATCATGACACTCATTATGTACGTACTCATCGAAGTGCTCATCTAATATTGTGAAATGCACAAAAGAGAATCAAAGTATACATTTCTAAATAGGTGAAAGAGATGCAATATCTCATACACACTATCTTTGAATAAGTAAATACATAAATGATTTTTTCCCGGTTTTGTTTCAAACTCAAATAAATTTCATCAGGACGTTCATCTGATTACTTATGAGGAGCTCATTGATGATCTCACCATGATTTGTCTACCAGGGTATTATTTGATGCCAGGTGACAACTAAATAATACCAATAAGCATCCAAAATTTATTAAGAATTATGCAATAAGAAAAAAGCTCCAAATAACTGAAAGACTTCATCCTTGAATTGGCTTGGCTCCTCGTCCCATCTTCACTCTTTTAAAATTTCAAAATATTTAAAATTTTTAAACTTGGGACAGAATAAATTCCTTCTAAAATTTACGAACAATTTCTTTTTTCTAGATCAATTCACTACCAGAGTCCATAAGAATATAGAAGAAATAGCGTAAGAGGATAAAAATAATGTTTCCATAATTCGCTCTTGAAAAAAAAAATTTTTTTTTTTGTATAGCTGTTTCTTATTGTCATTCCAAACCCACCTATGTCACCTGCACCTATGAAAACTCCCACCTTATTTTCACATACCTAGTGCTCAAATCTCAAGTATATTTAATGCTTAGAAGAAATGTAAAAAAAATCCAGAAATTGTCTCCTCTAAGTTCAAGTAACCCTTCAAAACAGCAGAAGTAAATGATATTTCAAAGGCTATTATTATAAAAACTCTGCCAAGGGAATGCTGTAATCGAAAATTTTATCTGGAGAATTAAACACAGACAACAAAAGAGAAGAAAAAAACTTGTCCTTTTCTTAATTTGAAGTTTTTGGCATTGAAACTTTACGAAATTCATTCCTCACTCCATGAAGTGTACTACAAAAGCTTGGTGAAATTTTTATGTTGTGCCTCTGAAATATTTTCTCCGGGGCAACTAAACTTAATGGCCTTGAAAAACGAAAACTTTATCCTTCGGGAATAACATCTCTTCGAACTCCTTGATTCTTTTATGAAATTAATTAGGACAAGCGTTTGCACCTTATATAAAAACAAACAATAAATAGATAAAAAATATAAATATATTTTTTTACGAGCATTATTTATTTAAGAAGAAAAAAAAACCAACTTATACTCACCAACAATTTTCAGCTCGATGAATATCGACTGGGGTGGATGGGTTGAGATTTGGCACTCGTAAAAACCTTCATCTTCTTTCCGAGCGCTTTTTATCCGTAGCGCCCAATTACCTAAATGTCTAGTGTGCTCTACTAAAAATCGATCGTCACTGCTATACGTGGATAGGCCAACTGTGAGGAGTTGAAAATCCTTTCTTCGGAACCAGGATACCTTCAAGTATATTACGGTAATAACAGTTAGTTGACAATTTGCATATAAAATAAGAGCAAGTAGGGGGAAGGTCATATATGTATTATGTATAAATGGGCCTACCTTCTATTGTACGAATAATAATAGCATGCATGGCAACCAGATTATACTTATGAAAACGTTCAGCATATATACTCAACAGGAAGAGAGTGCAACCTTCAACATAATATTCACACAAAAACAAAAACAAAAAACTTAAAATAACAAAAAAAAAATTAAAACTTTCATGCAAAAAGCTTTTTTGTTTTATAAACTCCCCAACGTCATCAAATCAGAAATAAAAGCTGGAGAGATTTCAAGCAGAGCATAACTTTTTGGATTAATGCAAATTTCTGTTGTTTATTTTTTTTAATTAATTTTTTTTTTAATTATTTTTGTATAATTAACGGTAAGTAATATACTCGTATATAAAATACTTACTTACAGTGGCTGGTGTTGACATTGAGACCGTGCATGGTAGAATAGCAAGTCCGCCTCGCTGGCTCACCACTCTGGTATTGTTCTTCGTCACGAATTGACTGTCGGAGGGATTTATTAGATTTTTATGTACACCACGGGATTCTATTGTGTCTTGTTGGCGCCCACCGGAACAATCGTAAAGAAAACGGAAATGAATAAACAAATTACTTAATTATATCAAAAAATAATTTTTAGGCTTAATAATTAGTATGCTAGAAAGGTATAATTTTAACGTAAAAGGATGAAAAGATTTAAAACCCTGAGCTTCCTTTTCTTTGCTGAGAATTAATAGTCAGTCGGTATAAAACCTACCCAAACCTACTCGCTATACTATGTAAGTCGTCGCTAATTATGATTTCCTTATCTGATTCATGATAAAATGGTGAAATATTGCGTGTTAAGAGGCAATGAATAGATCGTATTCATTGGGCTTAGACTTAGAAGTAATTCGAGTTAATTTAGAATTCACGATTATTGATGAAGCGTGAGTAAGGACGGGGAAGGGGGTGTATTGTAATTTATTCCTTTTCCTTATGGGATAAAAAATTGGGTAAAAAAGGTTATACCGAATTTCTGATATTAAGATTAAATCGTTTAATTCTTGTTGATTTTTTTTACGTTTATCTTTTTGTTAGAATTTTCTTTTAGAGACTAATGGAGTTTTAAATAAGTAAAAAAAATCACTAATCATGGAAGAAATCATTCCCCCAACCGCCATCGACAAAATTGTACAGATAATTACATTCAAGTTCCTGATAACTTTTCACAGTTGTAGACTAAGTGTTTTCGATCTGGGGCTTTCAGAATATGTTTCGTATAAAGCTGAAATGTGTTTAGGTGGAATTGTCTTCTTGCAGGGTGTCACCTACATGGTACTCACCTAGGCAAACAAAATATTGTATGGCGTGAGGGGAGGGGGGCTATTTTAACTATTTCGGAGTTACAGGGTGTTGTTGAGGCAACAAATTATCCTTGAGAATAGGTTTGAGAATAGCTTTAAGAATAGGTTAAGAGCTAATAACTCTTTAACGGGTACAGTTACCACATATAGTGTCATAGACAAAATTAAAGAGGGGAGTCCACAGTTTATAGTTTTTTAAAAAAAAGTTATGTTAAACACATTTTTGCGAAAAAAAAGAGGTCAAACTAAAAAGGTAAGGAAATCCGAAATTTTTAGTTCAGATCCTCATAACTCCTGAGAGGAGCAATGCTACACTGCAATTAGACCATAGATGAACTGAAGAACAAATTTTACGCAGTACTGGGCTAGGTAATCAAGTTCAGATCCAGAAGAGGCATCTTCCTTCCGACCGAACAGTACTGACCTTAATTCTCAACCTTGAAGTTATCAGAGGATATGGTTTGAGCACAAACAGTTTTGGTAACGGCGATGTCTTTATCAATATATGCTGCTCTCATCAACTCACAATTCACTTTAGCACCATTTATTTTGAATATAAAGAGACTCTGAGAGTAGGAGTAATATGTAAGAAATGCAGAACGGTATTTGCAAATAAACTCTGCAGAAGCATGACCAAATGAATATTGTTGCATACACAGAAATCAATCGGGAGTGGAATATAAAACTGGAAGCCAAACAAAATCCTAGATCATTTTAGAGAAGTTAATAACCAACGAGACACCACAAGTATATCACTGGGATATCACTGGAGTGGAATTTGATTCAATTTTATTGGTATCGAACACTCACATAGCTATGTTATTTCTAAAGGAAATACTTTGCTCATTAGCAGATAAAAATTTAACAATGATAATATAGAGTTGCTTCCAGAAATTTTATAATTCTTAATTTGGAAAGCAAAGGAATGCGCAGGCATGGAGGATCCAATAGCAGTGGCAATAGTTACTAGTAAGGATTTACATTAGATTCTCCTCAGAAATAGCAGACCATTTATGAGTATTTCATATTAAAGATATTACTCTCCAGTAGTTATATAATTATTCAGAAAATTACTTTTTTATAAATTAAATAGGGACTATTTTCGTCTACTAGATAAAGATATCGACAATTTTATCTATATTTCCTTAATAGTGATTTCTCAAAGAATTTTTCTGCGAAATTTAATAAACGCTAAGTAACAGACCTTATCAGAGCTAGAGCAATATATAAATATGAAAGTAGGCCTATCAAAATTTAAGAACTGAATCAAAACCAACTTATTACGAATTTAAAAATATAAATAGCTCACCACATTGACAATATGCAAAATACGGTTTACTCTGAAAAGCCAAACTTTCTGCTGCGTATCAAATTTCTTTCACTTCAGAAATAAAAATCGTTTTCAATCACTATGTACGGAACTACAACTATACATGTACCTATGCTTTTTATAAAGTATTTAAAATATAGGTCGTTACGTAACCTCAGCTAATTTTACTTGAAAGATTATGAAAACAAAAAAGCAAGATTTTATTACTAGTATGTACCTAGACCTTGCGAAAAAGAACAGAAGACTTCCGATTTTGTGCAGTTATCGCTTTAACACAAAGGTACCTACTAAGTATGCAACTAAAAAACTACACTAAGGCCCGTAAACACCAACGAGGATAATCCTATTTCCTATATAAAGATTATTCCTATTCGAGAATAGCCCCGCTTGCTTTGAACGTAAACACCAACTCGGGTAAAACAATGTGTTTTTGTTATGTGGCATTACCTTCCAACATTTCGGGTATATCGAAAAAAGGGAGTATTATGTTTTAAAGAAATAAATGTTTAGTAAATAATATAATGAAGAACATTAATTTAATTTATAGTTTTCGTCTGTAATAATTACAAAAATAGCCATAATTAAAAAAAAAAATTTTTTAACTAGACATAAAATTCAAAATCACTGCCGAAGTAACCGAAGTATCGTTGCTGCGGAACCGTGATGTGCTTTAATGTCTCTTATCTGCTGTCATTATCGCTTAAACTCAATTTTAGCTCATCCGTCATCTATTCGAGATAATCCTCGAATAGAAATTCTATTCCCAACAAATCTCGAATACCGGTGTAGTACGATGGATTAAACCTGAATTAATCTTTGTTTGTGTTTGTGTATCACACATGAATATGGATTATTCTGGTTGGTGTTTGCGACCCTAAATGTAAATTTTGTTTTTTCCATTCATTGAAATTATAGCTGTGTTCTTGTTGCTCCATGCACTGTTTTGAAGAATACAAGATACTGGGAATTGAATTGATTTGTTAGGTGCGTAGTTGTAGCAAAAGTTCTTACAAATCGCTAATGGCGCATTCACAATACAGAGTGGAGCAGAGTGAGCTTTGAGGCCTGAACGAAGGTGTTCACAATGCAGCACAGAGTCAAATTCGAACCTTGAGATTAACATAACAAATCGCTATAACAACGCCAAATCAATAAACAGCGAAACAACTATCGTTGTCAAAACAATAATTTCGAAAAGATAGATACCTGTTGGCACCATCAGATTGCCGCGAAACTAGCTAAACATTAACCTAATTTTTTTGGTTTTTAAGTCAGGAAGTTTGCAAAAAATACTTTTTGTTTTTATTAGCATTCTAAAGAAATACTAACTCAGGAAATAATATTAAAACATATCAGTTAAATAAAAAGAAAAGCTTTTTCCACGCCATCTACATGCTAGTAGTTGAAAATTCAAGTTTATAAGCTTTCGGAATTTTGATCCAGCTCCACTTTGCGCTACTCTGAGATGGCCATATGCACTATTGCGTGTCAAACTTTGAACCGAAATTTATCAAATTCGAGTTTGACATTTTGTAAAGCGTCAAGTCATGGCAATTTGATTATTTTCTCAATACTTTTAAAACTTTTTCTACTTCTATTCACCTTACAAATCAATTTAATTTTTAATCTTCTGCGTTCTGCAGCACTGAATGGAATCGAAAGATCAAAGCTGATGTAATTTTAAATAATTACATTTGTAACGACATTACCATTAAACCTAAAAAAATGTGTAATTTAAAATTTTCAGAATTTTCTTCTTGGTTGAAATAAAATCACACGTGCTGCAGAGGTTTGGAAAATAGTTAAAAGGATTGTGAATATTTAGGGCCATAATCACCAATACTTTAATTTAATTTGTGTTTTAGTTGGTTGGAGTCCACTTAAATCAAAATTAAAAAATACGAATTAAATTTAATTTAATTTTAAGTGTGACCTAACCCTCTCATTCAGGAGTACTAAAACATAAATTAAATTAATTTTCAATTAAATGGCTTGGTAAATTCGACCCTTAATATTTATACAATAACTATAATTTATTACTCGGTAAAGTATTATATTTTTGTTCAAATAAGCTAGTTTCTGGGACGCTCCGGTACAAAAGAAATGCAAAAATTATGTTTTTATTCTGTTCCAAGTTTTTTCCATTTTTCTATTTTTATTTGTTTTTCCAGTACATAACTGAATTTTTGTTTTTCGAACTTGTTGATGAGACAATCCAAAACTTGAAAATTTGCCGCCTAATGAAAGATTGTGTTATTAAATGACAACATTATTTACTGGAACAATATTTATTCAATAATTTTTTGAATCATGAATTATATTCTGATTACGTTGAGTCTCTTTGTATATATGTTTATTTATACTACATACATACATACCTACATATCCTCAGCTTTACATATTTAAAACACTTTTGGAATTAATTAATTTAAATCTTAAAACCTAAGCGTATATATTTTTGTTCAGGCTGTTGAATTCATGAATATCTCACCATTTAATTACTGACGAAATCTAGTTTTAATCCGATAACGAGTTAGTTGAAACTGTAACATAATATTATATTTATGTATATGATCATTTCACACAATATATTATACATGCATATGTATATACTGCTTTCCATTAAGTTCTATGTACTACTGATGTATCCATTGATGGCAGAATTAATTTTGGATTCAGTCCGAATGCAATAAATCCTCTTAAAACTCTGCAAACTTAATTTAAAATGCATTACGCTTTGGAAATTCAGTTTTGGGGACATATCGGTTTTCGTATTAGTATATGTATTAATTTCGCCAATCAAATTTTATCATGTTTTGTACTAATTCAATTTTGAAATTTTAATTTTGAGATCTTCTTGTGCACCCTTGTTAATTGAAATGATATGGTGCAACTATTATGTAGATATAGAGAAGCATAGTGAATGCATTTGATGTTTTTTTTTATACATTTTTTTAAAATAGGTTTTCTTTCCTTATTCTTTCTGCTTGCATGTGTTTTTGCCTTTTAATTTATTCATTTCTTGTCGTCTTTTTCAATTTCGTTATTACTATTATATTTTAACTCACTCACAGCTACGAGCAACAGTTCTTAGCAAGCAGCAAGATTTAATGTTATCCTTTGAAAAATCCTCATTAACCATGAAATCGGTTGATTCTTCAAGCTAAATATAGTTTTAAAAAAGTTAAAATTAGGGTGAAATACCCCATTATTATTCCCAGTTAGTTTGTCAGCTTTGAGCGAAATCACGTGTTTTGTGAAAGTTTCAAATGTCACATGTGTAGCATTTAAAACTTTTGAAATTAGACTATTTTACTCTAAAAATATCTTCATTTGTGTACAAATTTTATAAACTTTCAAAATTTGTATTAACCATATAAACTCCCGTGTAACAAATCTGGATTCCACGGGAGTCTATCAGAAGTCATTTCCCTTCCCAATACTGAAAAAAGCAGAATCCAAGCGGAACATATTCGATACTCACAAGTATCTAATGAAACACATGTTTCAGCAGTCATTAGATATCTCTGGCATAACGTTACTGACATTAGACACTAAATCATTACTGCAGACAAGAATAGATTCTTCAGTTTATTTAACTGCAGAAACAAAAATGAATATGAGTTAAAATCTACAACTAGGCTACATCGCAAAAAATTAATTTTGCACATTTCTTACGTTATTTTATACGTACTTTTATTACAGTATTAAACTTATAAAAGCTCTAAAGAAATTGAGAACATTAACACTCACCTTTCAGCACACTTGGATTAGAACCGAGGTTCCCAGAATTACAGTTCCGATATCTTACCCATCTGGCTAGATCAGTGATTGGTATGGCACGGAATATTGTCTTTTATATATTACGAGCTTAGAGTGTCTAATTTCAGTACTTAATGAATATTGATCAAAATATTTTCTATCTATCAAAAGCTTTATTAGTGGAATTTATGATCTGTATAGGACTTTAATTAAATTAAAATGAAGAACAATTCCTGGAAGTCAATCAAGATCAATGTCTTGTAGGTACTGATTGCGGAAATAGTGGCACAATTCAATAATACTTGTGGAGACTTGCAACGAAGAAATAATTCAGCAAAATGAACATTAAATGCATGAAAGCTAGTTATAAATCTTAATGTGGGATACTTCATGTAATAAAATTCAACAAACTTACTGAAAATATATGAACATTATTGGAATAATAGAACGGTTGCTAGAAAAGTATTGTGTACAGCAACTTCGCCGAACACCAAATACATCAGAGACATGTCAAATAGTCAATATGTTCATTTTGGTGTTGAAGTGTTCTTAAAGTCATTGCTGGATTCATACAATAAAAACACCATCGTAGAAATTAATGACTTAGAAACGATTATTTATGTACATGGAACACCTACATTAGCACGTAGAGGAAATAGTTTTTGGGTTATTCTTGGTAGCGTTAATAATTTGCAATTAAAAGTATTTCCTTTCGGAATTTTCTATCGATCCGGAAAATCAGACAATTTCAATGCATTTTGGAAGTCATTTATAGATGAAATGATTGGTTTACTTAATAATGGAATGATTAATAATTGAAAGTATTCCACAATTATTCTCCATTCCTTTTTATTTTATAATACAAGTACTTTTGCTCTCTATACATGGTTCCTTTCCGATATGAAAACTTCAGGATTCAGAGTTTTTTTTTAAACTCAGGTGCGATCACACTCAAAGGAAAATTATATCCATCGGGGTATATAACGGCATTTATTAAGATAATTTGTTACGCCCTTTCGTAAATTGTATGGAAGTAATAATATGACCTACTGCAATATTCATTGTATTATACACCTGGGAAAAGACGCATACAATTTAGTTCCACTTGACGAAAATTCGCGTTATAAACTTGAATTTGGAATCTATTCACGAGAAAAAGAGAAGCAGACCGCGATCAAACATATGGAAATGGACAGAAAACTAGATTACGTGGACTATAGCAGCACTCAAAGGGAACTGAGTTAATGCTTACTTTTGACAGTATCAATAGTCATTCATCACTCGTTCAGTACTGGATTTTAGTACCTCTTTTGAGTAAAGCGGTTACAGAATCCTGTATCTATAATACTAGTTATGGTTTTATGAATCTTTTCAGCACTCTATCAGCATTCAGAAACAAAATGGTTGAATTTCAATTCGACGGTCGTTATTAGCCCTCCATTAACGAAAAATGTTAAACGGGATATGGGATATTAGTATGCTTCAAGATATCAAGTGAAATTTCCTTGGTTTCTTGAAGCACAGTAATATCAAAGATCACAAAATATATGGCTTTCGGCATCTGTCCTAGCTTCATAAGATGCTTATGAGAGTTAAGAGAAAAGAAAATTACAAAAAGAAACAAGATAGAAATAAGTTTAATAGCTACAATTTCCGTTGCGGTATGGTATATTTTCACTTTCCGCAAACAACAACAGAACCGAACATATTTTCTTTGCCTTTGAGCAATTCTACACAGAGCTCCCCCTCCCATCATATATATCTTTGCAAATGCTATAAAAGTTATTAAAGCATAAAACACAATCATTTTGACATGAATTAAAGCGATACAAAATATCACGAATTTCACTGTTGTAAAGCTTTTGCCATGTTATCCTATTTTACCACATCTACTGGGTACCATGACCATCCAACAACAGCAAAAACATTTTATTTCTACGTGGCCTGGAGGCAAAAACCCCAAATTTCAGTCAGTGAACGCTCGGAATTATGAAATTAATATCTTAATTCATGACAGCAAGAGAGCTAAGAGCCACCACATTACAATATTTCCGCTGTCCCGTGATAAATTTGCAATTTCCGTGAAATTACCTCAAGCTATAAAAAAAAACAAAAAAAAAGAGAAATTCTGACTCTGAGACTCCTAAACTTTTTGGTGGGTACCCTGTTTGCTTCAGAATGGAGTATCTCGTCGGAACAATCGTTGAAAAAAAAAAGGAGTCAGTTGGTAACTGGTGTTCGAAAGGAACCCCCTACTAAGTGTAGACGTAGCAAATGATTATGGCTTGAGCAAAAACACATTTATATGTACTTTGTATATGGCATGGAGGGGTGGGTAGCGAGGGGTTGATGGAAGAGCAGCGTGGGAAACAAAAATCACATTTTCAGTAAAATGAAACTTTTTTATCCTCTTAAATGGAGGACCTTATGTAATTGAATTTTTTTTCTTCTCCAGAATGTGAGTATTCCAGGCTTTCGTCCATGCACAGCTAGTAATCCGATTTGCTGAATCAGCGTGTATGAGATGACTTTTTTCATAATGGGTGATGTACGTACAATTCTGTTTTTATCTCTTCCGGAAATGATATGTTTTATGTGAAAATTTTCGGTCTGATAATTTTTGAGAGGATAATTTTCGTAAAATGTTACAGGAATCATAATATCATATTAGGGTAAGGCTGGGATGCGCAGTTTTCTGAATTTCAATTACTTATATTTCACCTGTCATTTTTATGTAGCTGTGTAGGTATGTACTTATGAAAATATATATAATAATAGGCATCTTTGGAGTTTTTGTTAGATTGTGATAAAATATCATCTCATCCGCTTATTGTAATAAAAAAAATTATGAAAAAGATTTGTAAATAATTAAATTTATTTAAAAATCAAGGCACAGGGAGCAGATACTACAAAAACGTAGAGAAAAAAAAATGTTTTTAATCAAATTCAAATGAATGCCCGCATAGTTAATTAGATGTTAAGTAAGACATATTAATAGTAGAACACAGTAAAAAATAATTCCCTAAAGTGAGTAGCAAGAATTTGTGCGACAAATGTTAGGTATTTGTTGATAAGATTAGGGAGGACTCCACCTTGGAAATCGAAGATTAGGTTCTAATTCCTATAATGTAGATAGGTTTTTCTCCCTCAAATGTGGGAAATTTTTGTTTTTCCCCTCAAATTTGGGGAATATTCCGTAAAATGTAGGAAATTTTCAAATTTTTTTTCCTAAATTGTAGGGAATATTCCCTAAAATGTAGGGAATTTTTTTTTTTGCTTTTTCCCAAAATTGTAGGATTCTTCCCTAAAATGTAGGGAATAGGTGAAAGCACCACACTCCATCATAGGTGATAGAACACCACCCTATATAAAAAACATTAGAATGAGTTGAATAGCTTATTTCTTATGGCCCATACTACTAAGTAGTACGGAAGTTATGATGATGCGCTGGGGCACGCTCTCAAACAAAATATTGAAAAACAATATATGTCATGTTTTCAGAACAATGTGTGAATTATATAAACGAAAATATATTTCCACAAAAAATGTAGCATAATACCTGATTTATTGAATGTTCCCTTCCTTATATCCAAAAAAGCTTAAGAGGAGTCAGTACTCAGGAAAAGTTTCAATTTAGATACCAGCGAATCTGTAGGTAATAAAATATACTATACGTAGGTTTGCGTCCTAAAAGTGAGAAAAGTCATATAAAATTAGCCTAGACCTAGACCACGGAGCACATTAGAGACATCTACCGCAAAAGATAGAAACCAAACATCCGACAAAACCACACAATTTAAGACGAAAAATGAAAATTTGCAGTTCACATAAATTGAAAGTTTTTAACGAGAATTAACTCTCCTAAATTTGTTTTTGCTCATAATTGTTAAATATGATATTTTGCTTTGAATTGCAACAACTTTCAACATAATATTGCAATTTCTCATCGGTGCAATATCGGGAAAAAAACAATTACTATTAGAGTCAAATAATTATAAAAAGCGGCATTAAAAATGAAAGAACTCGACGTTATTTGCTAGATCTAGACTTTATCTTACTAAAATAGTCACAAATTAAACAAATAAGAATACCTACTCACAGGAATTTGATATAAAAAACTTCAATTTTTACCATTTTTTATAAGTTTCCGAGCTACTATCTCCATTCTAATACACTTTTTTTTAATTTTTGCCGACGTTATTTACTAGACTTCTTCGCTACCTTTAATTTAAGAAGTAAATCATTATTCTGCTACAAATAGGTTGCCAGAAATTCGCATTGAAAAATGTATGAAACTTGCAAATTTTGGTACTGACTCCTCTTAACATTTCAGGAATTTTACGGCTTCTTTGTTCCTAAATTCATTTTCCCTTTATATCAGAGAAAATTACATTTATTTTTAGGAAAAAACGTGTCATAATGTAGTAAAAGTCCTATTTTTTTACAGTGAAGTTAGAAATGTTTATTTAAAAGAAGTTCTTATTTCATATATGTATAAAAAAAGGCTCTATAAAAAATATAAAATAAAATCAGACTTCTAACTGAATGTAGGAACACGGTTGGCTGAAACTGTAGGCTCCATTTTTGAATAAATACTTCATAGCACATTTACATCGCATTATTTTTGTGTGAATGTTTTTTTTTTCAAATTAAAAATGAATTATCTCATTAATAAGAAGTAATACTAAGATAGTAATTAATAGCAAGTTCATAATGAACGTAAATATTCCAATAAATTGCTATTACTTCTCCTGAAATGAATTAGGAGCGAGTTTGATAAAAACAAGCTCTACCTGCAAGAGTTGAGGAACTAAGGTATGGATAAGAAAAAAATACTACGATTTAGGGAAAACACCAGTTTATCATAAATGTAATCCAGTTGCCAAAAATAGTTAAATTACAAACACACATAAAGATAGGAACTAAAATTTTTTCCCAAAATAAATTCTTAATACGTCTAGACATAATGAATGCGTCT
Source organism: Dioctria linearis (assembly GCA_963930735.1). Lineage (NCBI taxonomy): Eukaryota > Metazoa > Arthropoda > Insecta > Diptera > Asilidae > Dioctria > Dioctria linearis. The sequence continues at coordinate 177,015,263 of OZ005743.1, read as the reverse complement.
TAAGAGCGGTATACTAGAGCCAAAGAATTAGGTCAAGGACTTTTTCAGCTTATTTCTTGAAGAAAAATTAACATTATTCCACCAAAGTCAAAATTCCTTACAAAAATAAGTATATCGTTATTTATTTCTTCAAGAAATAGTAACATAAATGGATTTTTCGAAAAAGAACGACAACTTTTTGTCATTTGAGAGGTAGAGTTTTCTGTTCGAATTTCTTGTCTCTAGCATAGTACTTCAAGGAATCGGGAAAGAAAACAATTTCTTGAGCATTCCATGACTATTTTTTCATAGCTTTTGTATAAGAATAAAAATTCGTTGGTTCTAACCTACCGGGTTTTAGACGAAAGATGTAGCGCAGGACCGTATCTAGGAAAGGAAGGTCAGCAGTTGCGATTGCTTCCCATGGATCACATTAATAAATAGGCGCCTTCAAAACAAGGTGATATGAATTTAAGCATAAACATATCTACTGCATCCCTAATTTTCGTATGAAGCAGTTCATTTCTAATACTCAAGTACACTTTTTAACTAATTTTGTTAAGAAATGTAAAAAAAAAATTATTATGGCTAGGATGGAAGTTTAAGATTACCAGAAAATTTTCTTTTCGTTCGGTTAATTTAGTGGAATTTAAGCAGGTGCTCTATAAATATCAATCAGAAAAAGGATTTTTTAAAGATTGGAGCGCCAGCATGTTAAAGGATAGAATAAATGACCTATTTTACTTGACATAGTCAACTGTTATCAACTGATTCATTTCCGGAGGTTTTGTTACGAGTCCCATATCGTACCAATACAAGAAATGAAAAGGTTGTTCAACTGATTAAATATGCGCAATTTTATATTAAAATCAGTCAGGCTTTGTAAAGCAACATTTCAGTGAAGCAGCTTTCAACTGGCATTGAATGAAAGTAAACTATTGACGAAGGAAAATTTATTATCGCCATTTTCCTAGACATTAAGAGAACTTTCAAGACGGTGGATATAAATATTTGCATGAACAAATTAGATAAGTACAGAGTGAGGGGAAGGGAAGTGAATTGGTTTCAGTCTATCGAACGGCTTGCACAAGACTAAACTAAATGAATTTATGTCAGTAGTAATAAATTGTGCTTTAGGAATACCCCAAGGTTCTATCATGGAAGCACATTGCTGTTTCTTATTTAAATTAATTATTTGGGTAATTTTCTGGACCGCTGTAAATGAAGACTGTTTGCAGATAATGTATTATTTAATCTATATTATAGGTGACAGTGTACATTTTAAACAGTGTAGGAGTAATTTGACTAGGATTCGCTTTGGAAATAGTTAAAAATGAATAAGTTAAAGCTAAATAGTGCAAAAACAAAAATGCTGATTAATAATTCTAATGAAAGAGTTAACAACTATTGTTGGTGTCGCTATTGAACTGGTTGAAAAAATTAAGAATTTATACACAGATAACACACCAAATTTCAAAGACCACTTCAATTATGTCTGCAACAAAATTACTAAAATAATATACTATTTCAGAGGGGTCATAGATAATTAGTTAGTACTCTTTATGGTACAGGGGAAGATTTAACGAGACTTTACAGATTACAAAATAAGGCAATATGTATTATTCTACGTGTGCTGATGTAAAACAACGAATTGTATTTATTGTATTAATTAATATTTTTAAACTAAAGCATTACTTGTTTCCCAGTTGTTCGAGCAGATGTGTAGTGATCTGCAGCCGTATCAACTACGAAATAACATGGATTTCAGACTTTTTGTAGAAGCAATAAACAAAAATTTCAAGTACCTATATTATATTGTTACTACCACATAAAACTTCTTGAAACTCGGAGGGCTACTTTTTTATTATAAAAAACATTTGTACATTTGATTTTTTTTTTCTGTAGTATAACTGATTATCGTCAGCATACATGTGGATGTCAACATCGATAATGATATTGGGTAAATCATGTAACGTAGAGTAAAGTAGAATGCTCTATACCAGGGGTGGCCAACTATAGTAACTTTGGGAGCCACATTTTAGAAATGCATATTTTAAAGAGCCATTTATTTATCTTTGAAAACAATATACATATAAGATTATTATAAATTTTAAAAGTAAAGAATTAGAACTACTGGAGCTGCAAGAAGATGAAGGGTTGAAGCAAGTAAAACAGAATAGTTGTTCAACTATTGAATTTTGGAAACAGGTTCCGGAACAAAAATATCCTAAAACCAAAGATTGTGCACTCAGAATAATATCTATTTTCGGCACTTCCTATTCTTGCGAGTCGTTGTATTCCACTCTTAAATTTATTAAAAATAAGTATAGGTCTGTTTTAACTGATAAACATTTAACTGAGCTTGTGCGAACTGCCCTAACTGATCATCAACCAAACTTTCAGCGACTAACTGCTAAAATGGACAATAACCGTAAGGCATCAACAAGCAGATCTAACTTTTAAAGGTTTTCTATTTTTTTTTATGTAATATTTTCTAAAATTTTGTTGTAATGAAATAAAATATTTTTTTTTAAATTAATCAGTTATAGTTTTTTTATATCAAAATTATGCACAAGAGCCACACCACACGACTCCAAGAGCCGCATGCGGCTCGCGAGCCGCGTTATGGCCACCCCTGCTCTATACATTTAGCTAGGCAAGAATGTTCAATCTCATTTTCAGAATATTTAACAATCATCAGAAATCAGAAATCAACGGTACTATAAAGCAACAATGCTAGACGTAATAAGGGAAACTAAAAAGTGCAGACGCGGATATATTCACATATATACAACTTGCTCTTGACGCTACTTACATGACTAAATCTGCTCAAGGTCTTATTTAGCACAATTCTAAGATTTCTGACTCAATATTATTGTTAAACATCATGTTGAGAAAGAGAATGTATATAATTGGCTCCCATAAATAATAATGATGTTAGATTTTTTAAAGTTTAAAAGCAGAGCATTTTCAGTTGTAAATCTAGATACATTATCAGCGCATATATTATATAAATACAAAACTGCAATCGTGCAAACACTGGAAATACCGAGGTAGTTCAAAGATCCTTTTTTGGATTCTCCGGTATGAAGAGTTCGATTATTTCGTTTTTTTAGATTTTAGATTTAACGTTTTTTTTTCGTTTTTCACTTTATTATATATTTATCAGATTTTATATTTTCATGTCTTCTATATCTTTTGTATCATCTCATGTTTTTCATATAATTTTTACCTACATTTTATTCCTTATATTTTCATATTTTAATGTGTTCCGTCTTTCATTTTAACGCGTTTCTGCACTAATCCCTGTAAGGATTTTCAAATTATATTTTTACTCTTTTTTTCTCTCTGCTCCTAAATTATTTCATTTTCCAACTTTTATAAGCTTAAAAATGTTTCGAATCTAAAATATTATATTCTTTTGTTAATTTAACACAGGGCCTGATGATGGGTCAAACCTGACCCAAAACGTTGCCTAACAAATAAAAAATTATATAAAAAACCAAATAATCGAATTTTTCATACCGGAGAATCCCAAAAAGAATCTTTGAACTACGTCGTAAAAATTGATCACCCGGTGAAAAATTACCACAATTGTACTAGAAATACCAAAAAAAAAAATTTTGCGGTACCCCAGAGAGAAGGTAACGCGGAAGGCGAAGGAGAAATTTCCAAAAAAAACTCTTTTGTGCACCGCTCCTGAGATAGCCAGATAGATTAATATACACACACGTTTAATAATTTTGAGTAGTGTTGTTGCACTAATTCGCGATCTAAATATATAAGATCAGATCATTGTTAGAAAAGGCGGATAAGAAGATTGGGTTAAAGAAATAGAAGTTGATCAGGATAGCAATAAATTCCAAGAAAGGAAAATTTTTCTTCAGGCATAGAAACGTATGAAATTCAAAATGTTTTCTTTTAGTTAAATATTAAGTTATCATAATCGAACGGACTAAAAGTTTAGCCAAAAATAATTGATAGAAATTCACCAGAAAATTATCCAATCTATGCATGCTCTGGTTTCATTTAGCTAATCAGTGACAATATCAAAGATGTCCACATTCCCCGAATTCTGCATTTTAAATTGAACTTATGAAAATTTTGCCCTACTTTTCTGATCATTTTTGAAATCGATTAAATTTAATTATTTACTACTCGTCTTCAAAAATTTTATTATCACATGCCTACAAAATCATATTATTGCGAGGTCTGTAACAATTTCAATTGTATTTTCTTATAGAATAATTTGCAGACATATATTTAACTAAGCTTAATCTGAATTACCCTATATTGTTGAAGATATTGATATTGAAGATAAGAATAATATGTAATGTAAGAAAAAAAATTTCTTTTTCAAACTTAGTTTTCAGCTTTTTACTTTATTTAATTCATGATCAATTACATGTTATATATATATATATATATTCCTACTATCCGAGAGTTTTCATTCATGCGTCTTGGGTTTTCATCACAATTTTCATCCACCTTCTATATTAATACATATTATCAATAAGTTACAAATGTGCATATACTAAAAAAAAATAAAACCCGCTTTTCATTTTCTACCCTAAAAAATCTAAATTTCTTGCTCAATTTAATTCAAACTACCAACAGTTCTACAAACTCTACCTACAACCTACTATCCATTACCGTTTATTTTCATATCATGCAAATCAGATATCTTTTTACGCAACAAAATCTTCCTTAGAGGGTGAAAGAACGGATTAAAAAAAAATAAAATACCAAAAACGACGATCGAAGGAATCCTCTTTCGATAAAATGAGATAGTAAAATCGGTTAGGAAATATTTGACGTTGATTTTCGATAGGATGTAGGTTGTCGTTATCGAAAATAAATTATTTTTTTCTGTTTTACCTTGAAACTTTCTGTTATTTCTCCATAAAAGATTTATATACATATAAGAAAAAAAAGATAAAAAGTTTAAATAAAAAAAAATCTTTCTGTAAATTTGGAGCGATAAAAATCTGGAAATAAATTGGTTTTAGTATACGCGAAAACCGACAGCGATATATTCGATAATATTTGTATTTGCAGGCTTCGACACTAGCCAATTGCTGCTTCAGATAGACTTGGAAAAATAAGATTCCAATTGAAAAGTCATTACATAAAATATGGTTTTTTTTTTAATCAGTGATTGAATACGGACTTTAATTTTATATCTTCATTTATATCATTTGTCAAGCTACTGATGAATTGCTCCATCTATACCCCTATCTTACGAAGGTCTCAATGTATATATCTCCGAATGACCTACCGAGTTTTTACAACATGGATGTAAACATCGCATGATTTGCGAGGAAAGGGGAGGGGAGTTAAGCGGTAGAGAAAGGTAGAGCGGTAGATAGGGAGGGGGTAAATAGTAGTAAATTCTGACAATCAAGCTAACTAAAGAACAGAAAATGAATTTATTTATTATTTTAAATAATTACTACTATTAAAGTTTTATGATTTTCTTATTTATGGATTTTCAGTTAATCTACTTTTTTTTCAGTTCTAACAATTTATTATTTGTTTTATTTATTTATATATGGGAAAGTTCAAGACATCACCACCCCATCACACATAAATTTCATGCTTTTCTTAATCCAATATTATTAAAAGACATTTTTGAGGCATAATATTTTATGAAAATCATATGATTATTTTTTTAATATTAAATAATTTCGAAAGTGTGCCTTACTGCCTTAAGTATGAGCATTTTGAATATGTGACAAAAGGTTTTCAAATTCAAAATTCAAATTTAATAGTGGGAAAGGTATAATAAGATTACATATTTCTTGAGTAATAAAATATTTGGACAGATAAGCTAACTTAGAAAAAGAAAGTTAATCTAAGAACATATGTAAAATTTATATTCAAAATTAAAAAAAAAATATTTATAAAAGACATAAAATTAAAGAAAAAATAACTATTAAATCATAAAATAATTATTACAGAAAACATATTAACTACATTAAAGTGACAGGACCACTCTGCGGCCTTAACATCATAAAACCTAAAAGTCGAACTCACACGTTGTGCTTCAGCTGGTGAATAGTCCTCCATTATGGAATATTGAATCCTAAGAATCAATGTGTCATGTAAAATCACCTAATAAACCTTAAAAATTCTTATTGGTTAAATAGGCCTTTATAATGTGTAATTGTATGAAGGGATGCAAGAAGCCCACACATACCTTAAATATTTCTTCAGGGGAGAATCAAGCAGGTCGTTACTAAGCAGTAAAACGTGATCAAATCTAACACGAATAGTTAATAAATGCATCGAACATACATATTTGTAAATAATGACAGAAAACTGTCATGGTTTTACGTGTGCACCTGCCATTATGGCTTAATCTCACGGCACTCTTAATGCACGGATTGAAGACAAGCGACAATCAACGCCCTTGAGAGACAGAATATAATTTATATTCTGTCTCAGCAAGTACCAGTTTATGTCAGTGCATGCTTGACATTGGACTTACTGGTCGAAGCGAGACCTATCTAAAATCTCTTCCGATCTTTGGGTCATGGCAGCCGGTTGATTTAGCGCAACTCCACGCCGAAAGCCAATCCTCTAAGCGTACGTTAATAAGCGACCATCCCTCAAATTCACGGACGCAGTATGCAGGTATAACAACAGAACAAACTACTCCGTTTAGAGAAGAATGTTCGCCTAAGTCATGCAGACTCAGACAATCTCTCCCTACCACATATGGGCTAAATAAATGGGTAAATAATGTCAGCTAAATATAAGATAAGGCAGAAGCAAAGACTTTACAAACATTGAACGGATGTTCAAAAGCAAAATTTCAGAACATAGCCATTGCCGCCGAACTCTACCAAAAATGTTGAGGTTTTGGAAACTTCTAACATGAAATTCAACAAACCTAAAATTTTTACGTATTACATGAAGATTCAGCTAAAGTGGTGAATACAACAAAAACACAATATAAAAAAAAACTGAAAACATACATGTATTATATTTGACGAAAGTGTCAAAGGGTGAGGAGTAAACAAACATAATGCCAAATTAAGAAACCATTTACATAATCTAAAATTTAAGACTCACCTAAAGTATACATCATAAAATTTTATATGTACTTAGGAGCAGCGATGTCTTTCTTTAATAACTCAATTTTGAAGTGATATAAATTTTGAAATATTGGCAAAATACGTGTGAATAGACTGGAAGACTTAAAAAACAACGAACGAATAATTTTCGTTTGAGGAATAGAAATATCAAGAGATAAGACCTTGGTACGATGATCGCATAATAACAAAGTGTAACTTATTTAGGTATATATATTTCTCAATAAAAATAGCATAGCTTATAGCGTTGTATATAATATTAAAAAACAAAAACACCAGATTTTTTAAACAAAAATTAGAGACCTGACGATCTTTTGACCGCCAATGTAATTCAGCCAGAGCCGAAGATGGATGGTAAAATATAAAAATACAGGCATTAATAAAGAAAAATAAATTACATCAGTACAATCATGAAAAACCTCCAAGTGTATCTCTTCAATATGGCGTAATAATGATTGGCCACTATTTGATTCTAAAGAAAGACTTATGAATGCATAAATATTATATGATATTTTGTCATAAAACTTTAAATAAAAAAGAAACAGCAAACTCTTCCTAACACATATCTTGAAGATGTTAAGGACGTATGACGATGAGCTCCATCTGTTGAGAATGCCACATAATGATGTAATATTATCATGGTTACGTTCGACAAAATTATTGATTTACTCAAGTTTTACATTGAGTATACATATTTTTCTTTACATTACAGACGTAAGAGGATATTTATTCATATTAAAGATATTAATAAAGATTTAAGCCCAGAACAGATTTGATTAAAAACCATATCGACCTCAATACATTTCAAATAGATATTTAAAAAAAAAAAACAGGAAATTGATTCTTAAAATTTCATTATATACTTGAAATAATGAGACTAACTTTTTTTTAACAATCATTATCAACAAACAGAACTTTATATTAAATGTATATATACATATATATAGATAACAGTCAATTTTTTAATTAGTTAGAATAAAAAAGAAATATAATTTTATCATCCATATATAATCCGTTTTTAAAAAAAACATTGTTGAATTTTCCGTTCATAACTTGAGCACCAAACCGATTTATTTTTCAAATCATCTTAATTATACTTTATAATGCTTTTATAGATCTAGCATATAGTATAACATAATAAATATTCTATCAAGAGTAGGTATATGAAAACTAATATTATGACTACATGAAATTTCAATAATTCTTCATTATCATTAAACCATTAATCAAACGCTCTCTTGAGAACACGCTCTTCATGAAAATTTATTCAAAAAACCCAATTTTTATATACACTCCTAACGGATAGGTAACCATCTGATATACAAATATATTATTTAAGTACATAATATAGAGGAAAATATCCATCCATAAAGGACTATGTTTATGTTGAGTCATAAAAAAGTAGCCAGACGAAATTTTTCTCCCGGGGATATTGGCTGTCCACCTTATTTTATTTTTCAAGAAACCGAATATTTTAGCCTTTGACTGAACCCTGATTTATATGTAATTTTCCTAAATCCCAAATACACCCGACAAAATATGGTACTTTTCCTTTTCATCCTTTTTCGTAATAAAACATAAAACACACACACACACACAAAAAATCAGTTTCAAATTTAAAAGTTACCTTTTCTTCTATGCCTTCCAATACCTTGTAATTGATTATCTAAAAAATATCCTTCTACGTAATAATAGAGAGTTATGAAGTGTAGTAAACGAATTGTATTTAATAACCACATATTTTCCGTAGATTTTTATCACTTATTTTCACATATCCCTTCATTTATATAATGATTTTTTTTTCTTCCTCTAATTCTACATTAAATATTTTGTCACATGGTTAAATACTTTATTTATTTATTTTTCTTTATAAAAAAAATTAACTGCAATTCACTGAACTAACAGACATTCTAGTGCCAACCTGAATAGCACAAAGTATGCATAGCATAGTTATGTAATTAAAATGTGAGCACAAAAAACATATCAGCATTCAAAGGATTGTATAAGACGTGCCTTATTTAATTTTCATCATTCACGCATTTTCACTTGATTTTAATTACATCATTTCTGATGAATCCTTTACACACAACCGAGAAGGGCGAAAGTCTTCGGAGATCGTCTTATTCAACTATATTACGACCACTCTTCGCAAGTTTCTTCTACATAGGTGTAGAATCGCTGGCATCTAGAGTGTTTCAGACTCAAAAAGTCGCGCGACCTATGTATATTCAAGTTAGAACTATTACTAAAGCTCGGAAATAGCACTAAACCGAACCCTAGGAAATTTCGGAAAATACTAAAACTTTAAGAACACTGCACCATATTGACAGAATATGCTCCCCTCTGTGTAACACTGTGTTCTCAACATGGATTTGGATGAATTTCCCTTACTCCCTTTTAGAATTTCCTGTATTCCCCCACTATGAACTTCATCCCTTGAATTATTAAGAATTCACCATACCTTCATATGACATGCGCCAAATTAAAGCTTCTAGTCTTCCCACATCATAGGCTCCCAAAACATCTGACAATTTTGTACAGCTATAGAACAATGTCAGATACAAGGTACACACGTTTTATGGATACACAGGAATATCCGAGTAGGAATAAAAGGATGTCGCTCGTCGGCAAGACGAACAAAATATGTTTTTCACCAGTTGTGGAAAATCGAGGTTGATTATAATCAAATATTTATTTTAGCAATAAAACATAATGCACATACGTCCGTGCGGATATTCATATGTACCTACATAGGAAGGTATAGCTACCTTTTCCCTTTATATTGTAGTAAAACAACTATGTAGTTATGAAAAGGATATGAAAGGAATGAGATGATATTCTTTTATTTCCCTCATTTTAGGTGCCTGAAAGAAGGACTTGGACAAATGCTAATTCTTTGCCTTTTTCTCGTATACTCGTAAGTATTTCATTGGAAAGCCTTTAAAAAAAGGGTCCTGGATTAATTTTAACAAATACATTTGAAAGTTTGGTCACTTTTATTTTGCAAACTGCTTAACCTACTCTTCCTTGGCTTTTTCCTTTTATTCTACATTACTCTAAGAGGGCATTAAATCTGTCACCTTTGCGGACAGCTACATTACCTTTTTGTATGGGTTTGAAAATAATGGGATTTTTGAATCACATATAACTTCATCGCATGAGAAAATAGATTTTATTACTGAGGGTGTTCTATATTCTCATATTTGAACCATTAATCTTTCTTTAATATCAAATTCAATTTAAACTGTATTGAGTCGACATTGTACTTCATTTTTATGATTGGCACAATTAAACAGATGAGGATACGAGTTCTTAAATTTAGGTTCAGGAAAACAAAAAGTAGGTAGATATCGATACTGAAATTCTATAATAGGTATTTTTTGATAATCTCTAAAAATCTCTAAATCATTTCGTGCTAGCACGCAAACCATATGAAGTTAATTTATAGAAACCTCTTTGCAGCTTTGTTAGTTGCGTTTTGACTTTATATTATTATATCGGGTAATCTACGAACTGTCAAAACTAGTTTCTGGTGTGTGCAGTGTAAAATGGAGAATAAAACGATTATATTTTAGTATGTAAAGTGTACACTAATCCATCACTTAACGGAAGGGTTTAGTTATCCAAAAGTAGCAGTTAATCTAATAATTGATTTTTTAATTGCACTTGTATGCATATGTGTTATATTATAAATAGGCTTCAAATTCAATAAGCCATATTTTGGGAACATGTCGATATTATTGTATACAAAAATGTGTGAAAAACAAAGTATGTAACAAAAACACTTTTAGAAGCATTTCTGATAAAAATAAATATAACTTAATTTACATAAATCTATTTGTGTGAAGAACAAGAATCCAGATTTTGAAAAAAAGATACTGCGAACCAAAACATAACCAAAACCGAACCAGCTTTGAGCGTTTTAAATCAAAGCCATACTGAATTAGTTTTGTTTTTGGTTCGTTTCGGTTGAGTAAAATTTTAAAAAAACATCAAACAATTTTTTTTTTCTCCCGGATAATTTTAGCTACTTTTCTGAATAGATTTAGGGTCATTCCATAGTAAATCGACCAAAAATCACAGAAAGTGTGACATGACCATCGCCAATTTGGTTGAAATTTAACATGCTTGGAGGATTACTGAAAACAAAATAAAAATTAAAAATTTTCCGTATATACAAGCGTATTTTGCGAGTTATGGCATTTTCAAAATTTCTCAAATCTGTTCTGGTCTTCTTTAAAATTCATACTATATATTTTTCTATTCATGCTACGATAGTTTAATATGCCTTATTTGAACGATAGGATTTCAAGTTATCTAAGAAAAATATCATCTTAAAAATCTATGCGGAAAAGGACATCAAGAATAAAGATATTATCTTTTATCCTTGAGTATCCTGCAAGATGTACTTTAGATTTTATTTGTTTTATTTTTCCTATTACGTTATATCATCTATTAAAACATATTAAAATTTTAACTTGAGATATCAATTGAATCAAGAAGTTCAATCTTTATCAAAATACATCAATAATTGCTAAAAAATTAAAAAAGAATTGTTTTTTTACAGGGTAGTCCGTATTTGGTCTGGCGTCTGAAGGCTATGGATAGGTCGTGCTTAGACAACCAAAAAAATGTGTGAGTGTTGTGGAAAATTCTAACTGTTTCCGAGATAACGGGATTTTAATATATTTGTTGCACTTTTTTCTAAGCATATCCGAAAATTATGTACTTAAAAAGCTCATTTCCAAAATATAATTGCCTGGTTACATTACGGGTAGACAGTGATCTATGAGCAACACGCGGCCCATTAAACATGTTTATGCGGCCCGCCAACGATGTCTAAAATTGAATTTATTTTATCGACCTTCTCCCATCAATATATTGTTACAAAATTAATTATAAAATATAAAATGGTAGTACATACTAAACCGAAACAATTTTTTGTGACGAGTTACTCACTTGTCGGCGACTTGTTCAAACATGCAATACGTGCTTGTTTGTGTTTGCTTCTGTCACATAATCAGTCAGACTGGTAAGCTGTTAACTAGCAATTTTAGCAATTCTTGTGTTTCTTGAAAGGCGTGAGTGCAATATTATTATCAAAAAGGTAATATTAGAGTTTTTTTTATTCAAAATTAAATTTTCTTACAAATTTTTTTAACTTTTTTTACTTTCAAATTTTTAATCCATAATAGCATGTCGGAAAAGCAAACAGAAAAACGGAAAGTTGCGGATGAGCACAGGCATTTCGAAGAAAAGTGGAAATTTGATTATTTTTTCACTTTCGTCAAAGATAAAACTGCATGCTTAATATGCTCAGAGACTGTGTCGACATTAAAAGAATATAACATAAAAAGGCATTACGATACAAAATATGAACAATAATATAAAAACTTAACAGAACATCTCCGGGTAGATAAGTTGAATCAAATGGAGAAAAACTTGGGAAAACAACAGGCTATTTTTAAAAATCAAGCTATTTTATCAAATACGGCAGTAAAGGCTAGTATTGTTGTCAGTCAAATTCTGGCAAAAAAAATGAAATCCTTTGCGTATGGAGAGATGATAAAAGAAAGTCTGACTGCTGTTGCCGAAATAAGGACTGTTTCAGAAAATTCTGCACCACAATAAAACACCAGTTTGGAGACGATTTAAAATTATTTTTATATCTGTTGTATTTTCTTTAATTCATTAGAATAGTATAATAATATAATAAGTATTAAAATTATATATTTATATGTTTTGTGGAATATAACTTCACTTTCCTCTTAACACCTTTCATTAATTTTTGCGAAGTTTCTGGCAACACTTTTCTACTGGCAGAAATCCATAAATTCTTTAAATGTGGTAATGAGGTTGCACATTTGCCTTTTTTACGCAATATGTTCTTTACCAGAGCCCAGTATCTTTCTATAGGCCTGAGTTCTTGTAAATTGGGTGGATTGTCACTTTTCGGGACAACGTTAACGCCATTTTTGCAAACCATTTCAAGGTTGCAGAAGCATAGTGTGCTCTTGCAAGATCTGACCAGAATAGAGGTGATGAAGTATGATATTTAATTAAGGGCAGCAGCTTTTTTTGCAAACACTCCTACATATAAATTTCAGAATTTACGGTGCCTTCATAAAAAAAAGGGTCTGCTTCGTTGACCACACTGGCATATTGCTTGCCAAACCATTGCTTTTTTTCCAAATTTTTCTTGTGGAATGACTTTTTCTTCATCTGGAACATTCCTCTTGTCGATAGCATTATAGAATTGAGGACCTGGCAAAGTTTTAAAATCATATTTAAAGTAGGACTCATCATCCATAATCAAGCAATCATCTGGACTGGCTAGCAAACGTTTATACAAGTTTCTTGCTCTTTTAATTGATGTTTTTTGTTGCGACACAGTTTTTTTGCACATTTTTGTTTTTTGTATGTCTTCACGTTATTTCTGTTCTTAATTCTTTGCACAGTTGCTGCACTTGTTTTCACTTTTTTGGCAATATTTCGCACTGACATACACTTGTTTCTACCTATGCACTGTAGTACTTTTCTTTCTAAATTTTTATCAGTTGTTCCTTTTGGTCTTCCTCTTCCTGATTTCTGTTCAACACTTTGACACTCAAGGTATCTTTTAACTGTCCTACTCACAGTCCATCACGACATTTTAAGATATTTTGCTATAAAAGAATGAGATTTATCCAGATTTTCTAAAAAGTTTTGCAAAATTGCTTGACGCACTAACAACTGTTTTGAACTCATTTTGCTGACTAATTTCACAAGTGGAACCAAAGCTCACAGATATTGAAACTAGACAGAGGGCAAACATTATTTTTCACCATTGCAAGGAGAATTGAAGACTTGTCCGAGAACATAGCAACAACGCTTCGTGAATTATTAAAAATTCGAATACTGTTCTTTGGCACTTTATGAGTGTTGCGATATTAGCGATACAGCAAAACTGGCTATATTTTTACGTGGTATTGACACCAAATTTAATATTACCGAAGAATTGTGTTCACTGATTCCAATGAATGGAATTGCAACCGACAAAGACCTGTACGATAAACTAAAGTCTGTGTTGGAAAATTTTTCAATTTTATTAGAAAAGATTATTGGTATATCGACAGATGGAGCACGAGCAATGTCAAGCATGGTGGTAGGAGTATTGAGAAGGCTATTTCAAGACATTAAGAAGGTCACAGGAAGGGAAATATTCGTTAACCACTGCATAATTCACCAGGAGAATTTGTGTGCGAAAAGATTGAGTTTGCCAAATGTCACAGTACCAATAATTAAATTAATCAATTTTATAAAGTCGCGCGCGTAAAATCACCGTAAATTTAAAGAATTCCTGAAAGATTTAGAAACTGAATATGGTGACGTGGTGTTTAATACTGAAGTTCGTTGGCTTAGTAGAGGTGCAATGCTAAAAAGAGTATACAACTTAAAAAGCGAAATACAATTGTTCTTGGATGTGAAGGGATATGGCTATCCTCATTTTGGTAATAAAGAATGGATGTGCGATTTTGGGTTTTTATCGACAAGACTCAGCATCTCAATGATCTTAATGTGGAAATTCAAGGCAAAGGACAGTTTATTCAATTGTATGAAAAAATTCAATACATTTAGAAAAAGAAAACGTTACTACTTCTCAAAAATACGCACAATATATATACATTTTAATCAACGAATTTCAATGTTCAAAGCTGAGAAGGTAGCGGTTTCCATGAAAATGTTTTCCTCGCCATTTAATATCGATGTGGATACAGTTCCCGAAGACTTTCAAATGGATGTGATTGACATGCAGAATAATACCGATTTAAAAAATCTATTTTTCTCAGTAAACATCGATATTTTTTATAAATCATATGTGAGCCCTGAGAAATTTCCGCTTTCGACGAAAAATGCAAAACAAATGATGTCTCTGTTCGGAAGTACGTATGTTTGCGAACAATTATTTTCAACCATGAAATTAATCAAAAATGACCGCCGATCAAGACTGAGTAATGCACGATTAGAAAGCTGCATACGTGTAGCTACGCCATCAATTCCGGTAGAAATTGATCAGCTTGTTTCGAAAAAAACAGTGCCAAATTTCTTATTAAAAATTTCATGTAAATTCGTTTTTCTGTTCTTTTCTTGTTTGTTTTTATTTTGCATTAAAATTTGTACATGAAATCGTTACTTTTTTTTAAATTTTATATTTTTTTATTCTAATGTTTATTATAAATAAAGTTTTGTAAATTATTAATAAATGTTACTTTATGTGCGGCCCGCCAAAAAATTTTAAAATTTAAATTGTCCCGTTTATTTAAAAGGTTGCTCACCCCTATAAGATCATTTTAAAGGGAAGCTGTTGGGCTTAATCCAATATGAAATATTGGTGTTGATTTCGTGCTTTTGATACTAAAAACCCGATTAAAAATTCCAAAATTTTAAATTTGTTTTGCGAAATTTTGAAAATGCCATAACTTGCGAATTACACATTGTGTAGCGAAAGTTTTTAATTTGCATTTTTTTTTCACAAAAGTATGTAAAATTTCAACAAAATTGATAATGGTCATGTTACACATGTTGCTTATTTGATATGGAATGAGCCTTTAGCAAACTTTTAAAAAAAATTTGCAACTCCGCCTCATGTATGCTGTTAATAGTAAAAACTAAGTTCAGAGGAAAATTGGATAGACAGATTGAGAAAATAATGAAAAGCGATCCATTGTTTGCTTTTTTGTATTTAGATCCAATATTACAAGTTTTATGTAATTTAATGGAAATTGCTTAGTATTGTTACGAGCAATAGAAAAACAAGTATCTTTTGGAAATAGATACTTCGCATGAAGTGACTAATTATGTACGGACATAAACAGCTTTAGGTTCTGAGAATCGTGGTTTCTAAATGAAATTTTCGGGATGGTGCTGAAAAACTTGGCACTTGTCTCCGCCAGAAGGTAGTCTTATCTCGGACGTTGAAGCGCGACTGTAGTAAACAGAACAAAGTGTTCTAATTGGATTGCGAATATTTGAAACAGAACTAGCGATAATGGAAAGTAGAATTGATTTGTGATTGTTTGTGATTTATATTTGCAATATTGTGTTTTGAATAACGAACTAAAGCCATATGCGTTACAGTATTTGTTTAAAATTTTGTTGAACCAAAACTGAAACTGGGGGGGGGGGGGGGGGGGTATCATACGTTTAGAAGTTACAGTTTGATTAAGAAAAAAACTAGTTTTACACAAAACACCCTATATCTTAAAAACTACAGAGCGTACGGTCACATTTAAGAGTGCATTGTCTGCAGAATGGGCTTTCCAACGACTGCTCAATCAGCGCCATAGCCCTCTCCCATAAAGAATTATGGTTGT
The DNA here is from genome assembly GCA_963930735.1 of Dioctria linearis. Lineage (NCBI taxonomy): Eukaryota > Metazoa > Arthropoda > Insecta > Diptera > Asilidae > Dioctria > Dioctria linearis. The sequence goes on along the minus strand of OZ005743.1, from coordinate 176,998,834 downwards.
CTAAACTAAAAATTTCGGATTTTCTCACTTTTTTTTAATTTATCCTCTATTATTTTTGCAAAAAGGTCATTAACATAACTTTTTTTTATAAAAACTGTAAACTGTAGATTCTCGTGAGGATTACATCAGTCTACTTGCTGCCCTTGCTGCCTTTCACTAGGCAGAACAAATACATCAACAAAGTATCGAAAGTAACAACTGTTTTGAATATCAAGTTGCACATTATTCCTGCCCCAACCATCATTCTACTTTTGTGTGATAGTATACTGACCCAGCTAAACAGGCTATTATTAAAAATTAGAAATAGTTGTCGAGTAATTTTAGCTTCGTTGTTTAAATCCCAAATTGGTCGGCTTTCTATATCCTATTTAAAAACATTTGATTCCTTTATAACTATGTCGGGTTTCCATTTAATGCATTTGTTAATAATAAATTAGACTTGAGCCGTCTTGCTAATTTCAGATTCTCGGGTATTCTTTGGTCCTTGAATTTCATTAATTACAATATGTGATGTTTGCTTCAGGGAATCGTGTAATGCTGTTCATGGTTAATCAAATTTTTAATAGACGAACTTTGATTTTAATTTTAAAATAGGCAGAGGGCTGCCGAACTTACTTTTTTATGGCTTAAGAAGCCGGTGTGGTTTTATTAAGGCAGAATATGCAGCTTCAGAGATGGGATGGCAGAGTATGCCGCTGTTCAATAGGATGGCAGAGTATGCCGATGTTATTGCGAGAAATAATAGACACCTTTCGATAGTCAAATTAATTCTGGTTTTTATTGATCAGGCACTGGTTATTTATACAATTTTCTTACATACTAAACAATGTGTCTAATAATTCTAAAGGGGGGAGTTATTGCAGAATTGCAATACTTGATGCAATAATCGAATTCATTGACCATAGTTGCAGTGTCAACAATTTTGATCACTGAACTTCATAATGAATCACTTCTTATTGGTTTGGCAGAGCGATGACCTCAGATACATTTATGTTTTCATATTGAACGTTTTTGCTTGCAAAGCGAAATTTGCGTATGTTGCAAATTCCTCTTAAGGTCGAGCAAACTTTGTTTGTTTTGTTTTTCTTTTCATTTATCGTTCTGATTTCTGTTTATTTTTCTTGTCTGTGGTCATGGCTCTACAATGCATGGTTAAGGCATGTAACATTATCTGTTTGGAGTGACTACAAGTTAAGTTGAAAGATATTATTCTTTCATGGCTTTACAGTAAGTTCTCTTTTAACGCCGATGATTCTCATAAACATCAGTTCCGAAACACTCAGTTGCAGTAGTTTGCATTAAAACTCGACATAGGTTTTAAATAACGACTTTCGTTCATCATGTTGCAAGCATTCGGGTATTTACAGGGTGGGAGGTTGACCCCACACACTTATTATATTCTTATAATAGTAATAACATACATAACATATACAATATTATTTCAATATTTAATATCGCAATAATATTATAATCAACGAAAAATCCAAAAATCCAGGTAGATTTTGTTCCTGTATTGGTCCTGTCTATCGATTAAGTCCTAGGACACCTCTAGATGATATTCCCAAATACGCCACTGGTTGTAAATCCATCTTGTTTCATTGTTTGCGTGAAGCGTTTCGGTTACCCATTCGATGAAGTGCAGTTTATGAATAATAACATTTGATTTGATTAGAAATAATCGAAACATTATCTGAAATTTCTTACACGTAATATTTTTTGTTGGTACTGCTCCAACCGATTTTGCAAAAGTATTACGAATTTATTTTTGAATTTGCTTCAATCCGAACTAGGACACAATTTGTGATGGTCGTGAAATGTTCTTAAATGGAATTTGTAGCTTTTTTGCATGAAGTATAGAACGAGGAATGTTGCTGAAGCTTGGTGCTTTTGGTGCCATAAGGAATGAAGCTGTACATCAGCCAGATTAAGTTGTCGACAGCATACTTTGACTCAAAAAAGATCGATCAGTCTATATTTAGTGAAGCTAATCTGCTTCTTTATATAGTAAAATGTTAGAAGAATATACATAATCTGTGCTTAGTAGACCTTTGGATGTGGAACACTTAAAATAAATTTTCTAGCTCTTGAGATGCAGATGTAAATTTCAATTGACACTAGAAATAAGCCGACCCAGATAGAAGTCAGTTGTCTCATCTTAGTTGAAATTGTAGTTGTTTATGATACTTTGATGATACAATATGATACCCAGCCCAATGCTTGAATGCTAAATTGTAAAAATTCGAAAATTTATTAACACACAATTAAAGAAGCAATCAAAGAAAACTTGCAAACTTGGTGGAATCCTTAGCTCATGATTATCTGTGTTGTTGGGCAGATACTCCTAAGTCTAGTAGGTATAATGAAAACTAAGCAGTGATGTATACAAAACAAAAAAACATCCAACATCAAAATAAATAGAAAAAAAAGGGGCGACAAAACTAAGTAAACATACACTAGATAACAGGAAGAAAAATGATAATTAATTATCACGTAAAAAATGTATAAAAACAAATCAAGATAATTATATACAGGGAATAAATCCTTAAGTGTAGTGTTGAACTCATTATGAATAAAATCAAACGAAATTATTAAACCATTATCAAAACGGAGGTACTAAAGGTACGACTAAAAAAAAACAAAAAAGGAAAAATTGTAAAAATGTGCAGGTGGAAGTTGGATTTCGTTTGAGTCTTTTTCGACTGCAGATTACATGGCTTCACGGATTTGGAGTGTCTTGAAAATAAAAAATAAAGTTAAAAGAATAAAAAAGAACGAAAAAAGTTTAAATGAAAGTAACAAAGATAAAGAAAACGCTGACAAAAAAGAAACAAGAAAAATAATAAATTGGAAAACTGAACTGGGGTCCTGGACCTCGTTGGGAGATATTTTTTTTATAGACATAATCTCATGATCAGGACACCCGAGACTGGGAGCTACCAAATTTCAAGCTAAGTCTATGGTTTCTTTCATTTCTTTTTAAATATACCTATATTTTTTTAGTATACCCATGTATATACATATATATAATTTTTTTATTGTACGTACGTTGTATTGGGTACGCCCGTGGCTACCTGGTGATGGATTAGCGATTAAAAGCTTCAGTTAGATTTCTTTTAATTTCCTTTGTTTTTCTTTTAGTAGTTAACTATTTTTTTCCGGTCATTATACATCGTCGCCTGAATACTCTTTTGCCCCATATGCAAAAATGTAGTTTTGAGATAAAGGCAGTTAAAGATGAGTCATTTATTATAAAAAAACTGCTCGATAATTTTTTCTTTTAAATCTGAGTTTTCCGTTTATTTATTTCTAGAATTATTTTTGTTTCAAAAGTTAAAAGAAATATTTTATTACTTCAACATCTTTATTGAATCTTGAATATTTTTTAGTTTTTCTTAACAAAATTACATTTCTTCATTCGCAACGAATATAATTTAATGATTTTTTTACCGGGTAAAGTTTATTTTTGTTCAAGAAGGCATTTTTGGTATTCTCTAGTACAAACGAAATGGAGAAAAAAGGAATTTTTTTATTTATTCTATCACACAATCATTTGATTTAGGGCGCCAAAGTTTCAAGTCATGGCTCGACTCATTAACAGGTCCCAAACAACAGAATTGAGTGACTCGAAAAAAACAATTAATGAAAATAAGAAATCGAAACAAAATTCTCTCTGATTAATCTATTTTAAATTTTAAAACGAAATTTTAATAAATATTTTATATCATTTACACCTAAAACACAGCTTCTATACGTTTTTATGAACTTACCTAAAACTGGCTATAATGTATAGATTGCGAGTTTCATAAATATGTGTAGCCCCCCTCTTATCTTATTTTTAATAATTTCTTCTATTTATTAATATATACCTACCTAAATAGGTACCCAGCTGTTACAATTTCACATTTTTATTACTATTCGAAGTGGATTTCATAAGATTTTCCAGGAATTTTTTATGATTGATGATACCTTAAAGTGCTCTTGATACACACCCGACTCTAAAAATATAGGAACAACTATGACGTGTTTCCTTTGAAAGCTTGGTACTGCATTATGCATAGATAAGGTAACCCCGGCAGTAAACTCTTGAATTTTCTCTCACGTACCTACTTTTGCCACAAAACGCAGACAATCCACCGTCATCAGTAAAAGTTTAGATACCCACTTTCACCGAAAAAGCCCCGCATAGGGACAAAAGTCCGTGCAGTTTTGGGCTTGAGCCAATTTGCATATACTCAGCATATTACTGTCGTATATCTCTGTTGTAAAACGAGCTCTTATTCAACAGAGAACTTCCCTTCAGAATTATCTCGATGGCGGCGGCGGCTGCGACGGCCAGTTTGCCCTTTCCTTGAAGGTTTCCTGTATCCTGTAGATGACTTTTTGGAATTCATTAAATATTTGAGAGAATGTCTCATGAATTCACGTGAAGTGTATACTTACATTTGCGCTTCTGGCTGTAAAAGTGAAGCAAAAAGTGCGTTTATTACCCAACATCCAGATCCACCCGTAACCGTTGTGTTTCTTTCGTAAGATGGTTTTCTTTGAAGAGGAATATTTTACTGAGTCAAGGCTGTTTGACCTTTTTCGTCGGAAAAGTTTATATTTAGTCTTTTAACATAGATAGTATACTATATACCTATCTACATTTGAAAAGGAGAAAACTTCTTGCGAAATTTCCTTTGCCAAGTTAGCTCTTAGTTTATCAAATTCAATTTGAATTTTGTTTTATGTAGGTAAATATACTTAATATATTTCTGGGGAAATAAGAAAAATTATATTGACTAACTTAATACGTGAATATTGGCGGAAGGAGACCATAAAATGAACAAAACAATTTTAAAAGCATTTTCTTTGTCAGTTTCTGCATATTTTTGTAGACTTGGAAGAAAATTTTAATATTTTGTATTGTCGTTAGTTGATATCGATTTTAATTTTTTACTAGCGATGTTTGGTTAGTTTGGAATTCTTGCCGAGCTTTGTGATGAATATCCCCTTCAAATTGAGAGGAACCGGAAATCATCAGCATTCCTTTATCAAATTTAACAAATTTGATTATTTGTAAGAGTGAGCTCCCCCATATCGTGGCAGCTTGACCGAGAAAGTGGAGAATGCACTGAGCTTCTTCCTAAACCAAACAAATTTCACAGTCGTTATGCAATCCAAAAATGCAATGTCCTGTAATAACTGCTGTAATATTCCGAACGTGACTCCAAATGCGATCGAAGCAGTCCTACAAGATAAAATGGGTACTTTGCTGGCTTCTAAGACTTTCGAAGTTCCGCGAACAACTTTACAAAGGAAAGTTAGTCCAGCTCGAGAAACCTCCAAAATACCACCAACAATAAAAATTCCTTTTGATCCCAAAGCCGACAGTATTTTCGATCGAAAAAGAAAACGAGATTGAAAGCTACAATATAAATGTGGAAAGTAGACCTTTTCGTTTTACATTCAGAGATGTAAAGGTTTTTACATACCAGCTGCCAATACGGGACGGCAAAGTTCATCCATTTAAAGAATACGTACATTAGTACGGCAGGGAAAGATTGGCTTACTGAATTTTTAAAATGACACCCACGACTAGCAATCAGGGAGCCCGAAAGTACATCCGTTGCAGGAGCAGCAGGTGTTAATAAGTTTGCAGTGTCAGAGATGTTCAAGTTGTTAGGAAAACTCTACAATGACCATCAATTCACTAGTAACCGCATATACAACTGTTCCGTTGCGGAACAATCTTCAAATTAAAAACTAAAAACTTACAAAATACTAAATTACTCCCACGACGAATCATTCAAAACAGTTGACCGAAATACATTTTTCAAAAGAACACTATGCCCAAAGCCACTTAAGAAAAACGGCTTTTTGTAAAATTAATTAATTTACAAAAAAAATGTTTGCATAGAGGACATTTGACAAATAGGCACTTGACAAAAATACTGACAGCATAGATCGCAAATATAAATTCAAATTCTAATTATTCTTTTGCTAATAATAACAAATTACTTTTTCTTAAAGTAACAAAAGGGGAACACCCACTTTTTATACAAATTTAGCCCCGACCTCCAAACATGACAGGAGTTTTAATTGCTGTAGTCCTGGAAAATGACTATGAGAAAAATTTTCACAACAGAGGACTAATGGTCATGAAAGAAAGAGAAATGTTGTAACTGGGGTATATGTGACCCAAAACCAGAAAATGGGTTTTCCTGCGGTAAAAACGTCCTGAGGAAGTTTTCTGAATCGGGTAAAAATAATACTATCCATAATACCCGGTGAGATTTTTAATTCGATATGCAACCCATCCCCAGCCGGGGGTTCCAATTCCCACCTTAAAAGTATGCAGAGAAAAATTCTCTTCGACAAATTGTAGCTGGTATTGAGCTGAGGCGAACAGTGAAACCAGTTTTCCGATCGGACATAACTGAACCGAGTTAATGCCGATCTAAGGTGCGAAAAATCTCTCTACCTCACTTCGAATAAAAAAGAGAGAAATACTAAAAAATTAGTAAAGGGGTGGCTATAAATAGCAATTTAAGCCTGTGAGTATAGCAATGTGGATACTCCAACTTTTTCTCAGGACCTAAGGAATTCGATTCTGTACATGATTTTCTGAAATGTACTAGATCAAACTTTCACCCCCCCCCCCCCCCAGGATTCCTCCGCTTAATTGAAATAAACATTGTTAATAAAACATGTTCAGAGTATCATAATACATCGATTAAGACAACTCTCATGTCTGGAGGTATTGGGCCTAAAGTGGGCATTCCCCTTTATTGTATCAAATGATATGAATAAGTATGAAAGTAACTCACATTAATACATGAGTTCCATGGAATATTGTTGATACAAAAAAAAAATTGAAAAAAGGTGGTTTGTGGGTTCTGATGAGCCCATGTATACTGATTATAGTAAGATAGTCGTGTTAAGTAATAGTACTAGTAAAGGATTAAATGAATATACACACATTGAAGGTTATCTAGATTCTAATTCAATATTAGGAAAGAATATCATATGAGAAAAGCTTTAAAAAAATTAAGTAAAAAAAAAAAAATTCTGAGGTACTAAATTGAATTAAACCTCATCGTAATCCTACAATTACAGAATATGTATAAAGCCTTTGACAAGTATTTCCACGCCACTTACTTGTTAATGCATTATAATGGCACAACTCACTCAGCTAAAATTAAAGAAAAAGCTGGATTTTGTCCAAAAATTGCCAAAAATTTATTTGCAAAGTGTAATTTTGAAAACAGGATTTTTGCGAAGTATCATATTAGTATAAATGGCATTTTGTTATGTGACTTTTTGAAGCGTTTCGCATTTTGAATATTAACATTCCGCGAAAAAGCTGTTTTTTAAATAGATTTTGTTAACTGGACTGCTCCCCACCAATGTCTATTCAGCAAGGCAAAGGTATTTCAGGATTTATTTTGGGCTATGTCTGTGCTGCGATTACTCAAGTAGTTATATGACCTTATCTATGATCAGCAAACCGAATGAATTTCAAATCTATGTCTTTTTCTTATTAGGTCGATTTATCAACTTTAGAGGTATCCTTATTTGTTCCTTTCTTGGCAAGTAATATGTCGTGTACTAAACGCGAATAAATTTGTTAATTTTCTTTGACTATCTATGTATATATATACTTACACCTATGTAGATTTTTATGTAACTGTCTATTGGAGGGTCAAAATGTTCGACAGTTACGGTGTTAATATTTAACTTTTCAGCGATAAGCCTTACATAAACTGATCAGAAAAATCCAATTGTATAAGTATCTACGCTAAACCGAATCGTACTACATTTATATCTGGTTTTTGGATATAAGTTAGGTATACCAATCTTGCCAAATTTCAAACAAGAGTAGGTACATTTATTTTCAATTACCTTAGACGGTGGTATCGATTCTCCTTCAATTGTACTCTTCTATGAGTTCCAAAACTCGCAACTCCATTGTTCCTATTGTAGATGAAGTTACAATTCAACTTCTGAACTTTTAACTTTTATTCCTTTTATCCAAGGTTTAACTTCCACAAAATTATTCAGCAATTTTTATTGCCGAAGTTACAACACTCAAAGAAATGAAGAGCAATAGAGAAATTCATTACGATTCTTGGTTACAATTTACCAACACTTCCCTCATTCCAATATAATAGTGGCGAGTTCAACTACTTTCAGAGCAATAATTAAATCTTAAAATGACCACAAGACTCGTTTCAATATTTGACTTAGCTCTTCGATCGGGTTAATTAAATCCTTCTTGAGAACTTCGTGCTTTGAATGCTAAAATCCCCAAGTTATCAACGAGTGCTTTAAGTCCTCCATGATGCTCCAAATAGAATTCAATAATTGGAAACTGAAACTGTGGAAAGCAATTTCTTTAAAAGGATCACATGACATCTAGGTTCAGAATTGATTTGGTATTTTAGGATATGTGTGCAGATTTAATTTGTGTTTGAATATAATTTCGAGGGAGATTTTCTAGATCCTTCGGTATTATTAAGTGGACTATGTTTGAATTGTTGTAATTGAGATATTGCGGGTAAATTGAATGAACTCCGTGGGAAGAATTGAAAGCTGTTATTAGTGAAGGATTATGGATATAATAACATATCTTACTTGTGTATACATATATGTATGTATGTATGCTGCAGGGAGACTTGTGTTGAAAATCAATTATTTAGTTATTTTGTCTCATTATATGTTTTTATACATAGAGTAGTATCTTTATTAGTAACCTACTGGAAGTTATCAAAGATGCGTAAATCCATATGTATGCTGACGATGCTCAGATATTCTTAGACAGGCTGATTGAGCTAATAGAAAATTGCTTTGCTCGTTTAAATAACGTCCGCAAAAATATACAAAAATGGTCAATAAACAAGCTGAATCCGTCAAAATCACAATATATGATACTCCACAATAATAATCTTCATACGGATGGACTTCCAGCAGCTCAGCTCAACGGAACTAGTCTTTCACTAGTGAATAGAGTATATAGAGTACGTATTCATTCAACTTCAATATGAAGTGCTATGACCATATTAATGCTGCTATAATTAAATTTATTAAGGATTTCGGCAACTTTGGGTGTCTGTCGACAAATTAAACAATGAAATGCGACTATGACTTCTTGAAATAGTTTTTTCGTCACACTTCACTTCCGGTACCTTGGTATTTTCTAAGCTTGGCAGCACATGTAAACATAAACTTGAAGTTGCTTTCAACGACTGCATCAGATTTACATTTGCTCTACGTAGGCTCTACCATATGACGCCTTCTTAGTTGCTCCCTATCCACGTATCTCATCTTAAAAGCGCTTTACTTTCTATTTAATTTACTTCGCACGAACACCCCAGAATATTTGTTTGATAATATTCAATTTTGTCAATCAACCAGGAATCGAAATTTGGTCAAGTCACGATCTCGCAGAGCCACTATATTCAGATCTTTCGTATATGGAATAGCTTCCCAGCTAATATTCAAGTCACCAGTTGCCATGGCATACTCAAAGTGTTACTAAAGTGACATTTGTCCATCTAGACAGCTGCCCAGTGACCTAAGCTCTCTGAACGCTAACAAAAATCTCGATGTTGAGTTCTTTGATTTGTTTACTGCTTCTTCAAAAACGTCACAATTTATTTTTTATTATTTCTAAATTATTTCTAATTAATGTCTTTATTTTCTTTGGATTTATTATATTTTTTGCCCTTGTCTATAATTATAGTTTGACATTTCAAATTTGGTTTTTTTTTTTGTTCTACTTTAAGTTAATATTTTTTATTTTTTTTGATATTTTTATCATTTTTTTCTTATTAAGATAGTATTTTTAATTTATGTTTATGTTGTTTTTCTTTTGTTTTTTTATTTTTTTTTATTCTTGGTTTTTATAGTTCTGTAGTTCTCTAGAATATTCCAACCTTTTTGGCAAATAATAATTGACTAACAAAGATTGTAATACCTTGTGTACGTATCTACAATAAAAAATTCAAATTATAATTCTAAGGTTTAGTTAGTTAGTTAGTAGATCTTTTCCTGTATCTCGGGGAGTACTTGAGCTAGACTAATAATGTTGGATTTATCTAAAAGTAATAGGTTAGCCATATTTTCTGTGGGTACGGAACAAGTTGCTAATATGGCTACTTTAGGAAGTTTTTGACCTCCAAAAATATAGTTTTTCGAAAAGAAAAACATTTTCGAAGTTATATCCTTAATATTTTACTACCTCTGCTCTTTTGAAACTAAGTTATAATAAATGAAAGTCAGTAGAAATACGAATAAAACAAGACCAAAATAGTGGTTTAGTAAACAAAACGAGCTGAATTACAGCCAAAAAGCGTTGTAAAGAACACATTTTCAAAAAATCTAAGATCCCCTGTAATTTCGAAAATAACACGAACTCGAAAAAAATAAATATAAAATTTTCGATTGGAAATCACTTCGTCTTTAAGGGGTTTCAGTATTGTAAAGTGAAACTGGAACACCCGTTCAGTCTGGAACGAAAGTGCCGTTACACATTCACTGTCAGTGAAAAAGTTAAAATCGTCACTATCAGCTCAAAAATTAATGGCAACCATCTTCTGGGACAAGCACTTCACGTCGACTTTGTGCTTACTATGAGACCCTTAAAAAACTCTCGTCGGTGATTCAAGTAGAACTTTTAGCCCATTAACCGTATAACATCTATCACTTGTTTTGAAAGGTTAAGGAACATTTGGCTGGAAAAACTTCTTACGACAATGACGTTCAAAGCATGGCGATATATAGTTAAAAGATTGGACGAGAGATTTCTACAACGTTAGAACAAAAAATTTGTATGTACCTAGTTAGTAAGAAATCGTTGGAGTAATAACAATTTAATAAAATTGAGTTGGGTGGTTCTTATTTCCTTTGTGAACCTTTTCCATTAGTATAACGATTCTAATCGCACTTTAGCAGAAAGATTAGGACACAAATCTGACTTTTGTAAATTTTGGATTTTTGTGCATTCCCATTATTCTAAGAAATATATATACTTCTAATGACCTTATCGGCACAACCTCGATTTATAGACTCCTTTTAAATAACTACGGTTGGAGCACCGTTTGCGTTTCGTAAATCGATTACGTGGAAATAAGTCTCAGCAAAGATTAATCAAAGAGATGAGGTTCAAATTTTTTTTTATTTGATTGGGTTGCTCATCAGCCCTCAGTTGGGGGTATGTGTAACTGACATGGAATCACGATATTCATCCATTCCCTTGGTAGTAAAGCACTTCATTATTAAATACGACATTTTCAGTGCTGTAACTTTTTATAGCATTTGTCCAAAGTATTTATATAGTAAGTACACAGACGTATTTTGGCGGAATTCCCAATAAAATGTAAATGTTGCATCTGCAACATTTCAGATACATTCCAAAGCATAAGTCCATTCACATTTGTCCCCCCATTCCCAAGTTTCATAAAACATTTTAGCTATTTGTATGCTTTAGTTGCAATAAGTGTCGAAATATCAAAAATTTACTGCACCATATTGTGACATAACCTTTAAATTTTCCCTAGGTGCAATAATACAGTCAGCCGACTTGCCTCCTAGTAAAATGTGTCGCGCCATATCGGACTGACTGTCTCTATTCTCTGGGAAAATCGGGCGCAGTTTAGTTTAATTGTCATCATTCAGGATCCAGCATTTCCAGAGAGAAAATAAAGTTGCAAGCTTCCCTGGGTCGGGCCATGAGTCCTAATGCGGTCAAAAGGGATGTCAGCCATAATACAACAGCAGTCTGTCACTGAATACAGACGGTACCATTTATATTGCTAGAGGCCAGCGCTAGAAGGATGAAGTTTTTGATATGATGCAAAAGGAGACAACTTTCTCTCTGCAATTAATTTTACCACCTGGTGCCGGTGTGCCGCGTTTTTGGACAAATGGAGTGAAACTTACAAGTCATAATGGCGTAAAATAATGGGAGAATATTTCTATGTATGTGTATGTGCCCTAAAAGGTTGTTGTCGTTGGCAACATTTAGATGAAATTTATGTCCATTTCTGAATGTATATGTGTTATCTAAGGAAGTCGCACCTCGTACGCAATAATTTATGCATATACATAGGCAAAGATATTGCTGAAATGCAGCTGCATCTGATGTTTTCATTAAAAATGCACTTTTTTAAATGTTAATTAATAACGAAATATTATTTTTGTGGATTGTGTGGGATAAAGTGATAAAAAAAATAAAAATTGGACTAAAACTAATTCTAACGATAGGGAAAGATGCTCTATCTTGGACATGTGTGTACCTTGATCATATCATTTGACTGTAGGTACCACCTCCATAAATGCACTTTTATCCGATTTTACAGATGACACTTATTTTGGAAATTGGTTTGTCGCATACAGATGCAGTTATTGCTCTTTAAAGAAAAGCAGTGAACAAAGTAAATATTACCCCGTGATAAAGTATTGAAAGTTTTGGGAATCCTATTCATTCTAAATCTTTGGATTCCAGTTCAGATAAAGCTTGTTAATATTTGGTGTTATAATTCGTGCATCATGTGGTGAATTCTGCGTCTTAAAATATTGTACAGGCGGTTTTGTTTCTTTGCAAAGGGTTTATACCTACCTTGGTACCACTACAAACATTCGTACCACGTACATATCCAAAAAGCCATAGCCCAGCCTTTACATAAACAATAAATTAAATATATATAGTAGGCTGGCCCAAAAAACATAAGATGATCATATACTCGTAATTTTAAACTTCTGGCAAAATTTCAGTGAAATTCATTACTGTTTAGAGGTCGCTCAAATTGAAAATAGTGATTTTTGGACTGTTTCGAACTTTCAAGAAAACTGTTTCAACATTTTCTGTTATAACTTTTTAATTTGACAAATATTTTCCCCTGATTCTTCTTTTAGATTTAAGGGAACTTAGTTATGAACTTACTGCAGTGAAAGTCGTTTTAGAAAATTAAATTCCTCTATTTTTTATAATTTTTTTAAAACGGAAATTCGGCCCCAGAACTCTTATTTTTTGACTTCGTGTGATTTTTTTTGTAAGGAAAAGTGGCACACGGGTATACCTTTTCTACTATAATGTAATCTACAATTGATTATATTTCTAGTGCCTATTTAACTTAAGGGGCTCATGTAGTGTATGAACTGCTGTCAAAATGTGATTTTCGAAGGTGATTAGTGATAAATCCGTTTCAGGAAAAATGCAGAGTTTTCCGATTTTTCCGAAAAAAATTCCCGGAATTTTCCGACTTTTCCGGAAAATTTTCCGGTAAAAAAGTTTTCTAAATTATGCAGGATCAAGTTCCCTATCAACTGGCATCATTACTTTCTCACCGACAATGGTGAAAACTTGCAGAAAAAATCGAGGAAAATTCATGCAAAACGCTTTTCCGGAGTTTTTCCGACCAAGGAAGCGTTTGAGCGTTTTGCAACCTAAGGCAAAGTTGTAGAGCGAAATGTGTTGCATAATAATTTTTACTCGCATAAATTTTTTGAAAAACTAGTAAATCAGTGTCTATTCAGCCGTCATAAAATTGTTTTAAAATATCTCCATGCAGCACGTAATAACAATTTAGTTAACGTGAAAAAGGCAGAAAATGAAATACGTAAAAAACGAGTTTTCAAACAAAACTGAGGCCAAGTCACATGAAAAGTAGAAAATAAACTTTTTTTCACACACAGAGGTGGACTCAGATTTTATTCGCTGACAATCACCGATATATTTCAGTATGATCAATCAGAGGTAATAAGTGATTTGATTCATGACGAGAAAGAATGTTCAAGAGAAATGTCCCAATCAAAAAATCTGAGTCCACCTCTGTGTGTAAAAAAAAGTTTATTTTCCACTTTTCATGTGGCTTGGCCTCAGTTTTGTTTGAAAACTCGTTTTTTACGTTTTTTATTTTCTGTTATTAACTGACTACGTATGTGTGCTAAGTTTGAAGAAAAACGGTTTGGTACAAGTAAAATAACAATTTATTTCAGAAGTTGACCCAGGCTAGGTCTGCCATCCGTCCGGGTTTTTCCGGATTTATCCTAGTGTGGAGGGCATCCGGGGAGCGTCAGAAACGGGGTTTTCGGTACCGTCCGGGTTTTTGAAATTTTGGAAACCAATTAATTAAAAACTTAAAATTTGTGTGTAATGTACGTGCATGGTGTACCAGATAACACCAACAAACAAACCGACGCGATAAGCGGTGTTGCAGTGGGATACATTTTTTTGAAGAACTTTCATTTCGGATAAATGGATACTTTTATTTTGCAAATAGTACATTCTTTGCTATTTAGACATTTCTTAATGAAGTAATGTTGTAAAGCATGCGAATTTATGAACATATATAACATCGGCGGCAAATATTTTCCATTCATTATCGTTGACTTCCAAGTCCTTAACCTTCAGGCATCAGGTATCATTTACTACTAAGCCAACTATATTTACTAAATTGAAACGCTCATTAGCAGAAGGTATCTGTTCTATTCGAATAATGTGATTATATTTAATAGTCTGCTTTAGAAGTGTGAGATAATGTTTATTATCATCTAGCTAAAGTGGTCCGTTCTTAGAACGGGACTCTCTCTTAAGTTTGTACATTTTTATAATTTTTTCAATTTATAAATTTATTTTAATATTTTTAATTTTCTTTTATTATTCCCTAGATGATGATACCATAGGCTATACTAAGTTTGTCATTCCGTTAGTAACGCATAGAAATAACGATGGTAGAGAAAAATATATTGGACACCCATGCAAAATATTAAAACATATCGATCTGTCAGTCTGGCTGTCTCACTCAAGAGCGCGCTGACTTACAAGTTTTGTACATGGCCGTTTAAAAAAATAGGTTGAAAATGGGACAAGTCTAGTAACTCCTTTGTAAGTTTGCCATAAAAAACTTCATTTTTCACTATATATTTCTCCCTGAGAGAGCGTCATCGTAAAAAGCTGAAATAATGTGTACACAATTTTTATAAAAATAAGTAGTAAATGCAATTTTAAAAATAGACTAAATCGTGCAAGCTGTTCATGATGTTGCCATTCAAAAATATAGGTTTTTTAGGTATGGTGTGAAAACGATTGATCCTAGATGTTTTCTAGTATTGAAAAGCTCTTCAGAATATGATATCATATGTTTAGTTTTTGCTGTTCGAAGAACCGTTCTAGAAATATATGCGAAAAACCACTTCAACAAACAAATTTTCAGAGAGGTGACGACGGACGGTACAAAATTACATACAGGAATGCATCTAGAGTATCGAAAGAATTGGTCACAGACTAATTCCAGCTTTTCTACTGGCTTTATTTATTTTTTGTTTTTTAATTTTTTTTAACCTTTTTTTTTTCTTTTTTTATTATTCATTTTTTTTATATATTTTTCTTCAATAAGAAAATAGCATGCTTGGATTTGAACTCGTTACAGACAGTATGGGCTTTTCTTAAATGTTTATAATATTTTTTTCATTAAAAAAGGAGCATGCTGGACTCGTCCACGTTACAGACAGAGTCTGCGCTTGTCTATATATTTATTACAGCATATTGTGGTTTTAAATTTAAATCGTTACAAATCGTAAATTGGTCACTGGGGAAAGTTTTATTTTTTTATGCAAATTATATCAGTAACAAAAATCCTGATCTATCAACTAGTAGTATGACAATCATGGATTTCCATTGCATCCGAAAAGTAAAAATAATTCAGCCAATACTCCCTGCAGTGGAATTTCTTACATATCTCATTTAATTAAAATCAAGTAATCTTATACTTATTCGAAAAGATGCTTACTGTATATTGCATTATTACATTTCTGCATAGCATCTACAGTCAATATGCTCTCTAATTTGGATTCGATCATTCCAAACTCTCCCTATTTTACATACATACGAGTATAATCCCCTATAAAGTGAAAAATAGTGAACACTTGAGAATTTTCCTGAAACATTCAACAAATAATAGTCATCATCATTCGTCCCTAGGACAACATAATTATAATTAAAAACTAATTAACTATACTATCTACCGCCAAGTATACTCTTAAACCATTTCAATCACACACATGTATCTCTGAACTAATGAGCTCTTCAAGAGAAGACTGTATTCCCTGCTGTCGAATTTAGTTAACAACGGCAGTATATCTTCATGGCCTTTGTTGAATTTTGCACATCAATTATCAAATATAACTTTAAGAAGTTTAATGTAACTCCGCAAGTCGGCAATTTCTGTTCCCCAGATCCGCTTTAATTGAAACCTTTCAAAACTTTGTGCGGCTAATTCTACCATAAATAAATTTTCATTTTGGGGATTTCATGAGTTCTCCGGGGGCAAATATAGACTTCAAGCTCTGAGGTTTGGTTATTTCAAAGCCGTAAAGCGTTAAATCAAAATGTTCAGCGAAATTCACAGGAAAACTATTACTAAATAGGGAAAATTATATACGCGAGCAAACAAATAATTTTCAATTAGAACCATAATTATCTTTCAGATATATTTTCTAAGTGAAATGTATCCTATCGGTTTAATACCTGTATAGAGTTTCCACCTTATATGCTCTGCGGTTTTTTGTTTACTTTTCCTCTTTTCAAATAGGCTCGTTTCGCATTTGAATACAATTTATTCCTTTTGCTGAAATCATATAAGTGATCCTTTTGAATATACTATATTTACCTACATAGTTCGCATTAATATTGAAAAATTCTGCACTCACTCTCTGACATTGTAATTCCTCCGAAGGCCACTCTGGTAAATCATGTACAATAATAGTGCAGAAATTCCTTTCATTTTTCATCCCAGGCCTGGGCACCTTGAGATTTACCTGTCTCTCTATTTGTTGCACCATTAGAGTAAATAATGCTGAAAATTGAAATAAATTGCTCCATTTAGAGTAAATGAGAATTTATTGTGTGTTTTTCGTATTTGTGTGTGTGTGTTTGAGTGTGTATACTGAACTATTCAATTTTTCTGGGTATTTACTCATTAAATTACCCGGAGGCTAAGATCCCCTGGAATTACAGTAGTTGTTTGGTACATTTGAGGTTTTTTTTTTATTACATATGAACTGAATTAGTAGAGTTTTTAATAGTGCTTGCGGGTTTTGATATTATTTATCTCTGAGGATGTAGAGACATAATCAATTAACAGTTGAAACGTGATATAGCATGGGTTTGGTATAAATAACAACTTCATGAACTATTACATGTACATAGATCTATAGGCAACTCTACAGACAAATATAATTGGCAGTCTGAAAAAATCGAAAAATGTTTGATGCTGTATATAGCAGGAAAAAGAACTTGGATCTTTTGGGTCCTTAGATAGTAGAAGTCTAATGTAGCAAATGTAGCAAACAAAGTAAAAATGGTGAGATTGTCTTTTTATACTGATTTCCTTAAAATTGGGTTTTATTGCGATAAGAGGTTTTTTAAGAATAAATGGTTTCATCAAATTTCCAGTTTCCAAGATTTCACTAAGAACTTGTATTATAAACTACGGAATCATTCAGAAAAATTTACTATTTCGTAAGAATACGCTGAAATTTTTCATTATATTTTGGGACATATTCAGACAGACATAGAAAAGCAATCAGCTAAAAATGGAAGTTGTTGACATCCCTCTCTGCCTGGAATGAGAGCCTGAGACAACCGTGCACTTTCTCTTCGCTATTCCAGCTTTGCTCAGTCCAGGCTGTATAGTATTGAGTCTGCCCTTCTATTTGTGGATAACCTAAAAATTCTTGGACCTTCTGCTCTTCATTAAGAGGAAAACAAGTTTTTGGTGATAGTTTCATTTTTAACATACTAACACAATGGGTCGCCTTGGCCTCTGTTGTAAGGATCTTTCGTCCCTGTGCCTGAAAAAAAATGAACTAATAGCGCCAAATTTAGTTTAGAAAAATAACATTTTTTCTGATCTTATAATAGGAGAACAAAAAAAAAATTTTTTTTATTAACTATATATTTTTTACTTTTTAATTAGAACCACTACTGGTTTGTTTTTGTGTAAAAATTTAAATGTGGTGATATTGCGAGTACAGACAAGACAGACATTCGATGACGATATTATTAGCGAAATAGGTAGTCTTCAACATTTTAGAATGCATAGTATACCGATGGAATCCAATTATCGAAATAATTCGATATATCATTTCCGAAGGGTGCATTTATTGCCTCGTGAAAGACATTACTATCGTGCTTCGCAGCATAAGCTGAACTATATAGAAGATAGAATAGGCTAAAGTATTAGAATATTGCGCGCCTTGTTATTTTGCTTTTACCGTAGAGTAAATTGTAAAAAACTCATACAGCTTTATCAATTTTGAACTTATCCAGAGAAAAAACTTCAAATGTTATGAAGCAAAAAAGAAATAATTCAAAATGAAAATCTAAATTCGATAATAAAGGAAAACTAAAAATTACATATGTACATATATAAATGGAGAGAGCTTTTAACTTTAACTTCTTCAAGAAGGTTATTTTTTGGAATCTGCGAAACAACAGAAAAACAAAAGAAAATTATTCCATCACAGAAACAATTTTATTTTGACTGGCAAGTTTCAAGTCTTGGTTTTGACTCATCAACAGGTCCCAAATAGTGAAATTGAGTGATTCAAAAAAGCTAATGAAAAAACTAAAAAATTGAGAAAGATAGGAAAAAAGTTTTCTTTAAAAAAATTGAAAAAATTGGATTAATTCGAAACGAATCAAACCTATCGTATCGGCGAAAACCTTATACTCTTCAGTATGGCGTAGTTTCTGCTTGCTGTAGGCGCCTTAAAAAGTTAAAATTGATCTCATTTCATATAGACTCAGAATAAATTCTGTGTGGGCATCATTTGACGCAATTCTACTATATTCCACCAAGGAGGAAAAAATAAAATTTATCATATTTTGTTGCTGGGAAAACTTCATACCTGTTCAAGAAGGCTATTTTATGGAATCTCCCGCACAACAGCACTCGAGGCACTCAATTTCGCTATTTGGGACCTGTTGATGAGTCAAAACTAAGGCTTGAAACTTGCCCCCCCCCCCCCCCAAAATCAAATGGGTTTTGTGATGGAATAACAAATAAAATTTTTTTTCGCTTTTACTGTTGTGCCGGAGATTTCAAAAAATAGCCTTCTTGAGCAAGTATGAAGTTTACTCGGTAATAAATCATAGTAATTTTGTTTCTTAATCTTAATATATATGAAGAAAAGGATCAGTATAGAAAAGCCAAATAATGATAAAATGGTAATGTAAGGATGACCTTTATTATGAAATTCATAAAAATATGTCAACTAAACAAATAAAACATGAAAATTTATTAATTTTAATTAATTCAAATGTATACCTACGTCTTATATGCAGTAAAATTTGTAACAATATATTACTGCTTAAATAACATCATTGAATTGAAAAATTGAATTGAAATTGTTTTTTTCAGAATTCCTTTATAATCGTTGAAAGTCCATAGTTCGCGCAGTATTAGGTTTTACATGATAGGTAGCCCATTTAATTTTTATTGAGACAATATCAGTGTTGTTAAATTTCTTCACTCTTTTTAATGTGCTATAGCTCCTTTCTGAGAAAGGAGTGGTAGGCTAAAAAATACGCTAAGTGTTGCATTCAAATTTTTAAACAATTTCATTAAATTGATTTCTAGTAGGTTCTATATAGAAAATTCGTTGGAGTCAATTCTAAATTAAAATTTGTTCTGTAAATCTTCTTCATAAAACTCACTACATCGTATATTTTTTATTTTTCTTTGAATATTTTTGTTGTAATATATGCTTTGAGATTTTTATTTGCTCCTTATTGAAATCTTCAATGCGTACAAAAATTTCTGAAGAATAGTCTAGATTTTTGAATTTAAAACATTTCATTAAAGAATGATTTACAGATTACGGATTCAAAACGTCTTATTAATCCCAATATACCTAATCGAATCAATAATAAAAAATAAAACGTTTTTCTGTAACACTGTTCAGAGTTACAGTTAGCATGGATTTAGGACTTTTCGGCCGGGTTGTTAAAGAATGCATTATTTCTGAGCTGCATTCCTATACATTTTTTCATTAAAATGAACGAATTGAAAGCTTCAGTAAAAGTATTTTTAAAGAATTGGAATGGAATTAAATGAATTCCATTTCTCAAAAAAATATTGACCAATGCATTCTTTTTCCTTTTAGAAAAAGAATGCATTACTTTGATCTGCATTACTGTGGAATGCATTGCATTCATTGAAGTCTGTGTGAATTCACTTGCATTCACTTGAATTCAGTGAAATTACTCCATGAAATTTTTTTGTGATTTTTTTTATAGAATTTCAAATCAAATCGAAAAGTATTTATTCCAGGGACCGAAAATAATGATTATTTTTCATTTCTTATGTGAAAAAAAATTTAAGGACGAGAATGAGATGAATAATGCGCACAAAATACCTACATCTACTTTCGTTATGTGTTGGAAAATTTAATTAATAAAAAAATGTCAGTAATAATTATTTTAGAGTTTAATTTTTAAATCACTAATAATCATTAAATCTGAGTTTCGCGCCATTCACTCAAAGAGAAAAACTCACATATAGGTGTTTTTTCTTAAAATCATCAATAATCAATATCACACCTGAGTTTTATTTTTTTGCCCTATGTCTGATTTTTATAATTTGGACTCAGAAATAGATAAGGATTAAAGATAGAGTCATATTTTTTGATTAAAAATAAAACTCAAAACAGTATTTTATTATTTGATGCCGATCCAGTTTAGTCATAATTCTTAGTTTCACTTTCCTGTATTTTGCATTTGAATTTTAAATTTTAATTATAAGTATTATACCTTTCCATTCATTATAACTTCTGATAATTGTCCATCTATATATGACCTATACCTTTATTCTAAAACTATTTCATTTCATTAATTAAATTAGTATGGATATTTTTGGATTACTCCTACTACTTTTTTTGTTTTTCTCTCGCATATGTTTACTAGTATTAATATTTTGTAGCTATAAGAAATTGTATGGGCTGGCTTCCAACCACTCACATTGTCCACAGGAACAAATCCTTAATACTTTCTATATTCTCAATTGCTATAATGTTATCATTATTTACTGATCTGTTAATCTAATTATGTTCCTTACTCTCGGAATGGCCAACGTTGTACGTGCTTAAACAGGAATATGTGAATAAATACTTTTTGATTTGATTTGATTTTAAATTCTTTCAAAACAATACTTAAAAGTGCTTTATTTGTTCTTTCATTCTTAATCATAATCACAAAATAATTTCACTGAATTCAAGTGAAAGCAAATGAATGCTAATGAATGCAAATGAATTCACACAGACTGCAATGAATGCAATGCAATCCAGAGTAATGCAGTTAAATTAAAAAAAAAGTAGAAAAAGAATGCATTAGCCAATAGTTTTTGGAAGAATGTGGAGTTATATTTCCTAATTCATAATAATGAAGAGGAATGAAAGAATGCGAAATATTCATTCTTCATTCCTTTGAATTAAAGCGAAAATAAGCAGCCTTCCTTAAGAAGTCTGCCTTCGGTGGCTCGCGGTCTGAGTCATATGGCTTCCCCCCCCCCTCCACTATCTAGCCCTAGATCTAGGTCTAACAGGACATTCCACATAAACCCATTTAGACATAGCAATGAGGGTTAAGATCTACTTATATATTTACAAGACGGTAAAGCGTAGATGAGCAGAGTTATCAACCTACATGATGTGAAAGCAGCTTTCAACGGAAATATATCATAGAAAACTTTGATAAGAAGAAACTATATAGACGTGCGCTATATCCTTTAAAACTTTCCAGAGCACTGCCTCTCTGTTTAATATGCGCAACGCATGCCTCATTTAACGGCTTGCATAGAAGCAGCTGGGATGAAAAAAGATGAACTACATTCAACATTTGTGGAAACCAAATGAAAGCGAAATTCACTAGGTAACTAATTCAAATTAAATTAAATAGCAGACAAATAACCCAGAGAAGCTAATACGTTTCTTACAAAACTTTATGGCAAGAAGCTCTGATTTGATTTTCTCTGGCCATTTAAATCACGAAACCTGATTTTACACTGCACCTGGAACAGCATCAACAACTTCAACTCAGGCTAATAAAAGAAAAAGAAAATAGAAGACAGTTTGACCCAAATAAAAGAATATATGTATAATGTATATTCACAAAAGAAATGATTATAAAAGTATATGAGAGGCCAGGACTATACTGAGCAGGAGTCCTTATGTTAATCAGCCCTACACGGCCCATGTAAATTCCCTTATTAGATGTGATCGCGCCCTGTATGGTGGCATATGTATGTATTGAGTATATGAAAAACTCTAGTTTAATCAAATATTTGGAAAATATTAGCGACTCTACTCAAAATTAACATTATTATTAATTCTTTCTTTTTAAGGAACCCTGGGCGGCACTTTTAATTTTGACTTTATAATTAGCTCCAGTTGTATTTTCCAACGATTAGCATGATAAATAACAGCACGCGGGGCAGCGGGAAGTAATTAGTTAAGTTAACAATTCAAAATGTGAGACTGATTGACCTCTAGTTAAAGTTATAAATTAAATTCTATTGAAATGTGACACATAAGCTTACTGCAACGATTTCAAAGTCTTACGTTATAAAATTCAATACTTAACACTTAAGAAAAGAGTGTGGTGCTATTATTAGCAAAAGAAAAATTTACGTTATAGAATTCAATAGGCATCTCTATCCTAGGTTATAAAATCCCAAAACCTAAGACTAAGACGATATAACTGCGCATGAGCTCTTAACTAGTTTTACAATCTTCGCTCCAGGCTACAGGTACAATTCAATCCGTAACTTCTCCGTAACTGCAAATTCAATTTCATCCGCTGGGCGTCTGACAACGGGAACGTCAGTTCTCTTCCTTGAAATTTAATCCCCGCACGTGACATAGATAGTGAGGTGGGAACTTCGCGGCCCCCTCGTTTCTTTCCTGTCTTGCGAGTGTTTTTCGCGTTTGACACGTCTTAGTGAGGTAGGTCATTTGCGACCTCCCTTCCCTTTGCTGGGTGGGTGATTGAGCCGTCAATGACTAAAATAGAACAACCGCAGTATCACCGGCTCAGTCAATAATCATTAACACTAACAAGATGTAAGACGGACTGCTTTACTAGCACATTCCCTACACAGAAACAAACTACACTGCAAAAATATTAGGACTATTCCCTAAATTTAAGACACGTTTTTCCCTAAAAATAAATGTAATTTTCTCTGATAGAAAGGAAAATCAGTTTAATTTCCCCAAATCAATGGAACATTCAATGAATTTAGGTATTTGGCACTAGAAAACCTATAAAGTACGTAAAATTCCCGAAATGTTAGCTCTTTTGGATATGAGGAAGAGAACATTCAATAAATGAGGTATTATGCTGCATTTTTAATGGAAACATATTTTCGTTTATATAATTCACACTTTGTTTTCCAAAACAAGTCATATATTGTTTTTCAATATTTTGTTTAAGCGTGCCCAGTGCACCAATATACCTTCCATACTACTTAGTAGTATGGGCCATAAGAAATAAGCTATTCAACTGATTCACTTATGGTGGGGAGTGGTGCGGTGCCATCACCTATTCCCTACTTTTTAGGGAATATTCCCTACATTTTAGGGAAAAAAAAACAAAACATCAATTTAAAATTCCATTTATTTTAGGGAATATTCCCTAAAATGTAGGGAAAAACATGCAAAAAAATATGAAAATTCCCTACATTTTAGGCAATATTCCCTAAATTCTATGGGGAAAAAACCAAAATTTTAGGGATAAAAACCTAATCTTAGTTTTCCAAGGTGGAGCTTGCCCTAATCATATCGACACATGCCTAACCTGTGTGGCACAAATTGTTGCCACTCACTTTAGGGAATTTTTTTTTACTGTGTACCTTACGCGCCGTAAAACATGCTAGTATAACCCCACCAAGAGGAAGCGCAGAATTACTTTACCTAAGATTGATTCCAAAAATATAATTCTGGTGGAAACAGCAGAAGACATCAATCTTCGTATATAGAAATCTAGGTCTTCCGAAATGGAGATCTCAGTTAGAATATAGCTGCAACTTTTCACCTCTATGAGTATTTTATCACTGTATGGCTGTAAGGTGAGACGTCAACCAATTTACAATCGCTGACCAAAAATCCATATCCAAAAAAATACGCTAAAGTTATGGATTTTGAAATATTTAATAATTGCGGTGATAATCAGGTAAAGAAAAACTCCATCTAAATGTAAAATTTTATTGGCTTCATGTTACTACATGATAATAAGACCAATGCAAGTCAGGCCCTCCTTCGTAATTTATGGAAGGGAGTCCAATATAATAGAAGTCGCATAAAACCAGAAATCATGGCGGCAAAGCAAAATGCTTGGACGATATTTATTACTTTTCCATCTTTATGCTCCTTGAAAAATTTCAATATTTCATTGTTAGTTTGCAAATGAATTAAGTTTTAAGTAGTTTCAAATCTCAATTAAAATGTCAAAAAACAGCAGCAGCAATACCTTTTTTATCGCATCCCTTCTAATGCCTACGTTGTACCCTCTAATTATACATTCCTTTCGCATAATTGAAAGGGTGAAAGTGATTTGCGAACTCATGCAATAAAATAGCTTTGTTCCTGGATTTAATGAAGACATACAGCCCAGATCCTAGACCCTTGCGGTAATTTAATTATATCAAGCGCCTTGCTACACCTCCCATTGTAACTAAGTAAAACTCTTAGAAGCATTTAAATCACCTTCGTTGAGCTAAAGTTCCCCTTGTTTTTGAAACTTTTAACCATTTTAGCCAATTATAAGACGTCTCTTGTTTATTGGGACAATGTCGCCTCGGTTAGAGTCGACGAAATTTCAAATTAGCTAGTCTTCATGGAATTGCTTTTTGTCCCCATTCCCTTTAAATTTTATAATTTTTCCCTAATTGAATTTAGGAAATAAATCCATTGTTGAGAATTATCTACGTAAAGATTAAATAACCGCGCATATTAATGCAGTTAAGAAGATGCTCATTCAAAATTTGATACATCAAGTAGACTCAATTACAAAACACATAACTTTCCATTTAATCAATTTTGAGAGTAAATTCACTCCTTAGATTTTAAATGACTCTTGATGCATAACTAGATTTCTAGAAATAACTGTCCATGTGCAATAATTTTCTTGATTTCTTAGCGAATATCCTGAAAATTTTATTGAACAGATGGAAAATGGAACAAAACATATTTGCATATCTATCCGATGATAAACTTGAGATATTTCATTATGTGGCTTCAGTTTGCTTTTTATTTGATTATTTGCTTCAATTCTGAGTGATATTTGAAAAGAGGATAAGCCAATTCGCCGTTATATAACAAAGTAGGTATTGGCTGGCTCCCCATCAAGCTCTCCAAGACAACGTCAATGGAAGCAACAGTCAATGTAAACTGGGAATTCCTTCAATATAACTAACTACCTCTTTCCTCGCTAAATCCAACAGTCATCCGTGGAGGAGAATAAATCCAAGCCCTTGACAATATAAAATTTCAATCATGTCTTTCACATAAGCACAAGCTGAAAAACGAAAATAAATTGAATTTGCCTTCGGAGTAGTGCAAAGCAGCCGAGCTGTTGAGGCATCGCATGACAACAAAATTCTGTAACATATCACCAAGGGAAAAGGATTGATGTTCCACAGCATTTATCTTTTGGAACTTTTCAATTTTTCTTCACTTTTCCCTTATGAGTGAGTTCTTATCGATTTCGTATAATTTTTCTTTTTTTAGTTTATATTTAGGTGTGATGACCTGTCTGCAATTCAATCGTGGTAAAAAGTGTGTAATTTAGGAAATCCAGACATATGTAGGTAGACAAAGTATAAATTGAAAAAAATAATAAATTTTAAATTAGAAAGAAAGCAGAATTTACTTAATATTTTACCCTAGATGGAATGCATGTCTGGAATGCCTAAAAAAGGATAGCGGTATTTATCCCATTAACAAACTTGAAGCTAACGAAATTTTATTTTGCTGAATTAGTGAATTAAAGTCTTGCTCTTGGAATTCTTCACATCAATTATAAAAAGCAAATACACTGAGAATAAACGTTGAACACGAAAAGACCAAAGACTTAGCCCTGAGAAACCCTGCTGCTAAGTTTATTGTATATAAAATTTAAAATTTGAATGCCAATGATAATTTATAACGTGGAAACAATTTCCTGTCAGCAAAATGGTTACGACGCCATTCTAAATGCTATTATTTTTGTTTTTTTATTTTTTAACAACACCCATTATCATATAGATATGATGCTTAATTTTGGTCGCAAAATTCGTATTATTCAGGGCACTACAGCCCTTCTCATAAAAGTGAATTCGACCAAATGCGTCAGACCAGGGAGCCTATTACTGAATTAGAATCGATTAAAACGATTCCAGGGTATAAAATTACATAGAGAGTCACATAGTAATGAGATTTCTGTAGATAATGTGTAATACGAATTAAATTTCTGTTGATAATAAGCAATTCCGAGAAGCCGAAGCAATATTGTATAAACCTGGCATCGCCGATTGATTGAAAGTTTACCCATATGAAAATCTCATACTCAGTCAAAATACGTTTCTCTCTAAACATCGTTTATCAAAATGGTGGAAGTTTTCAAAAGAAGATTTTTCAAGCTGGCCAATTTGACAACATCACTCTTCCCATCCTTCCTTAAAGCGGTATGGAAACCATTTTTTTTATTTGAAAATTTCATATTTTTTTAACGGAAAACTGTTAAAACAAGTAGAAAAGCTAGAATTGGTCTAAGACCAATTCTTATGATACCCTAGATAAATGCCATTGAATTTAATTTCGTATGGTCATCCATCTGTACAAGTTCGATTTTTGAAGTGATTTTTCGTTTACATATTTCTAGAACGGTTCGTCGGACAGAAAAAATGGTAATAACAAATTTCATAGGGTTTCATATTTTGAAGAACTTTTCAGTACAATAAAAACATCTACGAATGATCGTTTTCACAGTATACGTAAAAAACCAAATTTTTCGCGGAAACTTATACTTTCGGAGATATTTAACTTTTAATATCGCGAACTTTTCACTGCACTTCACAACACATCTGGCATTTTTATAATTAATTTACTCTTCTTTTTCTTTTAAGTAGCAAGGAAATGCTCCTATTGGTGTGTATATACATACCTTCCCAACATTCGGGTTACCATGCATTGCGTTTTTTTATTCATTGCGAATATTCAATTGATGTGCAGTAAAGCAGCATTTAGTTAGAATGCGATAGAAAAACATTTATTAAAGAAACACACACATACAGGCAGGCAGGAGAACACACACACATGCTGGCAGGCACACACACGCAAACACAGGCAGGCTGCGTTTTTAATGCAATTTGCAAATTTATTGAAATTATTTTCAATCAATTTCCGTCTTAAGCCCTTAGAAATTGTCCACCAAAAACCTTATTTAAAAAATTTAGACAAAAAGATCACTGGCTGACCCGACAGATGTTGTCCTGTCCAAATTTCAATAAATTTGTTTGTGGTCATTTTGTGAAAAGCTATTCAAAATTTGTAAGCAAAGTAAACGCGTCAACAAACATCCGACACGGGAACAGGTGACATACCTACCATACCAGCAAGAAGCATGGATTTTCAAGGTTAATGCTGCAAACACTCAATGACTGCCCTTGTGAATTGTTTATTGTTATTGCGAATGTAAGTTGCCCCGAAAACTGCTATGTTGACTCAACTAAACAAGATTTTTCTACTTTTTAGCAATGTTTGGAAACATCTTTCGTATGAGTTCGGTCTTTGATTCTGTCAACTGACAAAAATCGACGGAAAATATAATGCAACCAATCGGCATGTTAACGGGGCTTTTTCCATTGGATATGTTAAGTAATTGTTTTGAAAATATTATTCCAGATTGGTTGTTCTGCAACTCGATGCGTATGTTGATACTTAATTTGAGTGTCTTGACGGTTTTCCATAAATCGGAAGACCTCAAAAATTCGTTAACTTCATCGACTAACGTTGACCGTGGAATCACTGGCAATTTTTTTCCTGCAAACTTTTCCAGGACCATAGCCAACAAAACAAAAAAAGAATTACACATATACTAAGAGAACTTTTGTATGGCAACACTAAGAAGGAGTAGCCCAATTTAGCCTATCTCCGAACTTGTATTTGCAATTATTACGAAAACGCCGTGTACAAAATTAGAATTTTCCATGTTGATGCGTTTTCAGGTAGTATCTAAAAATGTAGTTAAAAACCACAATTTTGTATGGCATCCAATTTAGCATATTTTTGAACTTGTATTTGCAATTTTTACGAACACCCCGTGTATAAAATTCGAGCTCTGCACCTCAACACGTTCTCAGGCAGTGTCCAAATATGTATATGTATAATGAAAAACCAAATTTTTGTTATGACAACACCAGGAAAGTGTTGCCCGAGTTAGTCCATTTCTGAACTTGTATTTGCAATCACGGTGAACGAAATTTGAGATTTCCGTCGCCTTCTTAGGCAAAGATTTGTTTGCCAACACCAAGAAAGGATGGCCGAGCAATTTTTCTTACCTTAAACACCTTATTCGGACTATTACAAACATTAAAAAGCAAGTAAAAAAGCTAAAATTGGTCTAGGACAATTCTTCATTCCGTATGGTCACCTATCTGTGTAAGTCAGATTTTTCAAGTGGTTTTTCGAAAATATTTCTAGAATTGTTCGTCGGACAGAAAAAATCGTTATAACTAATTTTATAGAATTTCATATACTGAAGAACTTTTGAGTACATTAAAACCGTATAGGACTTTTCGTTTTCATAAAATTAGGTAAAAATCCTAAATTTTTACATATCAATACCAAGAAGGGGTTGCCCGATTTAGTCCAATTTCGGAATTGTATTTACTATTTTTATTAAACTACTATGTGCGAAATTTTTAGCTCTCGACATCGACGCGGTCTCAGATAGTGTCCAAATATATAGTAAAACACGAAATTTGTATATGGCAACGCTACGAAGGAGTTATCCAATACGAAGTAGATTTCTCGTCTAACAGACTGAAATTTATTGAAAATGCATTTAAGTGCAAAAAAAATTATTGAACTTTTCGACCCAGCGATCAGAGAGGTCTCATCAGTATGGTTATCTCTGATCGCATACCATAGAAGTTCAGTGATGGAGGTCACACCAATTGCCCACATAAATACCCGATTTGTCCCATTTTCGTACTTAATTTTATTTTTTTTAAAAAGACCATATGCAAAATTTCAGCTCTCTAGGTACACGCGTTCTCGAGTTATCATGCGGGCAGACGAACGTAAAGACGGACGTACAGACGGACTGACGGACATGCAAAAATCAAAATAACTTTTAATTTTATGTATGGGTGTCTAATCCATTTTGCTCTACTATGACGAGCTTAGTATACCCTGAGTGCATTCCAAAACATAGCCACAGTTGACTACAGCTGACTTCATGACATCAAAAGTCAACTCAGCTAACATAATGCAGTTGACTGGTGGGTTTTGAAATGATTGAAGTCAGCTGTAGTCAACTGTAGCTATGTTTTGGAACGCACTCCCTATAGATTTCATCTAGGGTATAAAAATAGCCAAATAAATCCAGCCGTTCTTAAGTGATGCGATTACCACCGAAAAGCATTTCGTGTTTATTTATATATGTAGGTACATTGATTATGCAACATTATTAGTTTTATTAAACCTAATATTTATTTACTTTTTCTTTAAAGTGATGTGGTTCTTATTGTACATTATTGCCGATGTCCTTTGGTTACTTTCTTTTAAGTGTGGTAGTGTTGCTTCTACATTCTCTGTTTTATCAACTATCTCCTGTAAATCCTGAAATATATAATCGATTTCTATTATGATTTCTTCTTCTGCTTTCATGTTTGCTGACCTTCGTTGCTAGTTCTTCTTGCGTTTTTCTTCCCTTTCTCTTACTTTCAACATGCAATTGTCTCCTTTGGTTTTGTTGTTTTTTTGTTTTTTATTTGCCCTTTCTTCTGTATTTTGCTGAGCTAATAAGACTTTGTATATGTATATTGTGTTATAGTATACAACAGGGTTACATATCCTATCCAAAACTATACTATCTTTCCAGCTGGAACCAACCATCTACATTCACAAAATTTCATTGAAATCGGTTGAGTGATTTCGGAGATTACCATGTACGAACACAGTCACACGTGGTTTTTATATATTACGTGAACTGATTTGCATAAACAAAAAAAACAATGGACCGATTATCGAATCCTGTACATTAAAAAAAATGAACATGAATTTTCAAAGCCCTCCCACTACGGTCGTCCGTTAATGGCTGGTAGTTATTTCGTTCATTGGAGGCAAGTCACACAGAGCGTGAATAACTTTGTAAATCATTCGTTGGTTCAATAATAACTGAAAATTCGTGAAACCCCGGGAGTTCAATAAATCCTATCTATTCACGCCGAAACATCTCACTCCACTCACAGATAGTTTAAAACTGAGAAAGAAATTATAATTGCTCTAAAACCAATTTTAGCTATATAGCAGAGTAAATTTAAAACTTCTCGGACTAAACATTTTTCAGAATTATGTTGACGCCTACCTCTTACCTAAGTTAATTATATTTTGCAACAATTATTTGGAATTTAATTTCTCCTTAAAAAACAGAAAAAGTTTTTCTTAGAGAGTTTGGAGTGTATTTCTTCATATTTCAGAATATTGCCAATATTTGACAATCAATTTAGGCGTAGCATAACCACAAAAAGGAACTTTCATTTTCGAAAATAAAATAAGTCATTAAGCACCTGTTTATACTAAACGCTTTTTGCCTAATTAAATTATTAACGTCTAAGACAGTCCCCAAATGTCTTCAAGATGTTATAATATTCACTGTCGTCTTTGTGTTTGCTGATTTTAATTTTAAACTATATTTAGGGTTTATGTCATGTCTAGAGCGCGAAAGCACTTCTAAAAGTAGGCAACATTTCGTCATAGATGCTCTCAGCCATGAGTAGAAAACATATGTACATTAATGTAGAAATCATTTTAACCTTAGTCTCGTCCAGATCTAATCTAAATACTGTCAAATAGTTTTTTTGAATCAAATATTACGTCACATGTTGTATTCGAATGCAATTCTAACCCGCCAGAAAAAGTTATTTCGGTATAAGTACGAGTATATGATTTTTTATTCCCTCTAAATTTGTTCGTTTTGCCCGAGGTTGAAACCAGAGTCTAAATTTCAATCAAGTTTATCTTCTAAAAACTACAGAGGTTCGAGTGTCAACAAAAAGAGTGTAAATTCAAATAAAATCACTGCAATGACTTAATATGTATTTCTAGCTAATTGTCTAAATCAGCTTAATTAAAAATCAATATCTGATATAATTTACCCAAAAAAAAACGAATTAATTCTTTCAAATGAATTACGAGTCCTTTGCTAGGGTTTTCATTCATTTTCTATATGACATCGAAAAGCAATTTTCTTAGCCATTTAACTTGCAGAATGATGGACACAATCATAACTTCTATCTGTTCAATAAGTTTGAAAAGACCCTAGTAGTCAAGTAATTTCTCATTGGCATCCCATCGGGGAAATTGCTGCTCACCCCAAAGATAGCAGATAATTCAGTTGGCAAAATCAATTTATTACCATTCTTCGCCCGCCGGAATTGTTCGGCTTTGCCTAAATGTATGTAGTATGTTCGCCAAGATTCCCTGATAATCCACACCCCACTTTTGTACTTTCCCATTAATCTCCAACATTTTGGCTGGATTAGCAAAATTCTAGTAAAAGGGGCATGTTACAACTTCTTGTATTATGAGGAAATTAACGGTGACGGTATGGGGCATTCGAAGATAAAAGAAAAGAATTTTTCGTCCTTCAATTAATCCCAGCTTCGCACAGGCGCAATTGCTAGCATAATAATATGATGCTGCCACACGAATCAATTCTTCTCAATGTGCTACCTGCGTTGGTAATTAGTTTTATATCTGGAAACAGTTAATATCAGGGGGAAATTATTAAAGTTTATTGTGCCCAAAATCTTACCATGAGATCCCTCAGGCAAAATGTTCCTTGTTGCAAGTTTGAAAAATTGTAACTGCCAGCGGCCATATAGGTAAGGAGATGCAGTGCTGCAACGGACTTGCAAAATGCTAAATTAAAAACGCATATAAGAAACTTCTAGAAACATGAGATTAAGTGGGAAAAGTTCTGCTTTCCTTTAGATTTTTTTTTTCTTTTTCTGGTGAAAATATGCATAGCAACATATCCGTTTACTGAGTGCAGTTTGTCTAGGCGTGTGTGGGTTGCACAATTGAGCACTTAAACAGGAGTAACAATTCCATTACAAGGAAAACTTTATACCTACAACCCCTCCCCACCAGCCACCCACACAGTGCAAATGTAAGTATCGGGAAAATGAACATTTGCATTTCAAAATAGTTTCAAAAGATTTTCCAGCTATACTCCATTTATTATGTAGCTTTTGGAATTTAAGGATGTATCCCAAAGTATATCGTTTCACTCGTGTGATGCTCTTCTAGTGATGACGCTATGCTATAAGGACTACAACTTGTCAAGGAGAAATTCGAGTTATGTAAATCAAACAATCATGCATACAAACATGTGCGTTAGTCTGGTCGCCTAGGTAGTTTTAATGAGTTTCAGGTTAAGAAAACTTTAATAAATTTTGCGCTGGAGATATCAGGAATTTTGTTACTAAGTTGAAAATATTGTCTCTATGCCTGTTTTTTTCAATCCCATTCGGACAATTAAAGGTGAAAACTTTTTAATTATCAATTAAGTTTGTGCTTCTAGTAATTTTGATTATTTTCTTTGTTTACAAAATAAAATATGTCAGGTGTGCCTTGTTGGTTTTGTTTCTCAGGACATGTGGTGATTTCAAGCGATCTGTTAAAACCTCAAATGAACGCTCTAAGCGGGCTTTTGATACCACAAATTGGTATGATCATGTTGCCGATTGTTCCATTGGGAAATTAAGTGGAGATGTGGGGATCAGTAGTACAGCTTCAACAGTGTCTATGAAAGTTACTTGCAGTTCTCTTAGGAACAACAAAATAATTACTATACTAATAGGTTTTAGTAATTTTAAGTCAGATCGCACAACATGTTGCCTGATTTTTAACATGGCACTCAAAATGGATGAACGCAACCACTGAGCAACTGAGACAAGTGAAACTGAATTTTCTTGTCTCAGATGACTCAGTTTCATTATTTTGTGATTTTAATTACTAATTAAAGTTTAGTGAGCTATCTGAATAAACTAACATCACTTTCTTAATTTATTACTATCCAATTCTGTGGTAAAAATGATTGGTTTGAACTGAGACAACTGAGACGGTTGCTCAAAGTTTTGTCTCAGTTGTCTCACTGAGACAGTGTTTGCCGAAAGCCCTAGAGAATACATGAAGTGTGATAAGCCAAATTTAGCGTATCAAATTCTGGTTGTTTTAGTATCTGTTTTCGATGTTGTGAAAGCTCAGTACAGCCGTATAGTAGAATCAATATAGAGAGCAGGGCAACAAGATATATGGTTGAAAATATTGCGATTGCTCCCACCGAAAAGGTTCTTAATCGATGCACTACGCCAGACTACCCAGGGAGTTTCTCAGCTGTCACAAACATAAACAAACCTCGGTACACAAAATAATATTTTATAACTATATCTGCCTAAAAAATGATTTCCCACGTCGTACCTTGGTGTTGTTGTGGCAATTTTTCACCGAACACTTCATTCTGAAAATACATGAAATTTATCACTATAATATCAACAGATAATTATTAACACTCTACTTTATTTAGCATTACTTTTAAATAAAATATCTATCACTTTTCGCATGTTTTAAATTAGTTTCAAATTGTTGCAAATTAGGATACTTTTCGTTTGACAGCTGAAAATACGTTTGGCTCTTTCTTCAATATAATGCTGACCTACTTCACGGGACGCTGAAAAGATCCACGCTCATGCAAACGAATTTTACAGGTATCAACCCTTCCTGTTTGTCTCTATATTCTAAGGCCACAAAAGAATACAGCTTACACTAAAAATAATATCAAAAAATAATAATATTAAAAAAAAAACAACTGAAACATGATCTAAACTCAAAAATGTTTCCAATAAAACTTTAAACTCAATATATATTTTAAGTGGCTTTGACACGAGAATGTGATTGATAATAAGACTAAAGTAAATTATCCTGATTTTCATATTAAATCAATCTTAACAAAAACATTCATTTTGAATTTATAATTTCTTTGTTTTATTTTTTTTTTTTTTTTTTGAATAATTATAGGGCAACAATTTACATTTGTTTTTTTCATCCCCCGAAATTGTGCCACCTAGATGTGTTATTACTAATAGTTTTATCAAAAATACAAAAAAAATGTCATGTCATCCTTCATCACAGAAGCCTCAAAATGAAACGAGATCAACCTTTAATATTTGTTATTTTTAAAAAATATTCGCGCTTATATATTTTTCTTTTAATTTAAAGATTTAAAAAATAACAGGGTGTTTCTATTTCTGTCTTGTTGTGTTTCACTATTTTTGTGTATTTGCAAATATAATAAATAAATTTTTGACACTATGTTTTCAGAATCTGTTTCCTGTCTCTTTCTTAAGTTGTTTTCGGTGATAAAATTCAATCAAAATTAATTTTTGTTGTTTTTTTGTTCGCGACAATTGTGTTTTTTTTTTTATATCTTTAAATTTGTTTAATTTTTAAACACTTATTATATACAGCCGTCTTGATTTTTTTCCCTTCTTTACTTTTGTATTTATTCATCAGGGAAAAGTGTATATTAAACCGCTTGTATCTTATTTTATTACAATGCATTTCGTTTTTCGGTTCATTTCAAAATTCTTTTTTCTTTAACTTGTTGCAAAATTACAAAACTGCTGTCACTTATAGTCGAAGTCAGAAAAAAACCCTTATCACAAATTACATACGTCAGATATTACGTGATTTTAAGAGCTTCTGAACTGTTTCCATTAAAACTGGTAATTTTTTCACTAGAAATGCGCAAAAAGAAACACAACAGAATCCAACACACGATTCCGGTCACAAAAAGGGACTGTGAAAAATTCTCACCATCCATTTATTTTGCAATATTGAAAAATAAATTTAAAGAAAAAGAGATAAAAATCATAAGAAATTCATTTTTCCGAATAATTTAAAATTGGTTTCTCTAACTTTTAATATAGAGCAATGTTCTTGTTAGCAGAAAAAAACAACTGGAGTTGCGCGGTTCAAGTTAACAGCTTGTAATGAGACTCACACTATTTCCTTTTTTTATTATGTTAGAGCTAGAGTGAATTTAATTAACTCATTCGAAGCGATTTTCTTTGTACTGATTTAGAAAAACATTATTCTTCTGTTAAAATAAGTAAAAAATTTCTGGTTCTACTGTAGAAACAATTTAATGACGTTGTATAGCTCGACGGAAAAATTTACCACGAGTCGTTTTAGTATTCAGAGAAAAATTTAATTCTTCAATTGTAATCCCCAGTAAATTTGTTAGAAATAAAAATATTCTTCATAATTATTCCCAAACTTAATTAATTTGCATATTCAATACGACAAGGTTACTGCACCAAAACGGTCCAACGCATCTCGAAGATAATGGTAAAATTGCAATGCATCCTCACTGTTTTCTGGTAATTCTAAGCTTGCTTTTCACTTTCCCTATGACATTTTTTTATTCCAAATTACTTGGGAATTAACTACGGAAAGCGACTAGTAATTGAATTAAATGCAATTGTTCGAGTTTCTTATGTAACGGTATACGCACAACGCGAGTTCATTACCGAATTACAATTCGCGTCTCTTCTACCAAAAATATATCACACGACCACGACTATTTCCCAATATTTACTAACTGCTCTGTGCAAGCCGTTTCGACACAAAAAAAAAAGTTGAGTACCTTATCTCTGTTGGATGGAATCTTTTGGTACTAGAGAAGCATATACAAATTACCTTGGCAGGACCACAACAGAATATTAAAAATAGTTTCACATAATCGGTTTACACCCATCGCAAACAAAACTAGAATTCTCTACTTCAATATTGCGGAGTTGCGGTACATCGTGGCCTAAAATACCACTTTGCATGTCCAATATTAGAAGACATTTTATAACTCTAATTTTAAGTTTTCTTAGTACATACTCACAACCTAGCAGCTGCAGGAAAAGTTTTTTAAAGTGACCATTAAAGTTGGAGAATTGAATTCGGCTATTTTTTAACAAGTGCTTATATCCTGGAAGGTGTTTGAAAAGTATTATTTTTTTTTATTTTTTTGACACAAATTTTCGTTTTGAATAACCAATTTTTTTATGTCATCGTCTTTATTTTAAATTTTTTAATTATGATTTTGTGTATTTAAAAAATCATTATCAACCTACATACTTTACTCTGCTATTTTCTTATACATATGAAAATTTTTTTTTTTTTTTATTACAATAATATTTTTATTCTCAATCAAAAATTCATTCAATTATTTCCATCAGGCATAGTACTTTTGAAATCTATTATTTATAAATCATACTCAAAAAAACAACATAACACCAACAGCACACTGGCAATTAGGACTGGGATGTATGAATTCGAAGGCAAAAAGCTCACTAGCCAGCCTCCAATGATGTTATGGATAAAATCGATCCATTACTGCACCCCTGAGAAAAGCGTATAATAAAACCCAGAAACCTTGCTGAAATTCCTCGATTAATACGGAGAGTATCGATAAAAAATTCTGCTCATGTTTTCTGTACTTTGAGTCTAAATGAGTACAAAAGTCATAATAGCCCCTTCGTGTAATTGTATCACACACAAAAAGTTAATGAGGCATCGTAGCCCATCAAGGGACTAAGGTTACACTCGAGTCATTAAATGTTGGCCATAACAGGCACCAATAGTTAATTTGTGAGGTAATACTTGATGTTAAGGGTATATAATTATGTATATACTACGGAAAAAAGAAGACCAGCAAAAACATTATCGAAAATAACGTTAAGCTATTCTACCAAAAATAACCTTAAAGATTACTGATCTTTTTGCAAGTTTCTTCTAAAAATTATTAAAACAAAATTTAGTAAAGTGTAAGGAATAAAACCTTAAGATTTCTTGCATACAGTTTTATAAAATTTAGCCTCACCATTTCGGAGGATTTTATAGTCGAAATCAGTATGTTGTCAAATGGAAATTTTACACCGGGCTCTATATCAAGGGCGGATACAGCCCCTCCCTAGAGTTCTAATGCATCAAAATTAATACTATCATCAAATGAAATAGAAAATATGAAAAAAAGCTTTTTAAAAATCCGCACTTAAAACATAGAAAATAATTTCTCCCTTCACTTAAGTACATCACAAAAGTTCTATAGAGTTTCCCTGTATTTTGTATTTAACTAAAATTTTAAAACATATTACATTTGATAAAATTAAAATTTTTCAAGGTACCTACACAAAGATAACTAAGTGTAGACAGTTGAAATTTTAATAATACAGTGAATGACAATTTCCGAAATTGAAATTTGGAGCTCCTAATGTTTAGAAAATAGTTAATAAAATTCCTCTTGCTTTGACTTTGCTTTCTTTCTTTACGTCGAAAATTTTAAATTTTATACACAAATGTAATATAATTTCAAAATTTAATTAAATGTAAAATGAAGGAAAACTGTAAATAACTTTTGTAATTTATTTGAAGGAGAAATTATTTTCTATTTTTAGTGCCGATTTTGAAGCAATTTTTTTTTTTTGAAAAGTTCTTTTTATATTTATTAGTTGTCTTTTTTAGTTTTTTTTTATTATTATTAAGCCAAGCTCAGGGGATACCCTATGATGCAAAGCACAGCATGGCAGGAAGGAGATAGGGAAATGATTAGGGGATATAAGGAAAGTGGCGGAGGTGCCGATGTATGTCGCCCTTAAACTTCCGCAGATTGTATGCCGGAGGAAAAACAGAAGATGGTAAGCTGTTCCACATTCGCACTGTTCGGGATAAAAAAAGCATCTCGGAATTTTACTGTACGGCCGAAAGTAATTTGAAGGGTTAAAGGATGTGCGCGGTTTGCAGCGCGAGTATTGCGTGCAGGAATCATTCTACAAGGGATTAGACTAGATATTTCATCCGAACATTGACCATGCATATAGCGATAAAGGAGCGAAAGGCATCCAACATTGCGGCGGTGCTCGAGTGAGTCGATATGACAAGTAATTGCCAAATCGCCAATGAGCTTGAAGGCTCTCTCTCATATATGGGAGTTGTATTCCATTCTAGGTCTAATGTAGGACTTGTAGAGGAGCGCTAGATTTGACGGGCTGAAAGTTTCAAATTATTCTCAAAAAATTTATAATTATATCATTAAAGAATTTTCAGTAAGAGAATTTTTTTAATTTTTTTTTTTTTTTGTGAACGAAAGCTTAGAAAAGCCGGGTATATTGCTGGAAAATACCATGCAGGCACATTCAATTCGACCAGCCAAATTAAAATTAAATTTCTTTTCAAGATTATTGTTAATAATATTAGTTTTGAAGAAAACAAATTCTAAAGCCAGTGGTACTTCTATGAAAGAATTTGAAATATTATTTTATTTTGAAACCATGACGCATAGCTATTAATTTGACAAATGGCAGATTCTGTCCACTGAGTACATAATTATACATATATATCTTTTTAACGTTTAGGGAGACATTTATCATATTTTTAGTAGGATTGTATTCAGCCAGAGCTTATGAAGGTTTTTCCTTTAACCATTATAAAGGGATGTCGCAATATGGCATTGCAATTAGTAAAAAATTTATTCATCGATATAATGCTATAAAAACTTAATATAAAATACACCATAATTTATAGACTATTTGTTGAAGTCTTTTAGTAAACACAATTTGACGTTGACAGCCGTGCAGTTGCTTAGTATCTTATACCCACAGAGATCCTAATGAATAATTAACTAATGACTTAGTAGACGCTAATGATTCAATAGGTAAGATGCAGAGCCATTTCTTTAATTCAGTTGTACTGATTTTGCCACACTTATGACAGTGGACAAGCAAAATGTATTGAAAATAGTTTGTGCTTTGCATTTCCTCTTCTTATTTCTCAAATGAGCAGATGCCCATCGAAGCCCAGTATATTACATTACAAACTAAATTCAGTTTTAGTGTAATATTCCTCATTAGTGCTCTAATGAAAGAAAGGCTCTTAAGTATTTCCTTCTTGGGAAGTAAAGTAAAAATTATATTTGAACCCCAAAAATTTAAGGGTTAAATAAATATTAATCTCGAAATTTGCAATTAAAATCGGATATTTAACAATAGCCAAATACTATGTATTACGAAGTGGAATAAGCTCTAGTCATTTGAAAAAGGAAAGTTTCTTCCTTATATGTATGGCATATAATTTTTCTGAAGCTGTTTTACCTGATAGAGCCATTGAAAGAAAGAGATAATATAAATAATTGAAAGATATAAAAAATATTTATTTAAAAGGACTATTCTTCAAAATTGGCACTACATAATATAAAATCTCAAAAATTCCCTAGAGTTGTTATGTTTCACGCACTCCGTGCTTTTTGAATACTTTTGAATATTTTCCTAGATTCTTTAAATCACTTCATTATGATTTTTATTATTTGATACAAATTGTCACTAGATACCTAGTGGGCTTTTTAACTATGTGTTTTCATTTTACTTTTTAAATAATAGTTCGCGAGGCGACTTTTCGGCGCGTATAGAAACGAGGTTTTGGCTCGCTCTTCGAAAAGCTTTTTAGCTTTTTTATTATTTTCTCACCAAATTATTCCATACATGAGAAAATGCAGAAAATGATTTTCATGCAGTACAATTTTCTTGAAGGAACTGAAATTTGATTTGACTGTTGTTGCCATTTAAAATATTAATTTTAAGACGGCAAGAATAATTATATGTATGTACATGCGATTGGGCTGGCGGAATTAAATCAATATCTGTATTTACTGTGTACATAAGAAGAAAAAGTAGGAAACACCATATGTAGGCAAGTACGCATACAGTGAAACTGAGATGTGTGGCTTGATAATAAAGTGCAATTTATTACTAATTGCATTTTGTTATAATGTTAAAGAAGTAGTTTGAAAAGAAATTGAAATTTAAAAGAATTACATTATTTTTGTTTTTAGGGTCAAATCGTAATACATTCATATAGGTATTGTATTAGACAATGTACCGACCTTATGGTTGTGATTAGGAATATAGCACACCTAACTCACAACAGAGTTTCCCTTAATTTTTCATTTATTTAAATTTTGAGATATGACATAATTAATATAATTTCAAAATGGAAAATAAAGGTAAACTCTAGAGAGCTTTTATGATGCAAATACTCATTAAGTGAAAAAATAAATTATTTTCTATTTTGTATTGCAGATTTTGAAGCAGCCATTATTTAACAAGTTTTGAAATATTTTTTCTATTTTAGACTTAAATTATTCTCAGAAAATTTGTCTTCAAGAAATTTTCAGTTATTTAAATCAGGAGAAATTTAATAAATTATACTATACACTAAAAATTTTACTTTTCATAATTTTGTTATTTAATTTTTAAAAAGGAGTGCTTTCAAGAAATTAAAAGTTACGCGGTCAACCTATTACCCTAACCAGTCAAATTTGGTCTCAGCGATTTCAACTTATAAATATTAACATTAAATTGTGTTCATCCACACAGACAGACTCATATATACACAAGAAAGTATAGTTGGATAAAGTTTATAAAAAATAACATAATACTCTCGTTACTGAAAAGCCGGATATCCGAAAAAAATTATAAGATCATCAATGTCAATAAATTCAAAAGTTACCTTGATTCTTTAAATTACCAGCCATGAAAATGATGGCGGTGGAGCAAACCAAAAAGAAATCTGTATGATGTTTAACTGCTTCTAAGTAGTCCATTTATTTATATGCCAGTAAAATAATTCATATTTACGGATACAGAAGATGATCAAAATATCAGTCATTTGATTCAGTGTAGACATTTAAAATAAGTAAATCAAATAACCACTATACAGAAAGGGGGAGTCCTACAATTTGAATTTTAAAAATGTTATATTTTCATAGATTCATTCCTTGCTATAGACCTTATTTTAGGATGCGCAAAATTGTCTAACTGCCACATATTTGGGGCTCAGGTCATATCCAGTATCAACTACTTATTTTTACTCATAATTGTCCTCTTTTACTCTCGGCTTAATCGAATATTTCCAATTAAGATTGAAACTTGTCAAAAACTCATGACAGTTCCTAAAACTGTACTCTGACGCATACTAACTAAATCAACAGCCAATTATTGATCATTTACCTTTTTTAATTTGTAGAACCGTAACAGAGAAGATTCTACAAAATAATGAGAAAAAAAACCTAGTTTTGAGATGTTAGATTTAGTCATAAATTAAGCTAATTCTCAAAAATTGAAAATGAAAAATATTCTGTAAATGAATTCACTGTAATTAAAATAATTCTTTTTTTTTTTAATATTCTGCTTCATAAATTATTTTTTTCTCTATACAAGGCTGAAACCCTAGCCCTTTAAGTTGAGTCGCTTGTTGTTTTGAAATTCTTAATTAAATTCTTAGCTTATTTTTTGTTTTGAAAAACTCGTATTGAATGTATAAAATTCCTTAAATTTAAAAAAAAAAGTATCAAGTCAAACCATGATTATCAGTCAAAAGCCTTCAATCCTAGAAGAATCAATTTAATGAATATCTTATTGCAAGAAAAATTAATAAAGGATCTTAGCTAGATATCTTCAGTAGAAAGAGAAGCTTTGGTTCGAGTGGTAGAAATTATAAATAAAATAAATAAATATATAAAAATATAAAAAAAAATATAAATATATATAAATAAATATTTACCCTCGGAAGAGATACCAAGATAGATTTTTAATGGCGGACCGGGATTATATATTGGATTAGTCAGGATGAGTGGTTGATAACTATTGAACTTTAATTAGATGCTGTAAAGCATATTAAAATGTATTTAAACTGTACAAAGGATTCACCAATCTTATTAATTTTAGACAACTATTATTCTCATTGCAGCTTAAGCACTATACATTTTTGCAGTCATGATGTCAGTCCAGTCTTCAATATGTGTATATGTATATGGGCCACTTAAAAAGATTTTCCTAATTGCTTTCAATGAATTTAGTGTGAATAATCCAGGAAAAGTAATAACTGTATATCCAGGTACATACACATATATGTATGAAATCCAGGAGCTTCCAGAAGTTTTTCAACATTTATTTTTTCACTTGACTTGCTTCCTTAGAATGTTAGTAAAATAGAAATAGAAATAAATTTTTCAATTTATTTTATTTTTTTTCTATTCACTGGGATAATTTCTTTCTAAATAAAGCATATTCTTATTTTTAACATAACAATTATAGTCAAAAGTTAAATTTATTTTGTTTTGGCACATGTGCTCCATCCTGCTTTGAATTTTACCCCACTGTAGGGCACTTTTCATGAATGTTGAGAAAAAAGTGAACTGAAATGTGTTCATTGGTTCAAAATTGGAATATATACGTAGGTACTCGTATGATTTTTGTAACCTTAAAGTAGTCGCTGAAAATAGAAATTTTTTATAAATATGAGACCTGATTAATTTTATGTCAAATGTTTCATTTCGGAAAAAGATGAAAACTGTTTATATCCGAGCCAACAGATCTCCTTATTTTTAGAGTAAATAATTAATTTCTGAAAGTGAATAGTACCTATTTATACATATTCATCACCGTCCATGGTGAAGTAAGAAAAAAGTAGAGCAATCCAGAAATATCTACTCCAAACGTGTAATATAATTTCTATTTTCCATTCATGTCCACTTCGTTAAGCAATGGAATGGTCAGCTTTGCAATCTGTCATATATTGTACGAGTCTATACATTGAAGATTGAACAATGTGATATATTTCAGAATGGTAGGTCATTCACCTGGAAGTAGAGCTAGTATAGAATCCTCAGATTTTCCCTACAATAAACATTTAATAAAGCCACCTCTTTTAAAGATAGATGCAGATGTAGCAACAACTACCCTAGAAAATCAAATGCCGCCATGGAAAATACCTTTATTCAAAATAATTTTATTGAACCCATCTACCACAGTCAAATGACAGCCTCAGTAGAGGCAAATATTATCAGAAATTTACCAGCTTCATTTCGGCAGTTATAGCTGTACTCACCTAAGTCTTACCTGTAATACACGATTTACCACCAAAACGTTAGAAGTAACAAGTTTAAAAAAAAACACACAGACCAAAATTTGCCTTGCTTTTTATAAATTATCCAAACAAGCCAGTGCAAGTAACGCTCGTAAATCAAATTCTCCATTAACATGCAAATCTCGTTCAAAAGCCACTGGAGAAAAATTACTATACAGTGTGAAATTTGTTCCACGTCATAGAGGCACATTGGCTAGAAGTGGAAGCAGTGATAAGCGCTTTTTCATCATAAACGAAAACTGCCCATTAATCATTGCACGAAGTATGTTTTAATAACGTTACCATCGTCGTACCAAAGTAACGCCGGCCGGGGACAACCTCACACTCGACTTCACCAACAGCCAAAGAAGTATCAAAAAAGTACGCTTGGCTTCGAGTTAGATTTAATTATGATAAGAGAGTACAGAGGATCTTTCCCCTGATGAGTATTCTGGGATGCTTACAGCAGCTAGAAAAATGAAACTTATGGGTCAAGCATGATATCAAGAGACAAGGGGACCTTATGAAAATAGCTTTAACACAGTTTTCTACACAATTTTCCTTCATTAATTTGAAATTAAGTATTTTTGCCATTTAAAGACAATCGCTCGCTTTGACCTAGTTGTGATGGAGCTTATTTTGTTGTTAAACTTTAAAAATTTAATTATGTAGGACATAGTAAGTGGAACACTTGTATAAGCCATTTTGTGTGCAATATCTTAATGGTTTAATTTATTGCCTAAGGCAGTTAACTTATATTACATAAGAGGAAAACAAAACAAGTTTCTATTGGCGAAAAGAGTATCGTAAGGATTCGTCTCCACTTAAATTTCAAACAGTGGTTACAAAGGAATTGGTTCGACAGCATTTCCTAAATAAGAACCTGTTTGCATTGAGAACGAGTACAAGTACCCTGATTGACAATTTATTACTTCTTTTTCCTTCTTTTTCTTTTATTCATCAGAGATAAGATGTGTGCTGAAAGTGGGCATTGTTCCATTTGACATCACTTTACAACTCCCAAATTAACACGACCTATTGAAAAAATCTCCTCCAAGTAAACATTTACTTCCATTCGGGTCCTGGTGAAAGATGCTTTTATTTTAGCGTTATAGCATCTGTCTACTTAAATACAACTTTACCTTATTCGTTGCACTTCAAAATTTCTGATTTTTCCAACTGTCATCAACAACAATCTTCTCAACTTCATCGGGGGACATAAAGAGTTACAGTAGATCACCAGGGAGCCGGCATTGTGTGATTACCTTGAGCTCACTCCCAGAGCTCTCAGTTGATTCGGCTTTTGACAAAACTACTTTCCCCAAAATACTTGTCGGTTTTTCTGCAAGACAGGAGCCTGCTTCGCAATATTATTATTGTCGCGTCGCAGCACTTTGTCAACCCAATTCCACGGATTTTTTTTCCAAAGTATAAAAATAATATTTAAGTTTTAAGTTTTACTCTATAATTATAAAATTCAATTATAAATAAATTGAAAGAATACCTACCCAGTGTCACCAAATTTATGTTTAGCAGCTTGGAACACACATAATTGAATAAAAATCTAAATAAAAATGGACCTAATATTGACCTCTGTGGTACTCCTTTGTTTAGTGGCCACTTTTATTTTTT
The DNA here is from genome assembly GCA_963930735.1 of Dioctria linearis. Lineage (NCBI taxonomy): Eukaryota > Metazoa > Arthropoda > Insecta > Diptera > Asilidae > Dioctria > Dioctria linearis. Next base: position 176,953,942 of record OZ005743.1, on the reverse strand, counting down.
TTTACTATTTGCTTATAATATCTGTTACTAACTTACATATGGGGTTAATAAAATGTAACTATTTTCACAGTTCAGCTAAAAAATGTTGAATGACTCAAACAGCAAGAAAATTTACCAGATGTGTAAATTGTACAACTTCGTAGTGAAATGAGCCAGCCTGCCACAATTGCACATGGATAACGCACCTAATTCACACATAATAATTACTTTTAAGCTGAGAAATTATAAATAGTATGCTTAAAATATTTGAAAATTAACATTTATTATAAATTTGCGAAAAATTGAGTACGCGAGAAATTTGTAATTAGGTAAAATTATTTTCAAGCAATTTTATACGAAACGGTAACACTTCAAAATCAAATTATGAGATGCAGTTGCTATGCTAAATTTTAGTTGCTATGCTAATTATTGTTGTCATTTGATTTGAATACCGATCTTTAGTGCCGTGCGCAAGCCATGGCTATATAAACGACAATCTGACTTGACTTGCTTTCCTTTTTAGTTTGGCAGTGCAGTGATCAACGTGGTAATCTATATCCTAGGAATATTTCCTAGTATTCTAACTTTTTATTAACAAATCAGATACTTTATTTAGTTGACAACAAAACTAAATATTATTATTCTGGGTATCAACTGGAATCAATGTTTTATTTTTGAAAAGTGACATAAAATAAAGATTCTTATTGCGGATAGTGACAGCAATAATAAATTTACTAACACAAACCATTTTTTGCAGGTAACGATTCTAATAAAGGTTCTAAGTGCAGCGATCGACTGTAATGAGACAATTAATAACAAAATCGCTTTATTGTGGGTAGCGAATACAATAAATATTTTCATTGCGGGTATCGACTATAATAGAAAGTTTACTAGCACAATACACTTTATTGCGGGTAACGACTATAATAAAGATGCTAATTGCGGGTATCGACTGTAATGAGACAATTACTAACAAAAACAGTTTACTGTGTGTAGCGACTAAAATAAAGATTTTTTCTGTGGGTATTGACTGGAATAAATACTTTATTTTTGAAAAGCGACTAAAATAAAGGTTCTTATTGTGAGTATCGACAACAATACAAATTTATTACTAACAATAAAACACTTTATTTTGGGTAATGACTGCAATAAAGATTCTTATTGCTGGTATCAACTGTAATAAAACAATTATTAACAAAAGCGAATTATTGAGTATAGCGACTGCAGTAAAGATTCCTTCTATGGGTAGCGACTGTAAGAAGAACTAACCTCAATTTATCCTAGGTATCGAGTAGAATAATGAATATCCCAAACCTCAATCAAATAGAAAGTCAAGTAAATCAACTGTCACACATTGACCTGGTAAGTACAATGTCAATTGCAACAAAATTATTTTCTCTAATTTTAATTATTTTTATATTATTAAATCTTACATACGTTTATATTTATTATAGTTATAGTATTTATGAAACTTTGAAAATTCAGTGTGATATTCAAGAGTAGACTTGGTGAACAAACGAATAAAACCACGGAATTAGTAACTTTAAACCAGTGGTATAATTTTCACCACATTTATTTATTTATTGCGTGTTCGCTCTGACTTGTGTCGATTTCCTATGAAGGTGAGTTCATCTCGACATTGCGATATTAAATTAAGGAAAAATAAAACACTTGTTACGTTTCACAGAAAATATATAAAATAGTTTATTTAAATTTAATTTAATCTATGCCTAACGCGTTTCGATCTCAAAGATCATCATCAGAGGACTCTTTGAGACATCGTTGAGATCGAAACGCGTTAGGCATAGATTAAATTAAATTTAAATAAACTATTTTATATATTTTCTGTGAAACGTAACAAGTGTTTTATTTTTCCTTAATTGAAAATGAGGTTTCACCAAGTGCCAACAAAAAAATCTGTTGATTACATTAAAAATTGTGATATTATTTGAGAGGTTATAATAACAACAATAAAAATTGCAATATTTTGCTTCGACATCGGCATTTATACCACCACCACATTCTTTCTGAAAACCGTCAGCGCAAGATTTTTTATATCCCTTTACTAACTATTTTAACAATAAAGCTCTTGTTAACGGGATTACATAGAGTATATAGACAGCAGTGATTATAGTCCTGCGCTTGCTAAGAGGTTAATGATATTGATATAACCATAGAGGTCTCTTAAGCTGCCAAAACATTGACATAATGTGATTTTTTATTTTTAACTTTTAACACATTTTGTAATAAGGCCATCTGGGAAAAAAAATATTTCTATCTCCAAAATGATTTTATTTTTGAAACTTTTTAGTTCAACATTTTAAATATTTTACTACTACTACTGCACACACACACACACACATACCCATCCTGCCTGCAAGTTGAAGTGTACTGTAATACATGCATACTATAATTAATATCAAAAACCAAAAGCAAACATGCACTAATGAGAAAGCTTTATGCAACTGGCAGGTCTTCAATTGCATTTAATTAATTTTCACCTGAGGCGAGCTTATTAACCCAACTTCTACATGCATTTCACCTTAAGCGGTGCATATTAAACAGAACAACCTTTTGGATAAGACGATTTGTGACTAAGCAGATTATATGTATATCTATTCACTTAGCATGCTGTACATTTGCCCGCTTAATCCCAAATTGCATTAATATACTCAATCCGAACAGGTAAATAGAAACAGACATCAAAGGTAACCTAATTGTACAGAAATCATGAAAAGAAGCATCTCAATGAAGCAACTAATACTGGCCATCATGAGTTCAAATGACGATCCCAATTAAGGAAAATCAAATGATAACATGGATGACAAGAGAATATGAAATATTTCTGCAGAGACCAAACTGAATAGATACAGAAAAACATGTTCCACTTAAATCCTTTTTAAAGGAAAATTCTGGCTCACCTGATTCATGTTAGCAAAGAATTTAATATTAATGCAGCAAAATTCTGCACTTTACCATTAAAATATAATTTCATGTACAAATAGGCTCATTTAAAATTAATTTAGTTTCATTTTTGTGGTAAATTGAAAATGAATTAAGTCCTTTCATTGAAAATCTTGAATACCACTACTCGACTGATGTGAGTTTATTGACTGTTATCCTGCCAATAGCATAATTTCGTTCTTCCATTCTTCGGAAAAAAATAAAGACGCCACAGACTATAGACTCATTTTATTTGCCGTTAAGTTGAAATACAGCCCAAAAGTTATTTAGCCTGACTATTCTATTAGCTGAAACCTCTATAACACCACAATATAATGGGGAAACTAGCAAAACTACTGCCGAGCGCACAAGGATATTGCGAAATACTATTCCGACGCGTATAAAGTGCCTGAATGCCGTAAACGTGACCACAATACCAAAACCAAAACGAAAAGCTTTTGGCATCCTTCGCGCCAACATTTGCCGCTGGCGTTGCATATAGGACTGGATTCGGGCTATGATCTTATAAAGTTCTGGGAGCTGAGGAGGCGGATTGTTAGTTGCTATTATTTTATACTTCCTAAGATTTCTATTCTGCAATTTCCTCTTAAGTACCCGAGATATATATCTTGATGGCAGACGATAGCAATATTTCAATTATACATTTTCGCCGTAAGGCCGCACAATAGCAGGAAACGGAAGAGAATAGTTCGCTCAATTGGATCAAGGAAATGTTTATCAACTTTCCTTCTATTTATATATCTATGTATGTCTTTCCAGCACCGCATTTATAGGATTTTCTTCAACAATATTTTATGTAAGTAATTGCGCAATGAAAACCAGATAATATTCTTTTTAAGTTTGTTTTTCTTTCCAGAGTGGAAACTGTATATATTGAGTGATTTTTTGTGGGGTACCTACATTTGTCTCGAATCTATGAAATACTCTTAATCCACATTTATTGAAATCTAATTTAACGCTGATAGCTTGTCGCAATTTTTGGGTGATAATAATAATAACATCATGGAACTAAACGCAATTTATGGCATTATTTTGTGTTAAAGTCGAGACATCGAACTGGATATGGAAAATTCGATTTACTTTCTGTGATTGCTCGTTCGTTAAATATGCAAATGATTGCGGGTGGTAACTTCATACCGACATACCTGCCTATAGGGGTAGAAATATAACGACTAAACTGGGCTTCTCCTCGACTCGAATAACTGTTCGCATCCATATCCATTTCAATAAAGTAAACTTTGCTCATAGTTGCCTTGCATATCGGTGAATTCATTATTAGTTCTGTTGGAAACATGATAATTTATGCTTGGTTGAAGGTACATAAATATGATTTTATTGAAATTTTCGAGCTATTGCTAAAATTACATTATTAAAGTTTTAGATTCATATCTATATAGATATGTAGGTATATATAGAGTGTATTCAATGTTGCTAAAGATCTATAAATTACAGAATGGAACAATAATAAAGAAACAAATAAACAATTTTAAATTGAACCTTTTTAACTAGATATTATGTAATATGCTGGGACAACGGTTGAAGATGATGATGATTAATGTTGGACATTTTTTTTTATATTATTGATTTATACGTTTAAATAACACGAATCTTACTTTAGCAGAGAGCTGCCATATTTACTTAATATGGCTAAATAACCGCGATGTTTTGAAGATACTCTTTTGGCAAAGTATTAGTGCCGATGTAATTTCTAATGGCTCTGATGGATCGATGTACTGAATTGCAGAGTGTGCCGATGTGGTAAAATGCCAATGGCAGAATAGACCGATTTATGTTAGTTACGGCAGAGTATGCCGATGTAATGCAGATAATGACAGAGTATGCCGATGTTTACTAGAAGATGGAAGAGTATGCCGATGTATGTAGGTAAGATGGCAGAGCATGCAGATGTTTTACAGAGAATAAACCACTTCGGATGACTGATAAATTCTGATTTTATAAACATTATTTGATCACAATAATTGCTAAAATTGCAATATTATGCTCACAGAATTTTCACTGCTAAGTCAGCAATTATTTACATTTTTCAGTGATTCATCATTCGTATAAATGATATTAGGTAGAGCTATGACCTCAGCCATGGGAATTCTCACGATCAAAATTTATGCTTACACAGCAGAATTTGCGAGTCTTGCAAATTCTTCTTGAGCTCAAGCATTTCCGTTTGTTATTATTTGTTTATTTGTTTACTTTTATTGTCTGAGGTCATGCTTTACCTTTACATCCTCACCCTTAAGAGAATTTTTTTTTTTTTTTTTAATAAAAAAATGTTTTTTGTACATATATAGTTCTGGACAAAGAAATAAATACAGCAGTATTTAATATGCTCATTAACCTATATCACAAAATCTACTTTTGTACTCCCAAGACAGCACTTGGTAACGGATACTGTTATTTGCTTCGGAAATGGTTTAAATATCCACGCTAAAAAAATTGTTCCATATAGGAATTTTGGCTTCACAAATTATCAAAAGACCACATTCCATGTGGACAAAAAAATAAATTCACAGATGAGTATTCTAAAACCATTTAATCAAATATAGAATTCTTATACATTAATTTCTTTTTTTTATTAGCTCAGCTTAATATTTCGTGACATTGCCTTTATTTTTTAAAATGGCACATAGATCCAACTAATTTTTGGAATGTCGATACTGGTATGGATCCCACGGCACTTTTACCGACCGCCACAATTCCTTTTTATTTGCTGATATCTTACTAGCAAACATCTTTCCACAAGTTTTCAATGGGAATTAAATCCCAAGATAGGGCTGGCCAATTCAAAATCCTAATTTTTTTCGCAGCGACCTATTCCTTTGTTAACTTTGCTGTATATTTTGGATCGTTGTCTTGCTGAAACGTCCAACGCAAAGGCATATTGTCATCAGAATGAGGCAGCATTTCTTCAAGTACCTATTTTGATGTAAGTTTCCTTGGTCATAATTCCTTCAATTAAGTGTACAGAACCCACACCATACCAAGAGAAACATGTTCAAACCATAATGCTGCCTTCGCCATGCTTAACTATTTTTTTTCGTATACGGAGGATCAAATGATTTGTTGAGAGGACGTCTTACATACTGCTTCCCATCCGATCCGAACAAATTAAATTTGCACTCGTCGCTCCAGAGGATATTTCGCCGGTTTTTTATACCCTCATCGCCGGACTAATTTTGGTGTTCGATGGCGAAGCTTTTTCTTTGCTTGATGTTTCTATTACTAGGAACTGGGACTTTCCTGGGCGATCTTGAAAGAAGTTTGTTTTCTACCAATCTTCTTCTTATTGTTCGTGTACCCACATTTGCCTTAACTTTACCCAAAATCTTAGAAGACGACGCAAAAGGGTCCTTCTTAAATTTCAAGACGATTCTGTGATCCATTTTTTTTTTTTTTTTTTTTAGTTTTTCGTGGCCACCCTCGATTTTCGGTTTAAGCGCATTTTGCACCATATCTAAAGAGCATCCAACTACAGCAGCAATATTTCGATAGGATTTGCCGTCAGTTTTTAACTTCTGGATCAACTGTCGCATCTCAATTGAACAATGTTCACTGCGGCCCATGTTCTTTAAAAAGTAAATTGTTGATTGATAAAATAATTATATTTTTTCTTATATATTGTATTCACTTCACTTCCAAATTATATAAAATCACGAAATTTATCACATGATTGGCAATATTCTCAACTTCCACAAGCGTATTTATTTTTTTGGCCAAACGAATGTCGTTTACTTTACAAACGTCAAGAAATACTACGAACAGTTGGCAGTTATCTTCAAAATGGAAGATGACTGTAAGTTCACCATCAAAGGGCGGTACTAGTCACCAGATGGAGTTACAGTCAGAATAATATTTCAACCAAAACTATAAAGATTTTTCTTTCAGAAAAGCTTGTATTTATATTTTTGTTCTTAACTATATATGTTCAAGACTAAGATTTTACTTCTATTAAGCTATCCTATTTCATGTGTTTATACATTTTACCTTTCATGATTTTTTTAAAATATTTTAGTAGTACTTTTTGCTAATGTTGTTTCATAACCTACAATTATTAATGATATCTTATTTATCTAATATCTTATAAGACTATTATTGTGTACAAACTTGGGTTTATGGTTTATTAGAAGTATGGAGTTTACTCCATTTTGACCCATAATTTTATAAGGTCCATCAAAAGGGCTTTCGAGCTTTCTTCTTGTACCGATTCTCAGGTACACATAGTCATTTATTTTGAAATTTGAAGGATTGGAATATAATTCTTTTATTGTCTTTCGCTGTGCTTTTACTTCTTCTACTTGTTTTTTTACTTATTTCATGAGCTCTTTCTAACCTTGTTACTAGTTCTATTGCATAATTCTGTATGCTATCTATTTGTTCTTTGTTTTTCAAGATTTCCGCAGGTAGTGTTGCTATCTTCCCAAAAACTAGCTCGAATGGTGTATAACTTGTGTCCGTATGTGGTGTTGTATTATAACAAAATACGTAATAGGGAATTAGCTCGTCCTAGTTGTCTTCTTTTGAGAATGTTCTGAGGTACTCGTTTAGAACTCTGTGATTTCGTTCCATGGCCCCTAGTATTTCATGATGAAATGGTGTTGGCGTGACATATTCTATATTCAGAGACTTCCAGATGTTTTCGAGCAGTTCGTTGACAAATTCTGTTCCTTTGTCTATTTTTTATTTTTCTAAACATTCATACTTTAGAATGAATTTTAAGCATCCGTTGTCAAAACGAACGATTTGAGCAAATTCGGATATTGTAGAACTGGTGAAATTATCAGTTTTGTTTTGAGTCTTTTGAACGATAGCTTGTATTCTTCTGTCCAAATAAACAATGTATTTTTCTTCAGAAGTACATTGAGTGGTCGATATATCTCTGCAAAATTCAGTATGAATCGTCTGTAGTTGTTGCATAAGGCTACAAATCTTCGCACGTCATCCACGTTCTGTGGTACTGGATACGTTCGTATTACTTCATGCTTCCTGGGATCCATTTTGACTCCATTTTTTGTTATTATCAGGTTTCAAAAAGTTGCACTTGCTTGGATTGAGCTTTAAATTGTATTTTTGAAGTCTTTTTAGTAATCATTCCAGATTTTGATTATGGTCTTTAAAACTGCAGCCATGCATTATGATATCATCGACGTATAAGAATGCGCCGTCATCTAGGCCACTTAGGGCAACAGAGAGCATTCTTTGAAAGCTGTTTGTTGATATTTTTAGGCCGAAGGATAATCTTTTAAATTGAGAGTGCGCCTGATTGGTTGAAATTGCTGTAAATTTTCTTGAACCATCTTCGAGCTCTATTTGATGAAAAATGTTCGTCATATCGAGTGCTGAGAAGTATTTCGCTCTTCCTAGTCTATCTAGGATGTCTTCTAATCTTGTTAGAAAATATTTATCATTTATTACTTTCTTATTTAGCTGCCTGAAGTCCACAACTAGTCTCATGTTACAGTTATCATGAAAGTTTCATAATCTATTTTACAGAGGTATCTCATTAGGAAGTCTCTTCCTATTATCCCATTTGTGGTAATTGGTGTTTGTGCATCCACTATGTGAACCTTATGGTCTATGTCATTCCCTTCATATGTTAACTGTTACTTCGCTGTGCTCAAGGAATATGTTTCATTATTCGTTATTCCCGTGATCTTGCATTGTTCATTTGTGTTGATTGCTTGGTTTAATAAATGTAACTTACCGATTGAAATGAGTCAATGAGGAAGTTTAATTTTATTGTCTAAGGTCATGCTTTACAATAAATTATTCCTATTACATTTAATAATATCCATCAAATTTCCTTTGGCAGTTAAGAAGGAAACTACCTTAAAACTAAAGAATGTAGGTGTATTACTATGCGAAGTACTCTCGAAGGTTTTGCTCGGGTCCTTATTACGTAAATCAATGAGATTCGTAATCGGTTTCTTTTTGATGTTATTATACATTTTATAGTAAGCACGTCAAATCAAATTTATGAATATAATGTTATCCGGGATGCATCTCCTTGAAAATAATCCTGTTGGCGTGCATGAACATGTAAGTAACATATCAATCTTCTTTTGTAAGAGATATCGAAAACGCGAAATTGGAATAAAGTCAATTTAAAAGTTAGCTTTGAAAATCATCATATTGAGTCTTATCAAAATTGAATTGGACGATTTTAATTAAGAATGGTAAAAAAAAAAGTAAATAATTATAGCGTTAATAAAGGACCATAGAAATGGGATGATGGTATTTCTTTTTTTGAAAATCGCTAATTTTTTGATATTTTATTTTGTTAAAATTAACAAAAACATTTTATTCATTGTATATGAACTCCAAAAATGTAACAAAAAACTTAAACACTTAGGAAAAACTATTTCTTTTAAAAATAAAAAAAAATATTTTAAATGCAAATTTGCTCTTCTTCTTCACTCTTCTCCAAAATACTTTTTTGAATAATTTATCGATATCTTTGATGTTAGCATATTTTATTATATTTATTGAAACATGATGGATTAAAGATTTCCGAAACAATTATTTTCCAATCTAAAATATCTGATCTTTGTACTAAGAGTAAAATAATTGTCTGGATAAATTCTTGTTTAAATATTTGTAAAAAAATATCTGACATTGATACCGATATTCTATGCACAAAGCATTTTTTTGCACTTTATTAAGAAATTATTCACTGAATAAGGATTCCCTGAAAACAATACGCAATCGGCAGTAGTAAACTTTTAACAATATTTATAATTCTTATTATATTTTCAATTTTGTCTTCTTTTTATAGGAAATTTTATTGCCTCCAAGAGTTTTTTCGATATCCTCTTAATTCTCTTGGTTGTCCAAATTCAGGTTCGAACTATGCTATGAACCTTGTAACTCTCTCAGCTCCAAGAATAATTGGCTACCAAGTAGGCCAACTATTTTGTTCTCTAGAGTAGGACACAAGCAGAGAACATATCGAACTGCTCTACTCCCCCTAAGGAGTTCCACTGTTTTTCGCCATAATTGCCTCGGAATACAGCAGGTATCCCAACTGCTCCATCGATGATTAGCCTTATAGTAGCCGTCGTTGATGAAGTCACCTTTAAGAGTTTCGATCGGGACTCTCACATACGATATTGTGTCTGAGCTATCCATTGCAGAAGTTTGTTGTTTTGCTAGGATCATCCGCTGTCAAAAAAGATCCTCGATACTCGATCCTCTATGGTCACGTATCTTGCATAGGATCACCTTGTGCTGTATGAAAATCTTATACTCTAGCCTGTCTTTTTATAACTTCACCAGCTTTGATTTTACCACCACAGCTTTCAACGCCTTAATGGCCCTTTAACTCTCAATATACATATATGGAAATGTCTAAATCCGATAATAAATAAGTAATGCCAGCAGTATCGCTTGGTGAACCGCCACCAATTCTGTCAGGCACTTCCACGCAACTCTAAAAATGGAAATGTCTGCTGTAACAATTCCCTCATTCCCCTCCCATCCTCTTATAGTAAATATTAATATATTGAACTCTGGACTAAAGGTAAGGACTAAAACTTGAGGGTCTCAATAATACCCCGCACCATCCTAGCCACTGCAGTTTGTACCATCAACTATGGATCACACTTTATACCTAGTTAAAACGTACCTGTACACAATTCTGTGCAGAGATTTAAACACTCTAGAAACATCTTTATGAAAATTAGTTTGCTTCAATAAAATCGAGAAACTTTATCAAAACAAAATTAAAGACATTAAAGTAATTCCGCCAGGGATAATTCCTTCATGGTTTTTACCTTGACGAATGAATTTTCCAAGCAATTAATACTTCCATGGATTCAACATCATCCGAATATACTTGGAATTCCGAAATAAGTACCGTACGTACCCCGTCGATCCTGTTCTATATTGTGTCAACTCTAGCATGAATGTAAAGCCATGTATCCACGTGAGGTAGAGCTACATAAAGTCTGAAGCACGTGTAATGTAAATTAAATGCCTTTTCATATGTGTGACGCACACGAGCTCTTTACGTGAGCAGAGAAGGCGGTAAATACAAGCGCTTACATCAGATTAAAGGGTTAAAAGTTTGGATTTTGCAACTGGAAGAGTTTGTTTTTTTTTGTGTGAAGGTAAAATGTGTTTTCTACGGGATATGGATAACGAATAATACAAACACAAGGGGAGTAATAACTGTTTTTCTTTGCTTAACGCTGCTATTTGGAGATGTTTGGTTAAACATCCTTTAAGAGTTTAAATCCCTAATTAGATTAGAATTAAGGAAATATAGAATTGTGGCTCATAAGGAGACAATCTTTAACAAGTTTAGGCAGAAAATTGAAAACAAATTTAATTTGATAACAAAACAGGATAACAAGTGGTACATTGAGTAAGATTGTAATTTTGTAGGTACATATTTATGTTTAAGTGAATTACATAGTTGTTATGTCTTTAGTAGCAGTAGTCCAGTTCATGTTATTCAAATGATAATAAAACTGGGTGATTGTTTCTGCACCGTAATCATCATCTGACGAATTTTGTTAGTATTGTGGAAAAAGTTACAGCTTCTATTGGCTGCACAACTATTTACTGAAGTTAGCAAAACATGGGTAATCAGTTGGGTAAGATTACTCTACACGATTCCCAACAACTTTTCAGATTACTTTTTCATTGAAGTTTTATCTTGATTAGTATAGTAGTAGTATTAGTATGTTTCAGTTAGCAGTTCTAGGTTTGCTTATGTTGGCTCCCATACACCCTTTTTCTGGTTTCGGTAATGAGTAACAGGACAGTAAAAGGAGTACCAAAATTCTTAACAAACTCTACATTATTGTTGTCGATGACGAACCAGAGGATACTACATACGCGTGTTAGTAGCTTTTGTTTTAAGTGTAAGCTGCTATTGCAAGATTTTGAAACACCGTGTTGAAGCTAAGTGCTGCATATAACATCAGCATAATATTATTCTCCAAGGAGTTCTAACACTCCGGATTGTACGTATCGTTGGAGTTGTTGTCAAAAGCACTGACGAGGATATCTATTAATATATGGATTTAGAAGATGGGGAATATGTGGATTTATAAGATGGGGATAGTGAAGATATGGTTAGTTGGATATGGTTATATTCAGCCACTACCAGACGAAGTTGTCTAATCTGATGAAGCTGATAGTGAAGTATTCTCTTGCTAAACTTTCGAGGCTCTTATATTTCAGCTGACAGGCATTTAAAGTTTCTCGGCTGACAGCATTCTTCACCCTTATCTCTCGGTCGTGAGATTGAACAGGTAACAAAATCTTCCACCTACTATCTCTATACTTTTATAATGATCACCCCCAGAAGCCACCCCATTCACGCAAAAGCAACACTCAAAACCTTTCAGGCTGGAATAAGGCCGAAGATCGAATTGCGTGTCGTCCTAAGTACATTGAGAACAAGCTGAAAACGCTTACAAACTCCTGTCTAAGGATTTCCACAAAAAATGATCGCGAAAGAATTCTGTAAGCTTGTCAGCGTAGATTACATCTGAGATGATGAGACCAGAATGCTATATGCTAGCAAATCGCCTTACGCCTTTATAGCCAATGCCTTTAATCTTTAATGGGATCTTTTCGCAAGTTTTCCGGAGCATACTGATTACCTGTCGGTAGACCATCACAGGCTTGCAAAGACTAGTAAAACCAAGGGTTCTATCAGATGATGAACTATCGCAAAGCTATTTTGGTGCTGTTAATGCTCCCAATGCTAACGACTCAGCCACTGATGCTCAACCATCCAGATACAGGAGTGTGTGCAGTGGAATTCCCATCTCCTAACTCTACCACGAAGAGGTATAATGTGCTCTAATCCTCCACATCTGGTGAGCTACTGTCCAGCTAAGCTGGGAGCCTCACTTGCTAGAACAAAATCTCTCATCATCACGGACTCAAAAGCTGCTCGTTAAACTGTAAGCAAGGAAATGTCGAACCAGTATGTGAGCTCAATTCTCAATTTAATATCCGAAAACCACACCCGTACCTTTCGCGTCTTCTACCTCCCGGATCACAGAGGACTACCACTTAATGAACTGACTGACAAGAAGGCCAGAAAGGCTGCAGGATCAGACCAGGTTTCTCTCGAAGACGCCATAATAGCCATAAACTGCTCCATTCCCAAAGATTGAGACGAAGAATGTCATCCTCCATAGGCTCATTCTCCAAGATTTTCTTTCCTCTGCCCTGCAAGCCACCTGGTTGGGCTGGGACATCTCTCTCAAGGAGAAGAATTTATCAACAGACTCTATGCTGACCATAGGTATGACGCCAAAGTTTTACAAACAATAGTAAAATCTGACCTTACTAGAGCCCTATGTGTTCAGTGGACTTAAAGTGCTAGCACTCTTTTCTTCAGCCTCCGAACTGCTCCAGGTGTACCTAAGCCATTCAGTCTCAACAACTGTCTGATGCTTTTTTTTAGCGCACTGCTCAAAGGCAGGCCGTCCTACTCCACTCCCGTGTAGTGATTGTTCATTCTTCTATGTCATGTGTGATTTTTTTGTAGATGTCTTATATGTTCTCACCATCAATGTTTGACTAGTATTCATCGCAACTATAAGCCCATCGAGAACATCAACCATAATCACAGAAAGTTACAACACATAGATACCAGCTCAACTCAGGATCAAACACATTTAAATTGTTTCTCCAGCTGGACTTGGCAATACACAGTTAACCGGAACCGGCACACGTTTTCTGGAGTTATAGCTCATAGGTTCAAGCCATTTTGAAACAACCCCAGTCAGATAATGAGGTAGATGGCTCAGGCTATTCCTGAAATCATCAGCTATAAAGAACGAGAATAATAATTATTATTTGGTATGTTTTAGAAATAGTGTGCAAAGAAACTCTGATGAATATGAAGTTTTCACAAGGGAACATAATCCAAATATTACCAAAAACAAATATATTGATCGTAATCGGATATTCTTATATTCTACAAAAAGAAGATAATGGTCCCATGACGATGATATTCACAACAAAATGATTTCGCAAGCCAAGCGTAGACAAAGACTTGAAACAGACTTTCGATTCTTCCATTTCATAGATTACAGTAGAAAAAGAAATCAATTAACATAGCCTAGATACTTCAACCCTTGACCAAATGCACTGAAATAACATTTTGTAATTTTTTTTTATCTCGTGATGATTCAGTATACACTCGTCACGGCTTCCAATCACATCGATTCGGATATAATACATCTGTGTTTCAACACACTGTCAGGATTCTTGGCCAACCTCGAAATATACCAAGTAGGTAGACAACTCTTAATTGAATCCAGAAATTTTTAGGGAATATGCAAATGGTTTTCGCCCACTCTTTGACATGATTGATGAATTTGATGAATATATCAAAAAGAAGTATTTTATCTATAATTTATTCATTTTAGTAGCCGCTTTGATTGGTTCTTGAAAACTTGATTATCCCGGATTTAGCATAATTCGAGAAAATTTTATTTCAAAAATCTGTTCAATACTACCAAAATTGTTCTAAGCACTAAAATGAATGAATCTGATATTAAAATAACGAAATGGATGGATTATTTTGTGTTTCTCTTTTTATAACTTTGTATAGCCTTTGCAGTATGGAGAAATGATAGCAGTAATATGTGCCAGCTGGGATATAGACATGAGATTACAATGCCGTACTTTTGTTAATACCAAATCCTCAGCTAATTATCGGGGACAAAAGCAGCCCATGCAATCTCCTACTATAGATAATAACAAGGTTGTTATTAATTCGGTAAAATTCCAACAAATAAAAGACGTTGTTGTAATTCTCACCACAATTTCAAAATTGGGTTTTTAATGGTAAGCAACTCTGGACAGACAGTGGTGTAAAGTGCCAAACCAAATATCTAAAGGCTAGATTGACTTGTATAAAATATGCCACAGATGTGACATGACCATCACCTATTTTGCATACGAATTAAAAATTTTCCCTATATAATGCGCGAGTTATGGCATTTTAAAAATTTCGGAAAAATCCTATCCTGGTCTGCTTTAAAAATTCATATATATTTTTCTATTTATGAAATATGGCTCATTTGAAGGATAGAATTTCAAGCTATCTAAAAAAAATAGAATCCTAAAAAGGACATCAAGGATAAGGATTTTATACTTCAATATCCTGGAAGACGTACTATTAATCTTATTCATTTTTTTATATTTCATACCTTTTTTTATCCACGAAAACATATTAAAATTTCAACTTGGGATTTCAACGGGATCAAGGAGTAAAAATCAAGAAAGTTTCACAAAAGTACGTTTATAACTACCTACACATAAAAAAAAATTGTTTCTATGCAGGGTGTCTCGTATTTGATCGCACACCTGAAGGTTATGGATAGGTCATGCTTAGACAAGCAAAAAATTGTTTGGGAGAAGGGGGAGAAGGGGGCATCCTTACTGTTTTCGTGATAAAGGGATTTAAAAATATTTGGGTATGTTTTTATATAGCACCCTGTAACTTCTTAACGTTGTTGCAGCCTATGATAATGATCTAAAATTTCGTAGATTGATAAACGTTGGAGCTCTCCAATGGTGTAAAAAATTTTACCCCTCCTCTTCTCCGTTTTGAAGTTATGGTTAAACAAATTCAAAATTTCGGATTTTTAACTCGGTTTTTTAACTACTATACTAATCGTAAAACACGTCATGAACACCAATCTTTTATATGGGATTTAAGAAGCCCAAAATCATCCCCTTAAAATAATTTATCACACACTGTACAGAAAATGTAACCCTTTCTGCTTTTTTTGCGATTTTCTTAAGCATATCCACCGACTGGGTCAAAAAGCTCATTCTCAGAAGATAATTGCCTACTTTCTGGCATTTAAAAAGTGCAAAAAACGCAGAAAGACCTACAGTGCTAGGTTTTCCAATCTCGACCTCAGTTACAACTTTGACAGTTCTGTAGAACGACAACATTGGTGTGGTTAGACAGGTTGAGGTTAAACTGAAATAGGTATACTTTCTACTCTGTTGGAACTTTGACAACGAAGTTTTTGTCATTTGGTACATGCATTGTTTAGAAGTGTACGGGAAATTTAATGAAAAAATATGGGAACAATTGTTGCCGTCAAAAGTTATTCCTCCTGTAGTACAAATTATTATAAAATAACCGCATTGGTCAAGCCAACTCACCAATTAAAAACTAAGAACTAAATTTTAATCAAAGTTCGTATTGCAACTTGCAAAAGTTGGCAGAGTTCACAAAGCTGAAGGTCTTTCAGTTTATACTGAAGTCGACGTTGGAAAAGCTAGAACACAGTATGCCCCGCTTAATGATGGGGTCTGCTTTAGATATTCTTGCAATTCCCAAATTTATGCTGCTGTACTTAAACATCACCAATGAATCGATTTTAAAAGAGTTTATCGAATAATGGACACTAGCATATACATAGAAATTTCATTACTTATTAAATTTATTTAACCTTAAGCCACTGAAAAGAAATATATATTTTTATTTTAGGAATTTTAATAATCAAGGATTCTCAAAATCTAATCAATCTTTCCCCCTTCCCTGAATAATTACGAGTGATTTATGTTTGTATTTCACTCGAAAAAAATGCTAAAGAATAAAGTGTGAGTCTATAGTACCTACTTAAAAACCTTTTTAATGTAAATAAACGAGTATTGTATGTAAGTGTCCATATATAAATATTACATTTTCATCTATGGCTACTATCAGCCGTACATACATACGTATTCATCAATGTCAAAGCAACAACCTTTGAATAGTCCCATGGGCACAGAGCTTTTCAAAAAAAAAAATCCTCCCATTGCCCATTAGAGTGTTCCCTTTAGGCATTGAGAATCACTTTTAGGAACCGTAAATTCAAAGGAACACATTGTTGTGCATTTTACTAGACTGGTCCGTTAGGTCCTTCCCTCCCCCAAGTACTCTCAACAGCGTTTTAAATGGTAATTTTCATTTAAACTGCCCTCCTTTGAGTAACACCATTTTTTTTTAAAGCAGTGGACTTTCTTGCTTCCATCTCGAGGTACAGATTTACTTTTTACGAGATAAGTTTTTTCGAAAAATTTTCAAAGTTATTTCAACTAAAAAGTTTCAACTGAGTCGTTCCATTTCATTGACGAATGAATTCGTGCAGTTTCGTTACTTTACTCCTAGTAATTAAGTAATTGTCTTGGACAACTCAGGTATATAATTTGTAAATGAACATGCAAATTCGGATCTTAGACTTTAACTACAAAGAAAATCTTAATTAGGGGGTAGGTACCGGGATAAATTCTTACAATTTTTACCTGTTGGTTAATATCTTTTCTAGGAATGCCAAGGGTAATTATTGATAAACTAGTAATAAAATGTTTTTTTAAGTTTTATTTATTATTTATAATGCTAGTTGGTAGATATATAACGAACACTAAGAACTTTTTGACATAAATTTAAATAATTATAAATTAAATAAGAGCTTAATACCATCATTGAGACATCGCTTAAGCCTCCAACTTCATGTTTCACAAAGATCGATCACTGGACTCAGGTTTTAGTCGTGGTGGAGGAATCTTATTGGCAATAAATGCTTCTCTTCATGCTCGTGACGTATCATAGCCACATTCATTGTTCGATGTTGAGCAGATTTTGGTCCGTATTCATATATGAAAAACATATTAATAATATCAACTGGTGGGCTGAGTCTATGCTGCTGGAGTATGATCAGGTCTGCGTCTTTGGTGATTTTAATGCTGGAAACTTACAACGATCATGGAATGAAGATGACAAGGTTCTGCTTCCGCTAAACGTTAAAAATGATTTTGAATTTTGCCTAATTGATGGTTTCTTGTCCTTGAATCTAATCCAAGTTAATAATGATACAAACTTCATGGGTAGACTTCTTGATTTAGTTTTTACTAGTGATAATTTGAATTATTCTCTAGTTGAGGCTTCTTATTTATCATCAAAAAATACTATTAATCATACTGCTATTAATTTAAGTTTAAACTTTCTCGAATTTTCGAGTTCTTCCTGTAACGCATTTGACCAAAATATAGTTTTATGATTTCAGGAAAGCCAATTATGCTGCTATCAACGAAGCCTTAAGTGCGTATAATTGGGAATTTTTGTTTTCCCTGAATAATTTAAGTGCTGCTTATTCAAATTTTCTAGAAGTTCTTTACAACTTATTTCTTTTATATGTTCCTTTCACTAGAAGGAGAAATAATTCTGGTTTTCCCTGGATCAATTGTAGGTTGGAGAGACTGAGAAATGCTCGGAACAAGGCTCATAAGAGTATTTGGCATCGATGCAGTCGAGTATAAAGATAAATCCAAAAGGTTTTTGGTTTTTCTAGACAGTAAGCGTAATTCGTATGGTATTCCTTCATCTATTGGCTTTAAAAAAAAAAAACTGCATATAATATTTCAGATTCATGTAACCTTTTTGCAGAATACTTTGAGTCCGTATATTTGGAGGACTTAGGCTTTCCAATTGACTCTGAGATTACTACTCATATTTCCTCATGGGTCGACTTAGGCTCAATGTATGTGTCTGCGGAGAATGTAAGCTTAGCATTGTCCAATGCTAGGTGTAGCCACTCTTCTGGTCCAGACAATATTCCAGTGATATTGCTGAGTCAATTTCTATATCGGTGCGTCTTTCATATATTTTTAATTTGTCGTTATTCTCAAAACTATTCCTCAATGAGTGGAAAATTTCATTCGTTCGTCCTATACATAAAGCTGATCCTAAAAATTGTGCTAGTAATTACCATCCTCTTTGTAAAATATTTGCAATTCCGAAGCTATTTGAATGGATTATCCCTGATAAAATTTCTTTTTTAGTTAAAGATTACATTTCTATAAACCAACATGGTTTTGTAAAAGGACGCTCTACTGCAACCAATTTAGTTTCCTATGCCAACTTTTGCTTAAATATCCTAGAAAAAGGTGGTCAGGCTCAGGTTGTAACACTATATACCGATTTCGCAAAAGTAAATAAGAAAAAGGTGGTCAGGCTCAGGTTGTAACACTATATACCGATTTCGCAAAAGTAATTGATAAGGTTAATATTCGCTTGCTTTTATATAACCTTGAGGCATTTGAATTCCATTCTGCTTTACTTGCATGGTTCTTTCTCTTCCTACTTGTCCAATCACATACAAATTATCAAAATTAATTTTCTCTGTTCTAGGTTTTGCTGATGATTTTAACATTTTGAAATTGTTGATATGTCTCAACTATCCAAATTCAAATCAGAAGTCGATAAATTTGCGAATTGGTGTCATCGATAAATTCCTCTAAATGTAAACACTTTCGTTTATCGATGGGATTATTATTCCTAAATGTAGTATCGTTTCAGACCTTGGTGTCATTCTAGATAGTAAATTTACTTTTTCTAACCACATTGATTATGTAGTAAGTCAAGCTAATTCTCTGCTTGGTTTTGTTGAACGTCGTGCTAGTGAGCTCTCTGATCCATACACACATAGGACATTCGTTAGGCCTATATTGGAATATTGCACGGTTGTATGGGATCCGTACTATGTGACACACTCTAACAGGATTAAAACTGTGCAAAGGAGTTTAACTAAGTTTCCTCTTATGAGATTTAACTGGACTGTTGACTTACCTTCTTATGATGCCAGATGCCAGTTGATTGGCTTACAGGAACTGTCTCTCAGACGAAAAGTTTAATAATACTATGTTTATTAGAGATATAATTGAATACAGGATTACTTCTCCTGATATCTTAAATCTTATCCATTTATATGTGCCGTGTAAGCAGATAAAAGGGCACCTTATTCTTTTTGAAGCTTCTCATAGGACAAATTATGGTCTCAGTAGTCCATTAAGTCGTTGTATTCGGCAGTTTAATTTGTGTAGCAGCATAATTGACTTTAATCAAAATAGAATATCTTTACAAGCCTCTGTTTCGTATTTTCTCGTAGGCTTACTATGACTATTATATTAGATAAGTAGATATATACAGTTTTATATTACATCGTATGTTAGTTTTAGTTGTTGCGCTTGTGTTTATTTTGATTTATTCTATTATTTTAGTTTTAGTACATGCATGGTCTGTTGATTTGTAATCTTTAGACTAAAGATAAATATTTACCTTTCCCACATTACTCTACAGTAAATTTTTCCGTGGCAAACTAAGGGTCGTAGTCACTAATCCATTTGATTGAAATTTAATTTGATTTTTGTTTTAGTACTCCTATAAGAAAGGGTTAGGGCACACTCAAAATAAAATTAAAATTTAGTTTGGGTTATTTTATGTTATAATAACGCATATCTAACTTTAATTTTAATTCAAGTTGGTCCCAGCCCTCTCTACGGGGAGTACTAAAACAGAAATAAAATAAAATTTCAATTAAATTACTTAGTGAATACTGCCCTAAATGACAAAATTTCAATCCGACTTTCCGTTTTAGCATAGCCTTGACGCGATGAATCCTCATTCTGCACTTAAGATACCATTCTGAAGCTAAAGTTTTGCTTCATTTATCTTATTCACATGATTCACAGGAGGGATAAAAACCAGAGAATTTGTTGACAGAAAGTAAGATAGCACCAAGAAAGCCAGCTTAACTGGTTAACGACAGGGTGACGAAAGACCGCTTAAGAAAAATCCTCTTAGCGGTTGGTATCCCTCTAATTTTGTGTTATTTTTTTTAACTTTCCTTTTTTGCATATTTGAATGTTCAGATTATTTCAAATATCATTTTCCTTGTGTGTTTTGTGTTGACTTTTTTTGGTATGGCTGAGCCTGGCCGCTAATGCAGAATCGGTGTAGTTCTGAAACATACTCTCGGTACGTATGTACCATACACATGATAGAAAGATAGAAAGGTATGGCCGATTCGAGAGGAATTTTTTATGTTTCTACGTCATGAAGTGAAAATGTCATTTCCAGCGAATTTGTTTTTAGTTTCTCGAATTTCATTGACCGCAATACGTTTTGAATATATTCAAATATTTAACAAAATATTAGTTTCTTCGTTTAAATCACTTCGTGTAAAGTAATTATGTGCTAGTGGGAGAGCAAAGAAATTTTCAAATAGAAAATTTTTTACACTTTAATAAGAACGATTGAAATTGAGAACGAAAAAATTTGTGACAATTGTCGCCAAAAGAGACAAGCAACCAATTGACAGATAATTCGGCCTTACCTTGTTAAACTTTTTATCATGTACCATACATACATTAAAATTTATTGCAAAAACATGCTCTGCTTTTCCCTGTCTAGTTCGAACATTTAGGGCCGTATTCACTAAGTCATTTAATTGAAATTTAATTTAATTTCTGTTTTAGTACCTACTCCCGTTACAGAGGGTTGGGGCCCAGTTAAATTAAAATTAAAGTTATATATACGTTATTATAACATGAAATAACTCAATTTAAGTTTTAATTAATTTTTAAGTGTGCTCTAACAACTCAATAAAATCAAAAACAAATTTAAAAATTTGTAAGGAATTATAAGATGATAGACTTGCGAGTAAAAAACTTTTTTCCCAAATCAAACTCATCTTGATATAATGAAACCTTTCTAAGGCGGACATTATCTATTTCAATATCAGCTGTCTCCATCCCAACTAACTCTTGTTCAGTACAACAATTCTCATGTGGCATGTTGGAAGGAATCAACAATTTGGTCACAACCAATCTGTCTGATGAAAGAATACATCCCTCTGAGGCAAATTAAAGTTAAATCCATCATTAAGACTAGATATGTTGTCACGAATATTCTCTGATTTTCGAAAACAGTTAATGTGTAAAAGTGCTTCCATTGAGACTACAAAATGGTTTTCCTAGAATCATTTCATATATCACTGAAGAAGATAGGCTAGTCTAACAGCGAACTGTGTCGACTGTTCAAAGAGGAAAATGAAACGTCCAAGGACCCCATATGTAAGTGCGGCGCGCTTATAGTTTTACGGTTGTAAATCACTGGGGAAGCATCTATCACTCTATATAGGATTTGCAAGCTAACGCCCAAGGCAAAAATCGAGCACGTAAAGGGACTCCAATTTCTAGCCAACTTAGGGGAGGACACAATGGATCAATTCTGATCGCGGTTTTCACAGGGTCCTATAGTGGCCTAGTCACCTCTACTCTAACTTTTGCCTTATAATCATTTCACTTCTTCCGTACTTATTAAATTAGGACAACAGAGTTAGAACAATCGAATTTTACTCAACACAACTGACACATATTCGGCACATAAGCTTTATAAGTGTATGCGTGACAACAATATAATCTGTTTATATTAATGGCATTCTAATTTATTCCACCCAACTGATTGGTTCCAATGAACTACTGACATGTATATAACATAGACTGCATGATTTTGTATTTAATATGAGACCAATTTTGTTGGGAGGGGTGTGACAAATTATCAATTTCAAGTTTAATTTTCTGGTTAATTTCACTTATAGCATGTTACAAGTTCAATAAATTCAAAACAAATTCGAAATTATTACTTTTATTTTAAGCTTACCCCTTTAACTTGTATTTCAAGGACCTCAAATGGAGTCTGGCCAAACTTAAAACTCTTGTTCTCTCCCCTCCTCCTCTATTATGGGTTGAAAGTTTTTTATCCGATCGCCTAATACGGGTTGTACTAGATAGCGTTTCTTTAAAATCTAGCCCTATAAATGTCGGTGTGGCGCAGGGCTCTGTTATCTATTCTTAATATTCATTAATCAGGTGCTTTCCTTACTTTCAATCCCATCCATTGTTTGACCGATGACAGTTCCTTGATTTCGCTTACTCTTTTGACACTCTTACGGACTCCAGAGGTAATCCCACATCTGTCAATCGAATTTGCATGATTAGATCTTCAATAACGACCTGATAATATCCTTGCTTGGTTACGGCGATCGCGTCGAATTTAATGCATATAAGACCGAAAGCTGTCTCAGTTCTTTACAACCAGATCATAATTTTTCCATTCCCTTTTCTTTTTATGGAGCACTGAACGCCGGCTTTATGCATTCTTGGCATTAATATTTCCAGTAAATTAAGCTGGACAGATCACATTTTCTCTGTTGCCAAGGAACCATCGAAATGTCTTGGATTTCTGAAAAGGTGTAAGAAATATTTTAGACCATCAAAACTAGCGCTCCTCTACAAGTCCTACATCAGACCTAGAATGGAATACAATTTCCATACCTGGCCCGGGGCTGGTCCCACAGCCTTAACATCGTTGGATATTGCCCGAAAAAAGGCCTTCAACCTCATTGGCGATTTGGCAATAACTTGTCATATCGACTCACCGACGCAATGTTGGATGCTTTCGCTCCTATATCGTGACATGGATAGTCAATATTCTGATGAAAAATCTAGTCTGATCCTTTGTAGAATGATTCCTACACGCAATACTTGTGGTGCAAATGCGCACATCCTTATATCCTTCAAATTACGTTCGGCAAAACAGTAAAATTTCGTGATGCCCTTTTATCCCTAACTGTGCGAATATGGAATATTCTACCATCTTCTATCTTTCCTCCGGCATATAATCTCCGAAAGAGTGACATACATCAACACCTCCGCCACTCTCCGGTTCCCTAATTTCTTTGCTTATCTCCCTGCCTTGCTTTGCTTTGCATCATTAGGTGTTCCCTGAGCTTGACTTAAACTCTATTTTAAAGGAAATAAAGCTAAGGGACTTTTGATTGCCTAACCCTTAAAGTAGGTATGGGGGACAGAGAAATGATTACAAATATAGTATTGTCATCTATTTCTATTCTATATATATTCATTTGGAAAATCCACTGAACTATGTTGGATTGCATGTAGAGCTTATTATTTAAAGTTCAGCGGATTACAGTAATTAAACCAAAAATAGACAACTGTAGAAAAATTATTCCACGTTAATGTAAGCAATTTCAGTAGTGTCAACGGTCAATGTTATAGATGCATGTCAGTGCAATGATCACTTTTGATGCATTAATGACCTAAACAGTTCTTAGTAGTTATGATCACTATAGGTATATACTCCTCTCTTTCAGATAAAAATGTTATTGAAAATCCCGCTTCTCCTTCCAGTTCCAAATGTAGTCTTTTGTTAATGTATTTGAATTGTATTTGCTTTGTATCTAACCCTTTTCAATGGGTAATTAATTTCAATAGAATTTCAAAAAAATCCACCCGCATATGCGAGGGAATTCCATTTACAAGAGGTGTCCAGTTAAAAGCGGTAAATTGTCCATTCATGCCATTTGGATTCACCTTAGGAATAATATTTGTTCGGTCATAAAAGGGTCTGGTTATGACAGATGTCTATTAGCAGATGTTTTCTGTATACCAGCAAGAAGCCTCACGAAAGCAACTTAATTTTTCAAAAATTTGTTACATAATAAAACTACTTCAAAGCTTCCCTTTTATTTTGTGAATTTGTCAATCTTTTACTTTTACTACAGTGCTTTCGCATAAAACGAAGAAACTTTTGACTCCGCAAACAAATACACAATGGAACGTGCTTTATCCCTAGAAGAATTTGCCTTTCCTGTAACAAGCAAACAGGATGGCAGAACCACAAGAGAATACCTTCCCAATTATGGTGTCACTCATGCGAATTTCTACTTTAAGCGAAAATCCAAATAAAGTTGCAGCGACAGAGGGTTTTATTTCTAAAATCAACAACTTTGTGGTTTTACTAAAGAGTGCCCTTTCAGGCAACCGAACCAACTCTCTGTTGAGCTCTTCGAAAAATTTGTAGATAAAATCAAATATGGTTTCCCTGTTGAGACTAACTGTGTACAGTACACTGCAGATTTTAAAATAAACTTTGATTGTTTGTACGTATGTATGTCCATGAGAGCTTCTTTTTGATATATTTGTCATAAAGTGTTCATAACGATTGCGTGGTATTCAATAAATGCTTGGTTTGCTTGTATACAAACATTCGCAATTATTTGATTTTATAGTCGATATGCTCCTGAGATTGTTTGTTGTAACTACCCAAGATAGATGTTATTTTGTTTTATCTCTCGAGCTATATTCTGTACTTAGTCTTTGAAAAAGCACGTTACACTTCGCATCAATTCATTAAGGTTAGATTGCAGGAAAGACATGGAATTCTTTTGACAGTTTTACACATGATAACCGAGTAAAGTTAGCTTCTTCCTGTATTCCAGTAAAATATGCCACTGACTTTTACATTTATAATTATATTTTGGATAAAATGGTAGTTTTAAATTTATTAAAAAATTTACCACTTCCCAGCCTCACGCCCGCATAGCAAACAGATTGTCTTGCGATCTGGGATGCTTTTATTTGGTTTACCCATTTGTCTTAGTCCTGGGGTTTATTTTACTGGACTAATGACCGAAACATTGTGAAATATTTGTCAAAGATAAACTTCTTTGCAAATTTGATATGGAATGATGATGAGAAAAAACAGCAGAATCTCAGTGAAGTAATGCTCGGCCTGATAACAGCTGATAAAATTAATTAATTGAATAATAAGCGTGTGAATCTAGTAGAGAATGGAATGGTTGAAACAACATTTTAAAGCATTTGATGGATTCTCACACGCCTTTTTAATGTAAAATAAAGTACAAATAAGTCTACAAATAGTGCCGGTAATATCACTGCTGTGATTGTCCACGAGTGAAATTATTTTAAATTATTTGGGTGAATTCCTTGACAACAATTCATTTTCCTTAAAATCACGATCAAGTAAAGTTAAAATCGTTGACTACATAAAAATTGTAAGACTAATAGCTCAAATGTATTCCCCTTCATTTATTTTCTTGTGCAGCTATCCGTAAATTGAGTCAAGAGGAGCAATGTGTGAGAAATTAAGCAATAGGCAAATTATCTGCTGACGACAACTACTTATCGAAAACTTATTAGCTTATATCTAGTGGATAGAATTGATCCTATTTAGCTCCGAAAAAGCAGCTAAGACTAAATACAAAGCAACCAGCCCAGTATTGGAATATAGAACAGCTGCACATGGAATATATGGGTCAGTTGCTGATCAGAAATCTGTAGTTTTGTTATTTTTGAAGATATACACTTGAAATTTTGCAGACGGCTGTTTAAAAAAAAAAATGTAAGCTCGAAAATGGGACCAATCGGGCAACTCCTAGGTAGGGTTGCCAACAAAAATTTCGTTTTTTTCTATATATTTGAGCACTGTCTGAGAGCACGTCGACATACTGAGCTGCAATTTTGTACATATATAGCTTTTTCATAGGAAATAAAATTTCAAAAATAGGCTCAGTCGGGCAGCCGTTTTCTGTGTACTACCATATGAAAACCTCGGTTTTTACGTATACTATGAAAACGATCAGTCCTAGATGTTTTTATTGTACTGAAAAGTTCTTCAGAATATGAAATCCTATGAAATTGGCCATAATCATTTTTTCTGTCCAACGTACCGTTCTAGAAATAGTTGCGAAAAACCAATGCAATAATCAAACTTGCACAGAAAGGTGACCAAACGAAATTATGTACATACGGGCATTCATCTAAGGTATCAAGAGAATTGGTCTTGGACCAATGCTAGCTTTTTTAATTATTCTTTTCTTGTTTTAGCTGTTCGTTTTCGTCATTCGTCGCCAACCATTTTTCAAAATACAGGTTATATGATATATCTAAAATAATCTCTATGCACCTAATCCAGATATGTAATGTTCATAATCCATTCTGGCCTGGCAGTAAGTTCCTCCAAATTGTTCATTAGATGTGAAGTAGCACCAGATATAGTACATCTGGAACCTGAAGGAGTGTCAATTAATACCTTATCTACTTTTTCGTCTATCATTGTTAGAAAAAGTTTTTTTTTGCCTATACTCTTTCACCACTATAAATCAATGATGCATATAAATTGTTAATTTGGCTTTAAATATTACCCACTTCAACTCTAGTTTCTTTTGATCTCGATCAAAATAGGCCGAAAAAATCTTGCAGATGAAGACATTTAATTCTGCCAAACAATAGTGCCAGTTGCTTTATCAATTAACCGTATTAATGAACGAATTTGCATCTGAAATAAGTTCAGCTTTTGTTTGTCAGAAGAAGTTGAAGGCATGGAGAGAGTGAATTAGTCTTCTGTCATTGGAACAGACAGATTTAAAGAATATTTTGTATCAAGCCAATTCCTATTAGTTTAAAAAAATTGATCCTTCTTGGGTGAAGCTTGAGCCCAATGTATATTGAACTGTGATAATAATTTATTCACCCGTAAAACGAGTGCTAAACTATATCAAACACCTACAATGTACGTAAAAATGATAAATATTACCGACAAAAATTTACTACCTATTCAGTTCCCAATTTGGGATGTTATATCACATGATACTTCATAACTTCAATAACCGTAAACAACCACAGCTGGTACTTACATATATTATGGGTTATAATATTGTGCATGAAATGAAAGAAAATTTACAGCTTAGACAAGCTTAGCTAACTGTCAAAAGTCTCGTCAAATTTGGATTTTTTTTTTTCATTTTATAATAAAAATTACGACAGGAATATTTTATCTTCTTAATCTACAAAATATACCAAAATTTACAGAATTGCCATAATGTCAACGCTTTGCTAAGTGTATTAAGTATACATGAAAAACGATATGAATATTAAAGTGCGACTTCTTAAGTAAATAATAAAACTAAAAACATATGCAATTTGCAACTTTTCTAAAAAGTATTTATGAGCAGGTCTAAGTGAGCTGAAATACTTCCATTGTATGTCTATAAAATAGTGTCAAAAAGCTTCCATCCAGAGCTGTCAAATACTCAATATTTAGTGGATTTAATACCTCTTAATTATCAATACCGAGTATTTAAGAATTGGCAATTCCCAGTATTGAGCCCCCTGTACTGGAATTAAAATTGAACAATCCCATTCCCGGAATGGCAAGTAATACTTTAAAATACCGGAAAGTAATTGAATTTGCGATTCCATTACAAAAATACATACAAATTCCCAAAAGTATTTAAAAACTAGTTGGCTATTACTATATAATTCCTTTCAATTCTTTTCAAATACTTTCAATTACTTTGACAACTTCAGTATTAAACATGAATTATGAAATGAACTAGATCAATTGTCTTTTTAATTTTATTATAAAAAAAAACTTTTCCCTGTTTTCCATATTCTCAAGGTGCAATAAAATTAGTTTTGAGAAGTACGTTTGCTTTAAAAAGCCTAAAGAAACTATAGACTTAACCGAAAGTGCTAAGTTTATTTAAAAACTTATGAAACAAATTAGGAATTAAATATTTAATAATTGCATGATTATCTAAATGAAGATGAATCCAATCAACAATTAAATGAAGGTGGCTTAAAAGAATTCGACGATCACAGCATAAACGAAGCTAAACGATTAAAATTTGATTGATTAATTAATTTATTTAATTCTCTAATACCGTCGACAGACGACCAAAAATAATTTCCAATTATGTAATTGAAAATTATTTTTAATTTCCAATTAAATATATGGTGACAGACGACTTTCACATTAAATCAAATTTTGTTTGCAATAGCCAAAGACAGCAACCAACTGCAATGATTTACTAGGTGATCTAACAGTTCTTTTAAATAGACGTAAGAAGTTAAAAAGACGTACATAGCAGTGTGCGGCGGTATTCGGTTATAAAAAGAAGAAGTTTTATCATCGTTTTCCTTTTCTTCAAAAAACTTGTTCTTAAACGATGCAATTTGTCATAAACGCCACGAACAGGTGTGTCTAAAAGCTGTAACTGTTAGTTTACAGAATCACTACTACGTGTTTTTAGTGGCGCTTTGGAGATAATCTTCAAAATCCAAAGTCAATTATGTCAATGTCAAGATGCGGCGATTATGTAATACTTTGTGGGATAATTAAAGCTCAGGGATGACACATGACAGAGATTATCTTGTTGATGTAGGTAATTTAGAATTATGGCTATCGTCTGTCGAGGATATAAGAGTGTGCATGGGCACGGCGACATAGGTATCGATTTCTCAGTTCTGATTGTAGTAACACATATGAGACAAAGTTACCCATATGTATCCTGTCACTGAAGTGGGTATTTGGAACAAGTATCTACGACTTAAACAAGCTGTTCTGAAGTACAATACACCATTTAATCAGGCGCAGTAGAGCGATTATTTTCCTTAGTTGGCTTAATCAACCATCCTAAAAGACAGGCTCTTAGTGATTTCTCTTTTGAAAAATTAGTCTAAACTAAGGCAAAGTGGAATTTTGGGAAAATTAAAAATTAATTGAAATGGTTTTAATACACCCAGAGAAAAAAGATAAATTGTAAATTTCACTTTGTAAAAGTAGAAATCACTGCAAAAAAATAGGTTTAACAACTGAGAATAACTATTTGATGAGCCATTTCTACTAAAATAAAGTGCATTTAACTAAGTTTAGCTATTGTTTTTTTATATAATTGCAAATTTAAATATGCAAAAATAGCAAACAGTAAAAATTTTCCTACAGTGTGGCTTTGTATTTTTTTACCTCTGGCCTACAATTTTTTTAAAGCAAACGAACTTCTTCAAACAACTTAATTTTATTGCACCTTGAAAACATCGCAAACAGGGAAAAGTTACAATAAAATTAAAAAGACAATTGATCTAGTTCATTTTACAATTCATGTTTAATACTGAAGTTGTCAAAGTAATAAAAACTAATTGAAAGTATTTGAGAAGAATTGACAGGAATTATATAGTAATAACCCAATACTTTTCAAACACGTTTGGGAATTTGTTGGTATTTTTATAATGTAATCGCAAATTCAATTACTTGTATTTTAAAGTATTACTTGCCATTCCAGGAATGGGACTATAAAATTTTAATTCCAGTACAGAAGGCTTAGTAACTGCGAATTGCCAATTCCTAAATACAGGTATTGATAATGATAATGGTAACGATACTTGAATGTTACAGCTCTGCTTCCATCTAAATGCCTACCTGTTAACTTTTCAGTATATACGCAGTGTCCCTTGAAGCCGAAAAGTATTATTCCAGTCATAATTTCTGATTAAACTAAAAATAAAAAAAATATCTTCCAAATATGTTCATTTAAAAATTTTATTAAAAACTTGTTACTAAATTCCATTGATTGATTTTTCTGGCGTTGACTGTAAGACAGCGTTTGATATGACCACTTGCATATATAACATAGACCGCTGACGACACTACTATTACTTGCAATGTCGTGAGATCACTTTTCTATAGTTGTCTCTTTTTGGTTTAACTACTTTATTCGTCTGTACTTCAAATAATAACTTCTATACAAAATCCATCATAGCCCAGTTTCAGTCCAATGGATTTTCTAAATGAACACATAGAATAGAAATAGATGGCAATACAATATTTGTAGTCTTTCCTCTGTCCCCCATACCTTATTTTAGGGATAGGCAAACAAAATTGCTTAAGTTTATTTCCTTTAAAATCGAGTTTAAAACATAATAATAATAATAATTTCGAATATATTTGAAGTTTGTTGAAGTTGATATATGAATTTTTAAGCGAAAATGAAACTTTAAATTATGATAATTGTCACACCCCTGCCAAAATGGCTGAAAAACTTCAATAAGTGCCAGAAAGTAGGCAATTGTCTTTTGAAAATGACCATTTTCAGCCATTTTCGCTGACGATGCTTGAGAAAAGTGCAAAACACGTAGAAAGGGTTACATTTTGGGTACAGAGTGTGATAGGTCATTTTAAAGTTAAGGTTTTGGGCTTTTTAAATTCAATATGAAAAATTGATATTGATGACGTGTTTTTTGATAAAAATAGTAGTTAAATAAAAAAAACGAGTAATAATTCCGAAATTTTAAATTTGTTGAGCCATAACATCAAAACGGAAAGGGTAAGGGAAAAAAATGTATATACCGTTGAATGATCCAACGATTATGTATCTACAAAAGTTTAAATCACCATCACATGGTGTAACGTTCAGAAGTTACAGGATGATCTATAAAAACACACCCAAATATCTTACAGTCGCATTATCTGTTACGATTTCTTCTCCCCCACCCATACAATTTTTTGTTTGTCTAAGCATGACCTATCCGTAGCCTTCAGATTCCAGACCACATACGGGACACCCTGTATATGATTAAGCATTTTGAGCAAGGCCATAAAAGAAAGCAGACAAACAAATCAAAAATGGCAAAACAACGAAAAAGAAGGAAAATGGAAAAGTTTTAAAAAAACACTAGAGGCACATCAAACAAAGTGAAAAAAGTTCCACGTCAATGCCAATAGAGCAATTCAATCGAATACTAAGATCTACTCAAAGATTTAGAGATAAGTATTATCCTAATATTTATTTATTTTATTATTTATATATTTATCTATCTTTTATATGCATGCTTTGTTCTAGTTTATTAGTAAAAAAAAAAACAAATACATTACATTAAACATTGGTTAGCATAGAATATAGGAGCCCACGTAAGTAGTGTAGATAAACATATTTCACCAATTCTCCTTTGTATCAATATTATAAAATTAAAGAAAATGTGCATGCGTGAACTAAAGTTTTGAAAAGAAAAAGAATTCCTTTTGGCGTAAATATCAGAAGGCAGCTGAAATTCATATCATCGTCATAAAAGATTTCCGATTTGCTCTCGCCCGGACTCAAATTATTTATTGTAGCACAAAAATTGCTATAATGTCCTGCACTGTTGTAATGAAAAATTCAATTTTGTCTATTGTATTTAATGAATTATGATGAGAAAAAAAAATGAAGTTAAGAAAATGCAGAATGCATCAAATCTAGCACCTGCTGAGTCTAAAATGTCAAAGCCGAAACGAGTTCGTTCCAAGCTTTAATAACCTGGAACGACCAATTTTTACAAAGCTATCACCTTCAAAATACGTTAGTATAAAACAAAAGTTTAAATTAAAAATCAACGAGAAAAGTAGCTGGAATTGGTATAAGACCAATTCTTACGATAGTTACCCATCGTGCATATTTAATTGTTAAAGTGAATTTTTGCATCTATTTCTAGAATGGCTCGTCGGATAGTAAAAGTGATTATAGCCCATTTCATAGGATTTTAATATATCTGAAGAACTTTTCTGTACATTAAAAACATATTGGACTGATCGTCTTCACATTATACGTAAAAAACCTAAGTTTGTATATGGGAACAACAAGCAGAGGTTGCCCGATCTGGTCCATTTTTAAAATTGTTTTTACGGTATGAAAACGCCATGTCCAAAATTTCAGCTCTCTACGTCGACGCGTTCTCAGAAAGTCAAACGAAATTTTTATATGGCAACCCTACGCAGCAATTGCCCGATTGATCCCACTTTCGAATTTAATTTTACTATTTTTTAAAAGCCCGAGTATAAAATTTCAGCTCCCTAAGTATACGCACTCTCGAGTTATCGTGAAGACAGATAGATGGACAACCCAACAATTTCATCATCTATGGTACAAACGCACGTGTCATTTAAATATGTATAAAAACTTGCCAAAATTACATATATGGTATACCCTAAGACCCCATAGTTCCCAATTTTTCCCTCTTACAAACTCTTCTTACCTAAATATATCAGACATGAACGCTCATTACCCGTCTCTAGAATGTTTTAAATGGCTCATCGTAATGCAACGCTCCTCAACTTCTCACTAAATTATATAAAATTATTAAGGATGGACTGGAGAAAGGAAGGAATTTTTCACCTACCTTAAGTAAATGAACAGGTCTTTTCTCGTCTCAGAACTTTGACAATGGAAGGAAAATATTTCTTTTCCGCATTTTACGCTTTTAGGTTCCTTTGTTTGAGCTTCTCCAACCATTTAAATAATTTTTTCTGTAGTTTTTCAGATGAAATTAATTTAAATATTTTTCTCTTTCGTTAGAGATTATTCTGTGACGTAATTAGTGTAATTTTTATTATTTTTTTGCAGAAAATTACAGAAATTCTTCATCATAATTCTTCTTAATCTCTACAGGAGGACATGGAAAGAGAACCGAGTAGGTTTTTAGTGAATTGTTTCATATCTCACTCGCTGTTATTATTTCAGCGTCATAGTTTTAGACCGGAATTACATTCCACCTTCCTAGTTTAAGCAGTATAAACATAACTTGCAGGCTGGTTGAGACGATGTCCATTTAGATAGCTTTAATTTTTACATTTTATTTCGATTTGGTTTAATGCACTGAAAATACGCTAATTAATGCCGACATTTGCAGATACAGAAACAGTATCGCTCCATCGATCCTTGTTTTATGTAAAAACTTCTAACTAATTCCATGATTTTTCATTTCAAGTGACTTTGGTTAAAATGATTTTCCTCGAAGTGATTCTATTTCGAGAAATATATGCCCTGCATATTACAAAACTCAGATTATTCAAAAATTCTTTTGAGGGAAAGGAAATTTCAAGAAATGCAAATTTTTTACATTTGGCCTGCAACAATTATCTCTAGAGACTGTGTCAGCTGTGGCAGTTTTCATACATTTTCGAAACAGAAATATTTTCAATTAGGATCAAAATGTCGACTCTACACTTCAACACATAGTCGCCAGGAGGGGGATGTACTCCATGTCGTGAAATGCCGTAACAATAATACATATTGTTGCTGGAATAGTCAGGCCAATCTTGATTGCCTCGCATACAGTTGGATGCTGGTTTGAGTAATCAACTCTGTCTACTCAAACGATTCGTGTAAGGTCGCATTACTCTCATAATTTGGCTTACACATCTCGTACCACGCGGTAGCCTCGGCAATAAAATTCTGTAGAATACCTCCGTAAAGGTTCTGTAAATCTTCTGCAATGGCTAAATATGAAGATTTCTCCAAGCATAAGCGAAAATGTTTTTTGTATATATAAGAAAATCGATTTTTCAGAGACGAAGTCAGAAGGTCTAAGTATGGAATGAAGATTATTAGTCTGAAGAATTCTTCAAAATTTTCAGACGCACGATTTGATACACACGGCGAATTTTATACTTTTTCAGCCCACCAATATTCTTTCAGTAATAGGTAATCTACCCCCAGTTCCTCCTGTACTAACAATTCCACATAATTTATTGCCACGATGAAGTAACCTCCAAGAAGTTTATTCTGCTGGCCAATTCTGACAAAGAAGTCGAATTCTGCTTCACTATTGCACACACGTAAGCTGAAGTTTAATTCTGCTACTCTACTGTGCACACTAAAGCAGGAGGCTAATTCTGCTACACCGCCACGTACATAGTAGCAGAAGTCTAGTACTGTAACTTTTGCAGTACAAACGGAAGTTTAATTCTGTTCTATTAGCATTAATTTATAGAAGTTTAGTTTCAACCAATCAATGAAATTGCTTTTCTCATTTTCAGCATTAAGAAACTGAAGAACGAGGAAAAACGCATGGAAACTGAATTTTTAACTAAACTTTTACGAATCACTGAATTTTATCCTGATTTTAATTTATTGAATTTTTACTTATTTTTATAGCCAGTTAGTAGATGGACTGTTCATTATATTGTTTTCTTTTCATTTTACTCTGATACTAGTTATAAGCTACTTATATTGAAATAAAATTTTATAATTGAATTTACCAAGGCTGAGTTATCTTATCAACCGGCACGCTCCACTAACACTTTATGCAGATTTGTGATTGAATGAGAAGCGATTTTATAGATACTTCCGGATGACAGCAAGTTGTTTCAATGAAGTTTCAGGTTTAATTTAATATAGAATATATAGAAGTAAGAATTTTCGTAATTGCCGTCTTCATTACAAATTACATTAGTGCAATGTTAACCGTTGTTTAATGAATACACTCACTGGCTGGACCCTATTTATAAACATTTTAAAATCAACTTTAGATCAACTTTATCACACACACGTTTTATTTAATAGCATTTCTTCATGGAATATCTCGGGCTACGATTAGTAGGATAATCAAATGTGCAAGTCGAGTAGTAGCACTATTTTTACCATAATTCATAAAATTTTTGAAAGCTTTGAGGAAATATCAGAAGTCAAACATAATTTTATTTCCGTGACTTCACAAATGTTATTGCTGTAATCGATTGTACACATGTCCGAATTAAAATCCCATTAAAAAGTTGAGAGAAGAGGACTTGCTGTACATTACATTAATAGCTAGCAATTATATTCTAAAACAAGTAAAAAAGCTAGAGATTATCTAACAAGGGGAGAGTCCTACTCGTCATCACCGATTTTGTCCAAATTCACAGTATATGTTCGGCTTGACTAGAAATGAAAGTGACGCAGATGGCCAAGCGAAAACGAAATAATGAATATTGTAGGTGAACCCGCGGTTAAATTTAACACTTTTTGGAAAACTTTGATAATTACCATCTTGCGGGTATATTCGCAATATTTAAGCCACTTTTTTTTCGGTACATTTATCTATAATTTGTTATCTTTCATATATAGACAACCATAAGTCATTATCCCAATTAGTTTAGGAGCATTTTCCACAATAAGATTCCGAGGTTTGCTAAATTACTTTCAACTTACATTAATTAGCAGCATATACTGCAAAGCTACCACCTTTATCTCTCGGCCAAATTAAAACCGACTTTCAGAGTTCTTTTTGATAAGTTCATTGTGAGTTTTTTTTATGATTTTTGAAACTTGTAACGAGATTCGTACGCCAGCGGGTTACTGAATGGTAACCCATGGTAGGTTACTTATATATTATTATAATAAAAAAAATAAATAAAAAAGAAATTATTTTTCCAAGGGTGCGGTTAGGTATTTTATATTCTACCATTTGTGTAGAATATTTGTACACAATCTCATCAAAATCGGGATGATAAATTCAATGTCAAAAGGTCATTCATATACACTAATGGGAAGAAGTGGTGTTGTAAATATTATCCGATTTGCAAAATTCCTTAGTTTTTTTTTGGATTTTTTTTCTGATTTTTTGAACATATTTACCCTTCCTTTCTGATTAAGTTGCGAACTTTAATTTCGACGGCCAAAATTCTGTCTGAAAAATTCATTTTATTTCTACAATTTATCGATTAATGCAATTTTTTTGTTTTTTTTATGCGCTTTTTACTAAGAGATTATCTGTATAAAATTTTAGGAAGATCGGATGTCAATTTATCTATTTAAAAAAAAAATTAAATCTATAAAAATTTTGCATATCCACTTTTCGCCATCTAACGGCGACCTTTAAAAACGCACGGAAATGCCATTTACAGAAACGGAATTCTACATACCTCCTCTGTGGTTGGCATTTAACCTGAATGGATTTGGCACTTTCATTCAAATTCTGTTGTAATCTAAGCGCGACAACTCCCGAGAAAATTTGCAAATCTAAGATTTTCCCTACAAAGCCTCGGGCTCCCCTACATTATGCATTATCACGGTTTCGTTTGGTTATCTGGAGCTTCCACTTGAGTGACTTTCATTTCTAGTCAAGCCTTACTTATACTGTGAATTTGGACGAAATCGGTGATGACGAGTAGGGACCCTCTGCCTCTCCTTGTAAGACAAATGTGTCTCATAGACTGTATGAAATATCATATGGTCACTCATTTGAGCAATTTTGATTTTTGTAGTGGTTTTTCGGTTCGTCGGACAGAAAAAATGATTGAAACTAATTTTATAGGATTTCATATTTCAAAGAAGTTTTTAGTACAATAAAATGTCTAGGAACTGTTCGTTTTCAACCAAGAAGGGGCTGCCCGATTTATTCCATTTTTGAAATGTTATTTGCTATTGCTATGAAAATACCATGTACCAAATTTCAACTCTCTATATCAAGGCGTTCGTAAGCACTTTCCAAATATATAGTGGAAAGCAAAATTTTCGTATGGCACCCCACGAAAGACTTGCCCGATTGGTCTCATTTTCGAACTTAATTTTACTTTTTTTTTTAAGTCTGCGTACAAAATTTCAGCTCGGAAGGACGAACGGAAGGACGGACTGACGGACATGCAAACATCGAAATAGCTTTTCATATCCGTGGGTATCCAATCCATTTTCCTCTACCGTCATTATTTGTATGCGTTACAAACGGAATAAAAAGCTTAGCATACCCTATAAGTTTCATCTAGGGTATAAAAATATATAAGCATAACAACATTCATTTAAAGAAAACATGTAAATTCCATAACTTTAGTTTTTAGATTGTTGTAAAGCTTATATTCCCTGTACCGTGTATAATTTAATAAATTTTTGCTATAAAATAATAGTAAAACGTGTTTCCAGTAGCCATGTTTTAGTTTCAGCACCCATAAAAACTTTTTATACTTCAGAATTTTTATGGGAGTAAAATTCCCGGACACGCACATATTGATAAAATGAGGTCTGCAAAAAATGCAGAAGATGTTTGAATCTTTCATCACTCATAAATATATTTCCGTATACGATGTTCTATCTCCCTGGCAATTTCTGGAAAAAGGCGTGCCACCATAATGTAAATCCTCCTTACAGTACAAAACTCATTTGAAAGCCTTTAAAATGTTTTTAAGTTTTTTAATGGGCTTCTCTGAGGAGCGGATAATGTAGCGGGTTTCATCGTGTTTTCAGCATATTTGATTCTTTGCAGCTGTGTTATATTATATATGTTATTTATTTATTGTTTCTTTCCCTATTTAAACCATAATTTATTCATAATTATTCAAGCGAATAATACTTCAGAACATAAATATTTTAGAACATATCGATTGCTTCGAGCACTTTTCTGTATAATTAAGCGTACGTAAAATATGAAGTTATTATGCTGCAATGTTACACTAATTAAATCATATTAACTTCTAAACAATAGCTATATAATAAGTTGCATACATACTATGTATTTAGTTAAAAAAAATGAATCAAAAGGTGAATTTTTTCGGGTCACGAATTTTCTGGAATGGCTTAACTAGGAACTTTTATTTGAAGATTCGCGTGATTATCATATTTGAATAAATTATGTTCTTAAGAAAATAAAAAAGAAACAAAAATTATGTGCATTCTCTTACCAGTATGTAAATATTGAATGTGATGGAGTATGAGTAACAGTTTGGGACCGTTTTGCCTGTTATTAATTTACTGCCATTTATCTTCGTTATCTTTTTGTATATTACCACCTCGTGCGTTCTAGACTGCATGATATGTTCGACCTGGGTATATATATTATATATATATATATATTATATTATATATTGACTTTATTTGTAAATTTGTTGCAAAATAACTAAACAAATTTACTAAAACTGCAGAAAAGTTTAACGAATACTTTTGGTAGTAACTTTCAATGAATATAGGAAAAGTCCAGACTCTGTCTGTAACGCGGACAAATGCGAATGGATATATTTTTTAAATGAAATAAAATAAAAAATTGAAAAAAAAAATTAAAAAATAAAACAAATAATAATAAAAATAACCAGAAAATTGAAATAAATTTAAAAAATATGATCCTTACAGTCTTTAAATTTCGTGAAACCGTTAACATTCAGATTCAGCACAATCAGTTCTTAGAGGAAGAAGACGGGTCTTTGTACGGTGCTGGAATAGCTGAAGTAAGAAGTAAGAAAATACAGGTTTAATTCGTTTCGAATGAATCTGGTTTTTTAAAAATTTTAAAAATTTTTTAATAAGAAATATTTTTTTCTATTTTTCTCAATTTTTTTCATTTTTCATTTCTTTTCTTTGTTCTATTTTTTCACTTGTTTTTCAAGTCACTCAATTTCGCTATTTGGGATCTGTTGATGAGTCAAACCAAGACTTGAAACTTGTCAGCCAAAATATAATGAGTTGTGTGATGAAATAACAAATTAAAAACATTTTTTAGCATTTGCTATATACCGGAGAATCCAAAAAAATCCTTCTTGAACAAACAAAAGGGAAAGTATCGAATTGAGTTTGAGTTCATATACGAAGCTTTTCGCCCGAATTCCAAATTACTAGCTAAGCTTAGCACAGCTCATCCAGAGATCTGTGTGAAAAAATTTGTAAAAGTAATATTACAATTTACTTGATTAATTATAATCTTCATTCGAACTACTACTAGGTAAAAGATTTTCTTATTTTTTTACCATTTTTGTATAATATATAAATGAAAGTTTTAATTAGTGTGGTTATGTGGAGTTTTTTTGACAATAATGTCTCCTTATGTGTGCCTTAATTTAAGCTTTTCTCCTTATTTCAGGTTCTCCAGGTGCTCCTGATGGACTTCCAAACAACAGATTGCCCCGGTATAAAAAGTTCAGAAAAATGTTGTGGTATTTGGGATGGGTTATTTTTACCATTGTTGATTCCAGAAAGGTATCTTGAATTTCACAGGAATAATTACAGGCTTCATTTTGAATTTTGACGAATCCGAGCTTGTTTGAAGTGATGATTGACTTCCACCATCAGTAGCTTCAACTGAGTTGAGGCTGCAGTGTGTATTTTGTTTTTGTTTTGTTCTTCTCGTGTCGTGTTGTAATGATAGAAATTTCAGCTGGTATTTTTTTAATTAACTTTAGATAGCGGATAATGCCAAGGACTTATAGGGATGCACTGATCAAGAAAAATCACATCAAAGTTGAGAACAGACAAAAGAAAAAAGTCGCAAAGGGCTGCATATGATGAAGCAGCCAAGATTGGGATGCGTCTTTTTTTTATATATGTTGGTTGTGGAGTTATACTATTACTATTTGTATTTTTCTATTGCTAGCTCTAATTTTGCGGAGAAAGATGGAAAAGCTTCCCCCTTTTACTGGCCCGACAAAGTCGACTTAATTACGTAACTCGCACCGAGGTGTGAGTCAACATCATAAAGCTGGATAGTGCTTTTTACTGGATCTTATCAGCTCCGACGTCCAATTCAGCTGCGTA
Organism: Dioctria linearis; assembly: GCA_963930735.1. Lineage (NCBI taxonomy): Eukaryota > Metazoa > Arthropoda > Insecta > Diptera > Asilidae > Dioctria > Dioctria linearis. The sequence goes on along the minus strand of OZ005743.1, from coordinate 176,914,262 downwards.
TGCCATGTAATATATACTATACTCTTTTTATAGTAAAGAATAAGACCAAGACCAAACAATTGTAATGGTTTGATGCTTTGTTAATACTTATTATGCAAAAATTATATTCGTAGCCCGAAATTTCAATATATTTAAAAATAAACGAAGGTCGAGAACAGATGGTGAATATTTTTTTTAAGCTCTTCTGAATAAATGTTTAATGTCGGCATAATCTGCTTTGTTATGCACTTGATGATTCTGTATAAATTTTATTTTTGTTTCGGTCGGTGTTAGCACACATAAGGATATACATACATATGTACATGGTACATGCTGATGATGACTACAATTTTATTTCAATTACCCATGCTAAAATTTAATAGCATGCTACCCTTAACCTTATTATAAACATGCGCCCAGCTACATCGTTATATCCTTTAAAAGCTTGCATTGCTTCACATCAATTATGCCTACCTACATTACATTTTACTTCACATTTCACGCTTCGGTTAATATTTCATAAGCAAGGAACAAAGTTCATTATTAAAATTTGCCATTTGACTAAACATTAACAAAATATTCCACAAATATGAGGGTAACATCTTCTTAAGGTACCCAAGAGTATACAATCATAAACATGAGTTACCCAGTGATTTCCAAGTCAAGCAAAATAAGGGTAAGAAAGGATACTCTTTATTTAAATTGTTTGCCAGGATATGAGGTTAAATTTATGAATAAAATTGTGTTTTTGTAAAGATTTATTAAATTTCGTATTTGAGAAATTAGTTTCAATAAGACATTTAAATATCTTCAATATGAGGGGAGTAAATTACGAAACGCAGAAACCATGGGGTCCAATGTAATGTTCTACTTCGTGCACACTCTGAAAGCCTCCTATATTCTTTAAGAAAGCATATGAAGTTCTAGTTAGGGATGTTCTTAAATTTTTTCTTCTAATAATAGAACTACAAATTTATCGAAGCCATGGAAAATGCACCGGAAGTATTTGGTTATCTCACGCACAATTTCTTTTGCCACTTAGACGTCATCTTTTACATATAACAAAGTATTGAATTCTTAGGAATAATTCATAAACATGTTATAGAAAAACAAAGAACTGCTGAAGGACATTTGACAAGAAACCTAACCTAAGCTCAGCCAGAAAAGAATCTAATCCACGAATCTGATGAGCTAATTGACTTATAAGATTTATGTATGTCAAAATCCGAAAAAATTATTAGTTATTTTACGATTTCTTAACATGCATAAAGTTAATTCAAGTAAATATCATATGAACTTCCAGGACATACCAAAATGATTTAACTTTGTTGCCTTTAAACAAATTGTATAAATCCGTAGTTGAATATTGGTTCCTTAATTAAACAATCGAAATTGCAGTTTCTTGTTAACTGGTAAATACCCTCTGGGAACCTATTATCCTTTGCATCTGTAGATCTATAGGTCTCTCCATAAATTATACCCAAGCAATATCCACTTGTTTGTATGCACTTTCATTTGTGTGTATCAGAGGTCATCCAAATATTTCCCTTTTAGCACAAACATTTGTAGGTATACATAGGACTGACCCCATGGTAACTAGAGTTTGTGGTGAATCAAGTAAGTGTGGAGGGTTCTTAAATTATACTGACAGGAGAATTGATTTGTGTATGAAATGTGCATAGATTATGTACAATCAAAGTATTTTTTTTTTTGTTTTTTTCAAACATAAGTTCTTGGTTAAATAAATTGAATGAGACTATGGAACAATTTAAATTCACTAGAATTCAGAAGATTTCATAATATAGTGATTTTCCATACAAAATGGATATTTACCTACCAATGTCGATTTGGACGAAATAATAAAGGATGCAAAATTTGTCGACCTCTCTGTGGAAGTGGAGGTGTAAAATTCTTATTAGTTTCGTTCAACCGGAAAGCTTTAATAGGTCGTTCTTTTCTTCACCTAAATATATGTGATACGGTCACGCATGTTGGCCAACTCTAGTAGGACAACGGTGTTGTCACGCAGATCTGATCGTGTGTGGGCCTGTTTGCGGTGTGACACTCAGTATGTCAAGCGGTTGGACGGGATTTTTATTGGCAGAGCTACACGCTTGGCAACATATTGTACGCTCTGTGTTTGGCACGCATTCATCATTCTTGGGTGAACTCTATTGAGAAAAGACAATAAGTAGTTAAAAATTCTAGCAGCTCCTGATATGTTTCTGTCCTGATGCTGGACAGCATGTATGACAGTGTGTGGAGAAAAGTCTTTCATGTGTGGCACACCAAGTTGGACAACATATTCGGCGTGTATGGGCCTCTTAAAGGGGCGCATACATGGTCATGCATGTTGTCCAACTGGAATAGGACAACGACGTTGTCACGCAGTTTTGACCGTGTGTGTGCCTGTTTGACGGTGTGATACGCAGTGTGTGTCAAGCGGTTAGACGAAAATCAACTAATTTGATTTTTTGAATCTTGAGTGAAGTCTATTGAAGAAAAGATAATATTTAACAGTTCTATCAGCTCCTGATAAGTGTTTCTGTCCTGATGTTGGACAACATGTTTGACAGTGCGTGGAGAAAAATCTTTCATGTGTGACACACCAAGTTGGGCAACATGTTCACCGTGTATGGACCACTTAGGATGGACTAAAAGCTCAACTGAGAAGGACGAGCTGTTATATGTCAAGAGTACCAAATCTGACAAGAGTTAACACACGTGGTTGTAATTGGTGAACAACTGTCTTCCTAATATTTTCAATAATAATAATTTTGCGTTTACGGGAAAAGAAGCCAGTGATAGATGAAAGTGTGGAGCAAATATGAAAAAAGGGAAGAATGTAAGTACCAATTATCTGGTTTGACCGCAGTGCATTTCACTGGAAGCTTTTGCGCAAAGCTCCCCAGACAAAGCGTAAATTCGTTGTTTTTCCTTTGTTTTTCGTTTCCATGCATTTATTTCTTTAATATATTTTAAATTTAACGGCTTTGATAAAAAAATTATATTTACCTGTGACTTTCCCTATCCTCTGGGTTATTCGCAGGGGCTCCCAGAAACATCCCCTGATATATCAGTCGAGCGCAGTTGACCCTCATGCGAGCTTCAACTTAACCTGGATCTGGTTCCTGCGACGTTACGTTTGTGGCCTGTTTGGTTGTAGCACTTCGATTCACAAAAAAAAGAAACAAAACGCTCGTGAAGAGTTTCTTATTTTGTTTTTATTATTTCTTATATTTTTTTTGATTTTTGATTGTTTGTTTAATGGCAAAAAAATAATTAAAAACCAAGTTTTCAAACAAAACTGAGGCCAAGCCGCATGAAAAAGTAGAAAATAAACTTTTCTTCACACACAGAGGTGGACTCAGATTTTTGATTGGGACATTTCTCTTGAATATTCTTTCTCTTCATGAATCAAATCACTTATTACCTCTGATTGATCATACTGAAATATATCGGTGATTGTCAGCGAATAAAATCTGAGTCCACTTCTGTGTGTGAAGAAAAGTTTATTTTCTACTTTTTCATGCGGCTTGGCCTCAGGTTTGTTTGAAAACTCCTTTTTTTAATTCTTTTATTTTCTGCCTTTTTTACGTTAACTAAATTGTTATCGCGTGCTGCATGGAGATATTTTAAAACAATTTTTAAGTCATGTTTGGTGCCGTTACGAAAACAAAAATTTTTCGAGTATCAAATCGTTGAAGTACTGCAACGGTTTTCTGAAATTCAAATTAACATCGCTTTTTAGCTGTATTCCAACCCCCATATAACATGAATTGTCCCGATTTTCCTGTTTTCCACAGACTTTTCCTATTACTATGAAATTTTTTTGATTGTTGAAGAGAAAGTATTGATGCCAGTAGGAGGGAAAAAATGATTCCGGATGGGTTATAAAACTTTTTTGTCGGAAAATTTTCCAGAAAAGTCGGAAAATTCCGAAAATTTTCGGAAAATTCCGGACATTTTCAGAAAATTTTCCAGAAAAATTGGAAAATTCTGCATTTTTCCTGAAACAGATTTATCACTAATCATATCGATGAAAATTTGTCCGATGATTTTCCCGCTTTTCCGGGTTTTCCACGGACTTTTCCACAAAAGCAACTTTATGCAACTCATTTCGCTCTACAACTTTGTCTTAGGTTGCAAAACGCTCAAACGCTTCCTTGGTCGGGAAAACTCCGGAAAAGCGTTTTACAAGAATTTTCCTCGATTTTTTCTGCAAGTATTCACCATTGCCAGGGAGAAAGTAATGATGCCAGTTGATAGGGAACGTGATTCTGCATAATTTAAAAAACTATTTTACCGGAAAATTTTCCGGAAAAGTCGGAAAATTCCGGAAATTTTTTTCGGAAAAATCGGAAAACTTTGCATTTTTCCTGAAATGGATTTACCACTAATCAAATTTGTACCAAATTTTCAAATGACTTTTCCCGATTTTCCGGGTTTTCCATGGAAATTTCCGGTTCAAATTTTGATAGATTCAATTGTCACGCGACATGAACCTGTGTGCCAAATTTCGCTCGCTGTGATGACGAAAAGTGGGTCTACGAGAGTGTCGAAAATAGTAAAAAAGAAATATATACATAAATAGACAGACAAATTCGTGTACGAGTTAAAGGGAATGGCTGGCCTCAAAAAGAAGTTCGCTTTAATTCTATTCCGGAATCGCTAATCCTGCAGACACTCCTATTGACTGCTTTATAGGATGCCGTTTTCATTTTTCTCTCCGGGGTCGTTAACCTTTCCACGCTACGCTGCAGTATTTTCAAAGATGATATCAACTCAAGTAGTAAGAACAAAAATTACTGTAGCATCCTCAAAGAGAGCAAACTTTTTATACTCTACATGAAATCATAGGATAAGCTAGGTTTCTCATTCCATTTGTAAAGCACATAAAAAATGTTAGTAGAACAAAATAGGTTGAACATCCACGCATAATAATAAAAGTTTTCTTTATTTTTGCATGTCCAACTGACCGTCCTTCTATCTGCCTGACTGGGTGTCTATCTGTCCGTCTGCCCAACCTCACGATAACTCGAGAGCGCGTTCAATTAGAGTGCTGTTAATATTCCGGCTTTATTAGAAAAAGTAAAATTAAGTTCGAAAATGGGACCAATCGGCCAAATCCTTCGTAAGGTAACCATACAAAAGTTGTTCACTATATTTAGCTTTTACTTTCCTCTAGGATATAATATTATTGGTATTAGACCATTTTTTAACTATTTCTCTTGTTATTTATTATTATTTATTTTTAATTATTAAATCAGAATTCCTAAGGGAAGCAAAAAAATAATCGAGAGGGGATTGATTGATTGATTGACTATCTTGGGTGAAAAAGTGGACTTTTCTACTTCTTGTCATTCTTGTCAAATCGGGCAACTCTTTCTTTGTATTACCATACAAAGCTATGGTTTTTCACTGTATAGTTGGGCACTGCTTGAGAAAGCGTCTACATAGAGAGCTAAAATTTTGCACACAGGATTTTCCTAAAAATAGTAAATACCATTTTCAAAATGAGTTAAGCCGGGCAACCCCTTATTGGTGCTGCCATACATATCTTTGGATTTTCACTTTATTTAACTTTTATTTCCATCTATGGTGTAATATTATTGGTCTTAGACCAATTATAACTTTTTGTCTTGTTATTAATAAAAGTTACTTTTGAAGATGGTTGTAGAGAGTGTTTTTTCTATAAGTTTATTTTAAATTGCACGAAATTCAAATAGTTCAATCATTTGAACGCGTCAACATAGCGAGTTGAATATTTTTTACCCTGGCTTTTCGAAAAATAATTTGGTCTTAATTTAGAAATGAACAGAATTGGGCAAATCCTTCGTATAGGGAAGTTTTGTCAAATATATCAAAAATTTGTTCTTAAGAACACATCTTTTAATAATGGTTTAGAATGCGTTAACTTAAAGAACTTAAAATAGTTATTTTGTAAAGAATTTGGTACTGATTTCAGAAATGGGAACAATTAAGATGGTCTTTTATCGGCTTATCACTCAAAAGATTCAAATTTTCTCTGAGACGGTAAAAGTTGTAAAAACGATAGAAATGCAAATTTGTTGAGATAAAATTTTTTCTGAAGACCTACGCTCATATTTAAGTTCGATAAAATGAATTCGAAATCTATGTTCCAATTAACGGATGGCTCTGCATTAATTCAAAATAGATAGTAATCGTTTCAACCTTCATCTTTTCAAGCATATCAAAACATCCATTGCTTTCTTCTCCGTGTGTGCGATATATACGGAATAAGAGCCTCTTCCTTCTTTTAAAAGAAATCAAGTCTCACGCATTCACTGCACGTTTCTGTTTTAATAAAAACGCATCACAAATTAATATTTCTGAGTAAAAATCTAATAATAGTAAAAAAATTTAATAAGGCACAAAGTCAAGATTTTTAATTTAATTTATAATCAAAATGGTAAGAACTAAGATATTGCCCTCATCCTATGTAGACCTATCCTGAATGGGTCGAAATTGCTTGTTGCACTACTTTATCAAACTCATCATCATTGTTCAAAATCATGTAGCCAGTATTCACCGACAGATTGGCACGTTTACAACTATTGTATTCAATAGCGATGATCATGAAATTTTAATTCTTGACTCTAACTGCTTATCTTCCTTGCAGAAAAGGGGAGAAAAATATTAGTTTTTAACCCGGTATTTTATTGTTTTTAGTCGGTTTAAATAATAAAAATTAAGTTCATTTATGCATCAAAGAGAAAAGAAAAGGGTAAAATTTGTGTACGTTTACAAGACAATACCTCAAATCCTTACTAATTTAGAATCGATTTGCGCAAAAGATCAATCTTAAAGAAACTTTTCCCTGTTGGTTGCATTTGTAACTTTGTTTAAGAGTAAAGAAAATCGTTAATTTAGACAAAACCTCCAAAACCTTGTTCTTTTTCTTACAAAACTTAAAAATCTTAAATATTTTTATCACTCTCTCGAACAAACCACCTATAAAAGTAAAAAAAAAGAACAATTTTTGGGAACGTTATTTCAACTCTCTTGGAATCCAGAAATACACCTAACTATGGAAATGATAATCTAAAATTTGATTACAACTCAGAACCACAATAAAAAGAAAATTTTCTATTTAAACTGCGTACATATTCCGTAAAATCCCAATGAAGAAAATCATTTTTCCTGAATTGTTTCCAAAGATATAACTAAAGGATTAAAACGTGAAAACGATCTAATTATTAAATCGAACCACGTTTTCAGTCAAGTTTATCACGCCACAATTAGGCTACGTACTTGGTACACTTTCTTTGTAACCTTAATGAAAGCATCAGCATGCAAAGGGAGTGGCATGGAATAGACGATTTCCTTCGGGAATTTCACAGTAAAATCACCTATTATGAGGAAAGTTTTAAGGTGTTCCAATGTAATGAAACTGTTTGCTGAGGTTTCTTATCTACAAAGTTTCCCAAGAATTAAGATCTCACGTGAACTTTTTAATAATAAGATTCTCAAAGGGCTTTATTTTAACAGAAAACTACACTTAAGTGCCGCAGTCACAACTACAGAATTCAAGAACAATACCTACAAAAATAATACTAAAATTAAGAGAAATCACTTCTTGACTGCACTTATACTACGTGTGTGTGTGTGTATGTGTGTGTGTTTGTTTGTTAACACAATTCCATCCATTTCAAGTGAAACTATTTCATCCATGTAATATGAGAGAGTAATGTATCTGCTTCGCAGATTTTATCGTTTTAACAATGTAACAAAAAACGCAAAAACGGAATGTTACAAATTATTAAAGCAATTTATTTTATGTTCTGTAATATATCAGTGCATGCGTGTGAGTCAGTATGTGTATATGTGTATGTGTTAACTAAACTTTATCAGACTTCTACCTGCACTTAGCTTGCAGAACTTTTGAGTGTTTTCTCATAGTTGAGGTGAAATAAATCTCCTCACTTACGTGAAGTTGGGGCTCATATTTCAAACACTTGTTTAACCTAATAATGAACTTGCGGCAGTTCACCGACTTGATTTTGTACGGGAAGGAAAAGAATGGAAGTTTTAAATTAATGTTAAGATTGCATGATTCTGGAAACTTTGTTAGGCATTTTTGCAGTCATTGTTAAGGACGTGCATATGTACTTATGGAAAAATGTTTTTAAAGTTGCGAAGCAGCTTTTCTCATGTGCTTTTCGATCTATATACTATAGAAAACTAGTCTCAGTATTGTAAATTAATTTATTTACTACTGCGATAAGAATATTTAAATTAATACAGCAAAAATAACAAGCATAATAATAAAGAGCAACGAAAGCTTTAATAAGATTGCATGAAAAAAATGCTTCAAACATTATATCAATTATCGATTTATTTCTGTAAAAAGGACTACCTCTGAGTTGCGCCTAATACACTTGTTTAATATGGACTGCGTATCCTATATTTTCTCTCATATATATTACATAGTAGTAACGCATTAGGCACCATAATGGGTCTGTAGACTCCTTTACCTTTTTCTCGCAAATTCTGGCGCAATCGGCAGTAGATGAATTAAAAAGAGGTTAAGTTCTAATGAAATCTATCAATTATGCACTACTAAACCGATTGCACATGGAGATCATGGAAAATGAAAGGGCCGGCCTTCTAGCTAGGTCTGGCTCTGATTCTACATATCTCGGACCTAAACCCCCGTAGGCGTTTCCATCTCAAGTATCGGTTCTGTCATCAAAACGGATGTTCGTAGGAAGCAACAGCAGAGATGGGCCGACCTGAATATTTGCAGGTGCATAAAACTTTCTCTTGGTGAACCCAATAGGAATTTCTCTGATTTTCTCTTGGTATTCGGAAGGAAACAATGTACAACTGTGGTTGGCATTTACCACAGCTCGCTTTACGCTCATCTAATAAAGTTGGGAGTTGTTGATATTCCTGAGTGAAAGGAGAGCCTAAGACAACTGAACACTTTCTGTGTGCTTGTCCGGCCTTCGTCCTAAGTATGCTGGGTTTACTTGGGTCTGCCCTCCTATGTATAGTTGCGCTGAAAAACCTTCCACACCAAGACCTGATGCGCTTCATTAAGAGAACATGAATGTTTTGGGTGATATGGTTTCTAGCAGAATATCACAATGGGGCGTTCTAGTCTCCGTGCTTGGGATCTCTCGTACCCCTGCTTTTTAATAAAAAAAAACAATTGCAAGCATACGCTCTCACAAAATTATGAATAAGCCTTCTTCGTGCTGGGGATGTGACAGCCAAGACAGTTATTTTTTAAATGTCATTTATAAAAGAAATGCTTATAACTATTTTGTACTCCTGTTGGTGATCACTGAGAGAAAAGTGTCAGATCATAATTATTATAATTTAATTTTAGTAAACTTGCAGATGTGACTTTTATGCTTAGGACAGCAGAATATACATTAAGTTTTTCAAGAAGAACTTATTTAATTTCAACAGTTTTCTAATTTAGTTTGGGGTGGGCATCCCTTGGAGTTAAGAATCCTGCTACCATCCTCTTTGTCCGATATAGATGGGCTCTAGCTTATCTAGTCTCGACCGTGATGGAGGAGAGCCTGTGTAAAGGACAACTCAGTCTTTTTAATAATTCAAATATTAAATTTATTTCAATATTAAAATTGCTTACACTAATATAACAAAAAATTAAATATAATTTAAAGTCTTAACCTAACTTAACCCTATGTAACTAATTCAGTTTACACAAAAAAAAATCCAAAATAAATTCAATAATTCAAGTTATGTCCGACGTCACTGTAATTGCTGATGTCAATTCTGAAAGAAGAAGAAGAACAGAATTAATTATCTGTCAACAGAATACACTTCAATGGTATAAGTGACACTGCTACTGCGTGAAAGCAGAAGAGTAACAAAATGCTCTTTGCTTGTGGGTAAGAGCAGAAGGGTACCAAAATGCTCCTTGCCAGTGCTTGAGAGCAGAAGGGTAGCAAAATTCTCCTTGCTGCTGAGTGAGAGCAGAAGGGTAGCATAATGCATAATGCAAAAAGTTTTTTTTTTATTATAAATCAATTTCAATGCATTACTTTATTTCCTTGTAATATCGGAAAGAGTTCATCTCACAACGATAACTCTATTTGCAATTTGACGTTCATGTTTACTTTTAATTTACTTATTTTTTGCAAACGTCAAAAATATTTTATTTGCTACGTTATTCTCTTTTTCGTTCACTGCAATTTGGTTACACATGAGTCACCACTGTAGTGACTATCTGTCAAAGTAATTCTTCTAAAATTTGTTCAGAAAACAACGCTATTACAACGCTACAGGATAAATGGTTGAGGGTGAGCAGCAGTTTTTCACACAACAAATAATTATGGACAATTTAAAATAACACTGATGTAGCTCCTGCGCACAGCATAATTTGTTTAGATAAGTGTTCTGCATTTTATTTCGTATCTTTGATTGATACTTTGGGTCTTCCCTTTTTGTATTCCTTATTCGAGGGAATATTTTGTATTCGAGGGAATATTTTTCAGTTTGCTGAATTAATAATTTAATCGAAAAACTATCTGATAGTAGGAATTTATCATGGGATCAATAGTTAACATCCCTGTGTAAGGACTGCACAAACCCTTTTCGCCAGATCAAGCCATAACAATATTTTTGCTATTCTTCCTAAAATTGAAACTTGCGATAAAGAAGACTGGAAATTTTACAGCACTTGAAAGTAAAAAAAAACTAAATGATTATAATATAAATAATTTCCCTACTGGATAATAATATCTTGGATGTGTTAATATTAAAAATTCGATTCTCGTTACTTGATTGCAATTAAAAATTCTGGATAATGTCTTAATGGAACGAAACGCATCGGCTTCATTTTCCAATAAAATGACAAATATATTTACACTGTAAAACATAATTTCCCAAGTGTTTATAAATTTATTTTACTTTACACCAGCGTAGATAATTTATTGTAAAATTTTATATTTTTGTACGAAAATTTCACTCGTTATTGCAAAATTGAAAAAAAACATTAATTATGTGTGAAATAAAAAGTAAATAAATTTGGTTACATATATTTACGTGGAACTGCTCAATTTTCTTATTTTACCAAACCGATTTTCTCCATAACATCGAACTAATGTGATGTTGGGATATGGTGCTTGTAAAATATCCTCATAAATATCTCTACGTTAGATCACTTAGATGTCTATATATATTTTTTTATTATTATGATTTTATGGTTAACCTGAATAATTTAATACAATCAAGAAAAATTTCTAAAATTGTACAAAAACAAATAGAATATAACATTAATTTTCCCCACGCAGCATTCCAAGTTCATACACAGCGATAAATTTTGTAATAATTGTAATCAAAAGCTAATGTAAAATCAACGAGCAATAAAATTAAATAACGCCGCCATAAAAGGGAGCTCACCCCTAACCCCATATACAATTAAAATACACAGCAATAATACGGTCGTTAAATTCCCATAAAACTTAACGAGCTAGCCTGCATTGATCCTTCGGTCGTGCGAACTTATAGCTAGAGTATAACCATTAACCAGGGCCTGGTAAAATATACAACGACTCCCGTCGCCATCCAGTGTGCCATTTCAAGTTTATGGAGTACAAACAAAACATTATCTAACACATCAAGCTAGGAATACCATCAAAATATTGACTGAGGACGACATATTTATTGCCTTCGGATTGTTTTCAAGTATCCTTGGAGCACTTAAAACTCTTTTTAACTATATTGGCGCAGGAGTTGGATTATGTTGAATAAGCAAAGAGAATTCTTTTCATGATAACTCTTACCTATTTGATTGCAATCCATCCCCGTACTCATAACCAGATTTTTAGAAAAATATCGCCAAAACATGAATGAATTCAATTTTGAATGGCAGATGGAAATTGGTTTGTTTTGACAAATATTAGCACTTTGGTGCATCTGCCATAAGCGAAATACAAAGCGAATCGCATCTAAGTAATAAATCCTTTGCAATACATTTTCGATGGATAAAAACTTGAAATGAAAGGAAACTTCAGGGCAAGTTATTTATCGGTCGTTAAAAGCATAGTCACTTACGACACGAGATGGTTTTATGTTTGCACTTATTACAGAGTCACTTCAAAACAACTCGGGATACGTGACTAAACTGTTAAGTGGCTCTTTTGCGGAAGTGACACCATAAGACCTCCGGAAAATATTACGTAAAAATCTGCTTCAAGTCGTCGAAGTATAAAGAATTTTTTATTATTATTTTTCTGTATACACTTACTATGTACGTAACATCTATATGTATGCATTTATTGACAATTCAGGAGTTTTATTGTACATAGTAAAATAGATAAATGTTTTTGAGATCCATAAATCCTTTACCGTTTAGAGTTTATCTTTTATATTTTACCATAAAAAATTATGCAATGACTCTTCAAGACTAATAATAATAATCAGAATTTTATGCCCATACATATACGGATATAGGGGTGGAGAATATTTAGAAATGAGCTTTAACTTATAAATCTCTTTTGACAGGCGGGATTCTGTCAGCTTGTCAATCCATATCCATACATCTTAAAAGTGGGTGGAGAAAGAGATTTTAGCCAATTGGGCTGACGAATAACAGGTTTAAAAATATACAGAATTGTAGATGTGGTCATCGAGAGCAATGGACAGTCAGCTAAGATCAGAAGAAAGAATAATCTACACTTTCAGAACAATAAAACTAACTAGTTTAAGATGAATTTAAAATGGCAACATTTCTTTAGATTTTGGGTCAACAGGTATAAACCGAGTCGCTCTTGCCGTTCTTTAATAGGACTGTGAGATGCTAACTGTCACAGCTCTAGAGTGGCATTACAACATTTTCAATAACTACAAGTTTTTTAAGTATACTTAAGTCTGTAAATTAAACTATGTCATATCTTAAAAATGCCGTATGCAATAGTAGCGAACAAACAATTTGTAGTCCAAATTATTTTGAGTTAGTTTTCAAGCCAACTTGGAACAAGAAAATAACCATAGCAGTACAGTGCGATCAACACAAGGAGGCATCTTCTCTGTAGGAAATATTCGTTTTATCATTGTGTTTAGAGTATACTCTAAATACAATGGTTTTATGCAATAAGTTATTTCGATAGTCCACAACGGGTGCCAAAAAGCATAAGGTAATAAAAGTTAATGAGCTGACATGATTAACTTTACTATGCGAACCAATATGTGAAAGCTCAATCTCAAAGTTTGGATGCAATATTTAAGCAGGCCATACACCATCCGTTTTGCCGTGGTTTTACTGCTTTGCTCGTTCATAATCAAAGTTAACTTAATAATAAGGTAAGAAGTAGGCGAGATTTCTGAGTGTTTTACATTTAAATGCACACGGCAAGAAAAGGAAGAAAGAAAGAAAAAAATAAATTTTTAAAAACTTTTTATTTTTAACGATTCTAAATCAAATTTATAAATACAAGAAGAAAAAACAACCGCTTCGTCCTGGGTTTTAAACCGGGACCTTCCGCTTGCCGGGCGACTGCTCTTACCACTGAGCTAATGAGACAGATGATTTTCCCTCTTGCATTTATCAAATTTGTAACTAGCCTACTAAGCCAAGTTTGCTTTCAGCTGCCATTAGCCAGTAACGATGAAAACGCACAAATAAATTGTAAATTCAATTTTTATTTATTTTTCCCGCGGACGGGAATCGAACCTAGACTTGTTAGAATCAGTCAATGATGGAGAAAGAAGAATTTTTAAAAACCTTTTATTTTTGACGATTCTAAATCAAATTTATAAATCAAATTTCAGCGTTACTGGTTAATGACAGCTGAAAGCAAACGTGGCTTAGTAGGCTAGTTACAAATTTAATAAATGCAAGAGGGAAAATCATCTGTCTCATTAGCTCAGAGGTAAGAGGATTGAATTTTCACATATTGATTGGCAAGGCAATATTAATGATGTCATCTCTTTAGTTTTTATTACTTTATGCTAAAATGTATCAGCATAAATCCCAAGAATACATTCACTACTCCCTTTACGAGAAGAGAAAAGCATTAGTAGCTCCATAGAAATAAGCTATCCTCAAACTATAGGTGAAATCTAGGGGTTAATTTCGATTATATAAATATAATTCACATGCATCTGTATATTATGCAAATTGTTGAAATGAAATATTTCTAATCGGTTGAATTTATTTATAGAACAGGAAAGAGTTTCTGGTTTTTGTAATTTTTAAGCGTGTTAGTTATTACTGGTATCGTATATTTGCTTCACTCCTTGTAATTTAATTCTTAAAATTGCAACTTTGTTTGTGTAAAAAACGGATTTATGCTAATTTACATTTTTTTTTTAAATGAAATATGGAAAGCTAATCAAGAATGTTGACATTTAACTACATGTGTGTATCAGCAGATACTTAGAACATATAGCGAACAGGAATGGTGATAAACCAAATTTTGCGTAATGAATTTCTGGTTGTGTTGGTAGTCCATTTTTACATGTATTTACACGCCATCCCTATTCTAAGAAACTTGTCAATTTACAAAAAGTAAACACAGGTTTTGAGCGGAGCATTTGTGGTAAAAAATGTTCTTTTACTACTTTGTTTTAAAACAATTCACATAATTAATTTATATAAATCTTTGCTTCTTTTAACAAAAAAGATAATTTAAGTAGTGCAGTTGCCTCTAACAGGATTCCCTAGTTTATAATCCAATTTATATTTACAAGCACTGACCGAACACTTCATTTCTGTGTTTTTAATTGTTATGAAGGTTTTAACAGGCACTAGTGTCACTATAAAACTTTACACAAAATAAACTTCAAAATTAAATAGTTTTGAAAAAAACTGATTCCGTACTTTTGCTGAATTTCGCAAAAGAATTTTAGATTGCATAAACCTGTTCACAAAACAAAATCCTTCCAGCATCTCACTTACTCCTATGTATAATCTCTTGCTCTTGACAAATTGCGCTCATGTACACGAATTTTACACGATTCAACCATTCCTGTTTGCTCTATATTCTAAGAGCAGATATAACAATTCACGTTATCCCTCAGGGGCATAAAAATTTCTGAACGCTCCCAACTTCAATTTGGATACGTTTAAGAAGAACGAAGCACTCATGGGTAGCAGTATGGGCTTCGCTCCACTTCAGGTAGTGTATGTTGAAACCTATACAGAAAAGAGATAGTGCTGATAGCTGTAAAATTCGTGTATATGAGCGTGCCTTTTTTAGGGTGTTTCAAGCAGGACAGACACCATACTGGGGTAAATGTGATGGAAGATTTGTTTCAATTGAAAACAAATGCCAAAGGGATGAACCTTCGATATAAAGATGGCTTGTTAGAATATTATCGTGGGACAAACCAAACATTTAAAGAAACAATTATAACTCGTTTTTTTAAATGAAACCGTTGGAAACCGTTCAAAGGTGACAACACTAATCACGATATATCCGAAGGAAAAATGAAATAAAATTCCATGAAATAGCATAGAAAAAACCAACAAATAATCAATAACAAGAGCAGACGAGTATTTATTAATTTTTCTTATAAAATTTCTTATTTGGTTTTAATGAATTACACAAGGCGCCTGCATCTTTAGAAAAAATTATGACTAGAGTGATGAATGATAATGAGAATCTAAGAACTTAGCTTTAAGCGGTATTATACCAGTTATTATTGGAGTTTGTTATAATATTGTTATATTGTTATAATCCCTTTTAAATTATATATTTTGTGCATTTGAAATTTGACAGTATATAGTAGCGAGTGTCTTCGATCTTTTGATCTGTTTCCACTTTAAAACTTTTTTAGACCAGACTTGCGCCCCTCCATCCTACCCCTCATAAAAATTTTCTATCCGCCGCTGCATGTAATGCGCACTAAACTTTTTAAAGTAATTCTCATAATTTTAAGTTAATATATGAAATTTAATAAGAACATGTTTAACCTCTCCTTTTATAAAATAATGTAAAGAAATCGATTTCGAATAAATCCGAAACTTCGAAAATTTTAATTTCGAAATATATCTGATTTAGTATCCTACAATTTTCTATTAATTTAATATATTGTTACGAGCGTGGCTTTCAGTTCGTTCTTTAAAACGGAATATTTCAAATATAACTCACAAGACTCTTTATTACACTCTACTGTTTATTTTTACAAACTCACAAACAACTCTACTTCTCTACTTTTATGATCACTGGCAGTGTACTTCAAATTATCGCAATTCCATTAGAACACTATATATTCGCTTTCGCTTGTATTCACTTCTCTGTCTTAGATAGAACCCTCTCCTGGCGGTGACAAGTGCTATGCAATACAGCGCCATTATACCATTGATTATTTATATATAGATGTGCCCAGAATCATTTACGGCTTAGAAAGGAGATGTCGCTACTTGCAAAAAATTGTTATAGAAACTTTTATTTAATAGTACAAATAAAATTTGTCTAATGTAAAAGTGGTTAAAAAACAAATAAAAAACCATATTTAGTCATTGAAAATTTTTTAAAGCTGGCTAAATATGCGAAACTCAAGCAGCGGCATCTCCTTTCTACATTCCAGCAACATCGATTCTCCGAACCTAAAGGTGTTTACTGTCTGAATCAATAAATATCACTTAGCCTTACGCGAAGGCTTCTTTTTATTTTATTATTTATTTATTTATATGTATTCCAGGGGTGGCCAAGACGTCGACCGCGGTCGACCGGTCGATCGCGTAGACGTTTTTGGTAGCCCGCGAGAGTAAAATCAATTGAACAAAAATTACATTAAATTGCCATTTTCAGATAATTGCGCCGTATCACGTGGGGTGAGTAACGGATAGCTCTCTCTCTCTCTCTTTAGCTCCCGTACTATAATAAAAAACGAGCCTTTGTGTTCTCAGTCAGTATAGTCCGCTAAAATGAGCGGGCAAGGTTGTCGAGTGCGGAAAAAAGTTATGATTATCAGAGTGCTCTTTACCGGTATGTTCAAGGATAAATTATAAATGTGTTTGTCTTATTTGTAACTCAGGTGTAGCACTAAAAAAAACAAATGTCGAAAAGCATTAAAAAATAGAAGTAGGTACGTGAGTTAAAATCTGGCTTATGTGCACAGCAATGTTTTTTTACGATGCCAGGCACAAAATCACAAGCAGCGATATTGGTATGGTAAAAATAAAGAGGAAATTCTTTTCTAAATCAACGGCATTTCATTGCCATGAAACACTGTCATGCGCTAGCTATGTCTGCAAGGAAAGACAACTTTGATTGATATGAAAAGCTTAGTTAAAACATTCAAAGAAAGATTCTGGTGCATGCATCCCAACTAACATCAGGCGGATTGAAGAATTACCAAAAATTTGGAGCAAGAGGACACATAATTTAAATCGGGGATTCCAAAGTTTCGCCAAACAGTTGGAGAATTTACACGAGGAGTTCAAAGTATTTGGAGCTCGGGAAGAAGTCCTCAGTTTCATAGTGTTCCCTTTTAACGAAGACATTAACATTTACAGAGTATCTACTAACATCGGCCAATTAATGGATTGGTGCGACATAACTATTTTTCAAATCTAGACCATTCGAAAGTACCTACAGATTTTTTGAAGAAGATTTTGCGTTTTATGTAAATCCGTTGCTGACGGTAGACCGCTATGATATTCTGAATTGTAATGTAGACCCCGTACTTCGTACTTCGTGCATTATGCACATTTTCAAAACTGTACATTTTCCTTATAATTACTCGAAATAGATAAATGCCCAGTTTACAGCTTAAATTTCTTGTCAAACTCACCAGCCCATAAAGAAAAGTTACTTTGGTTTAATATAATTATGAAAATTGTGTAATTGTAAAAATAAAATATTATGCTTATCTTTTTCCGAGTTGTTTCGTTTTCCTCTTTTTCCTACCCAATAAGAGCTTTGCAGACCACCCACCATCTGCCTACACTTCACTTTTGTTTTGATATTAATTACGCAAATTTTTTCTAAAGTGTACGCACTAGCATTGCCGCCTCTTAGCTAGTACCTACTATAACTATACTACATGAATCGGATTGAATATTACTTATACAACAATATTATTGTTAGTTATGTAGGTATGAGTCTCTACTCATAATAAATTCCAAAGGGCAATTTATTAAAAGGGGCTTTGTGTTTTCTTGTCAAGCAATACAACTGTCTAGTTCGAATGAAGCAAAAAATATATCTTCCAGTCCTATCTCTAATATCGCATATTGAAATATGTAACGTAACCAGCTTTATACTTGGAGATAGAACAATGTAAGACCAATTGAAAATAATATGAAAACTTGATCTTGAATCGAACTCTTGTACAGTATCAGTGCTACCACTGAAACTCGAGCTATGTAATATGATTGAAATTAACACAGTAAAAACTTTGCACAAATTGTAGCCGCAAAGCTTAGGTATTTTTCGATAAGATTACTCCCTACATTTTAGGGAAAAATACTCAAGCTTTGTGGCAACAGTTTGTGCATTTTTTACAATGTACAGTAGAACCAACCAGAACGAATATTTTTGCTACAGCCACTAAATCCACATTATTCATTATTTTATGAATATAAATTAAAATGAAATACAATTTTGGTAAATCAACCTTTGTTACATAATTAATGCTGTTGATAAAATTTCACCTACCGTAAATTAGGTCTGACAGGCTCTCCTTCTATTCCAAATAGTTGCAGGTTAATTAGGTCTCCACAACCAGTTCCAATTTCAACTGTATTTCTTCATTAAATCCCAAGATAAAACCACATTATTACCTGAATCAGGGTAAAGCATACATATATTCCTCTGTGTAAAATACCACTGAATTCAAAATGTTTCCAATGCTATCCGCATACACTATTCGGTGTATAAAACCACATCTAACCGACGTAAAGTTGTCTGTAGCTGACGGCGAAGTCCTGACAGAGGACTAATTTCTATCCACGAAAGAAATAATTAGTAAAATGGAAGCTGCTCACATTTCAGTACCGCACAAAATTTACAATCATGGAAGGTGAATTAAACCTAAAAACGTTTTCGTTTTAACTTTTTCATTAAATTGATGATTTTGTTGCTCTGGTATTTTCTAAATGCTTTTCATGTGGAAAGAATTATGGGCGATTGGTGAAAGCATTCAAAAAACAAATATAGAAAAATTTCTATGGGAGTCTTTAAGTGAAATGGCAAGAAATTACCAGGAGAATTTAATTTTAGTTGAAATTGCTTGCTATTGAAAGACGTTTACAAAAAATTTGTTGACAACTTCAAGTGATTTCTCCAAGAAATTAAATACAAATTGCTACAGCTTTATAATTTTCATGAAATTTAAGATAAACAGGAATAGGAATAGAAAAATTGGTAATTTAAGGTAGAAGTAGAGGTGTATGAAAATATTTTATTTTATATTTAAATATGTAAATTGAGCACACATATATTTTCTGAAGCTTGTTTTTACATTTATGAATTATAGCATTCTATACTTAAACAGAACATTCACTTAATTTTGTATATTCCATAGTTATCCATTCCCACACACCATCACTTATTACTATTGACATTATTAAATTGGGCAGAGATTACATCTTCTCTATTGGAAATTCTCCATAAGTCCTACAACGAAGCGATCACATTCTATATTGAATCGGTCGAGTATACCTGAAATGTTGTACGTCTTTGAATCTTTAAGCAATTTACCTTACTCTATTTTTTTTTTTTGCGATAGAAGACCATGCTAGAATACTGGGAACAGCGAACGATTTCTGCAGGAGCTGTAAGGATTTACGGATTCTGAGGAAATCGAATCCATCCAACTCGTACTTTGCGAGTACCCCGCTCTGTTGAATTAAAGAGGTAGGCTATTAGCTATCTACTTCTTTTCAAGTCTGGGGGAACTCAAAAGTACAGACTTCAGATGTATCCTGAGATTCATAAGGGAAGCAGGATAGATTTAGGGTGGTTTTAAAGATTATCCCACGAGATCAAGGAGCACAATGGACCCACTGGAGGTCTAAGTGAAGCAGGCTAGGCATTTTTAGCGGCACCCCTCTTACCTCCTAGCCTACTCTATTTTTCCTCGCACTTATAATATGCGAATGTTCCGAAGTGAAATACATCATACATTGTTCCACACTCCACTTGTCTTCTAATTTCCTACCCAATTTCTCTGTTGCCTTTAAACTTCATAATGATCCAAGCATTTTCCATTGGATTGATGTTGGGACCATTTCGTCTCATTGATATCACTGTTCGAAAAGACCAAAAATGCAAGAACCTGACCTGCTCAAATTTTATAACTAGAAGTTGCTGAGCCCGATTCTGATCTTAGTTTTTTGTCTACACGTCACTATTTTTTTTATATCATATGAATATAGCGATTTCGGACTTCTTGTTATCTCGAGTTTTAAATTCGATAACTTGAGACCGCTTTTATATAGGAAGCTTAAATTCTGCACACAGCCTTTTTAAAAAAAATTGTAGATTCAATTTCGAAAATGGGACAGATCGAGTAACTCCTTCGTAGGGTTACCATTCAAAAAATTTGTTTCTCTCTATTTATTTGGACATTGTCTGAGAACGCTTAGAAATAGAGAGCAGAACTATCCTTCACGACATTTTCATAAAGCAGGTATGTGAATAAAATTTGAAAAATGAAAAAATCGGGCCATCCATTCTTGGTGTTGCCATACAAAACTTTTGGTTTTCACTTTATTTAACTTTTATTTTCACCTAGGGTATAATATTATTGGTCTTAGATCAATTATAACTGTTTTGCTTGTTGTTCGTAATTATTGCTTTTCATTTTCGTTGCCTCTTTGCAGCACACCGGTATTCTGCTTCCGGATCGTCTTGAAATATGTTCCAGCAGTAATCTGCCAACATACTCCTCATACATTTTCCTTGAAGCGTTATTCAATTATTCTGATATCTTAGCGAAATCGTTCATCATGCTCATCATTAACAGCTCCCAAGTTTTCCTCGAAATGGTCCAGCTGGTCGTGCAAAAAATTAATCTTCAGGGACATATTTACTCCTAGGGCTACACTGTAAAAAATATACACAATTGTTGCCACAAAGCTTAGGTATTTTTCCCTACAATGTAGGGAATATTCCTTAAAATGTAGAGAATATTCGCAAAAATGTCGGGAATATCCACTAAATTTTAGGGAAAAATGTTGCAACAATTGTTTACATTTTTTACAGTGTATCTGCGAAATAAGCAGACCATTTTTAAATCACTACATAAGGCATTGAAGCTAGCAAATCATTAGAATACGTTGTGCATATTTGACTTGGTGGCAACGCCACATTTTTGAAAATTACCCTTCCGAAATTGTATTTATGAATTTCTTCAACTAAAGGTGTTATTTTCCGTTTTTGGATGCTAACCTAGATATCAAAACTGATTGGCACTTTTTTTGTTGGCACACTTTTTGATTTTATCCAATACTTTATTTATACACAATTTACAGCAAAACTGTTGTTGAGAAATACATCAACTTGCGTGAAAAATAATTTTGACCACTCTTCCCTTTTTAATAAAATGTGCTTGAGCACTCACAAGTAAATGAGCCCTTACTTTTTAATTTCAACTCGTAAAATTAAGTACTGACTTTTAGGTCCCTTCTACTGGTAAAATTCCTGTGCGTTTCAGGTAAAGTACAAAAGTAAAATATACGCATTTAGCGGTTGTAACAATCGCCCTATTTTTCTTTATAGGTCATTTATGTTTTAGTACAGGAAGGACACGTAGTCTGACTTCCCTCATTAAGTGAATGTTGACCGTTTTTATTAATATTTAAGTTTAGTGAACTTACTATTTCTTATTGGCGATATTTCTTAACATTTGTCAAACAAAAAAACAGCTTGATTCCACCTTCGTAAACTTGTTCGGGATGATCTAAACGAATTCTATAATTTATTAATTAAATAAAAAGTTTAATTCATAGTTATCGTACAAACGCCCACCGGTTATTAATCTACAGTATGAAAGTCATTTACAGTCGCAATCCTGGCAAACATTAAAGAAATTCAACACATGGATTTCGACAATTTAGCACTATTGCCCGCATAATAATAGAAATTTCTACGGAATCAGGAAATTGCAAATTTAGAGCCAAATGCGGTTGCCTTGCAAGATTTCATGCCAAGACTTATAAGTAAAGTGCACACTCAAAGAAAAGCAGATAACAATAATAAAATACCGAACAATATCCATAATTCAGGCTTTAGACGGTCTAAGGCGCATTATTTTTGTCCCATTACGCTAAATTTACAACTTCAGCCACTCTCATAAATATCCTCCGCAGAACTGCAACATTGCTGCGACATTGCTCTGGAGTTGGTGATTGTGGTTTGTTTCTATAAATGCTAAGTTAAAGTTTTCTATGGTTCCGGGCATACACCAGCAATGGGCCATACATGAAAACCCTAGGGTATTATGTATATATGTATGTAATTTCACATCCTTTTCAGGATTTTGCGTATGCTCGTGGTTTGATTGCCAGAACATGAGCACTTAGGGCGTATTGCACAGCAATTTTTCTTTGCATGGTAATTCTGCTATTTATTTAATTAAAACACAAAATAATGGGTGAAAAATGGAAATGGAAAATATAGGCTGAGAGACGGTGTCGGTATGTGTAAAATAGATAGACCGATATCACCAACAATCCATGGAAGTTGGACAAATATATGTGCAATACCGGATGTACTAATTTAATTGAATGGATAGACAGACACGGTGATCTAGTATGTAGTGACTTAAACAATGCACCCTCTACAAATTCTGCCTCCGTCTTCATGAAATGGGTCGAATGTTTGCAATAAATCTACTTGGAAATTATGAGAAAATTAATAGACGATGGCGCCGATGCATGTTTAAATCACTGCGTGCTTATCTATCACTGAACACAAGTCTTTGAAGGTCTTCCAACCAACTTCCAGCTACCCTGTCTAGAAATGTTGATAAGACTGATGAATATTCATTCTGTTCTATTTTAGTTTGCTACCCCCACTTGTGGGTAAGTTCTGATAAGGTTCATTTCGTTAACAATTATTTTCCAAACCTGTTTGCAAGATAATTATAAAATTGCTCTGCACTATATGTTTACTCTTCCGGTTTTGATAAAATACCTACATATGCAGGTACGTAACGTATGAATTAATACGTGTGAGGTTTTATTTTTGAATTTATGGGCATATTTTACTGCACGAGGGCAGAACAATTATTTATTTGAAAACACATTTTCTTTATGAAATTCAACAACTGAAATTATTTTTTTTTCCATTATTGAAAAAACTAATGGTACAGAGCTATGTTGCCGTGACCCAATATTCAAATTTAGCAAAAATTCTTTGATGATAAATTATTTTTGCTTAATCCTCATCCACAAATTTTTAGACTAATAAATCTAGCTAGCCGTAAAATGTTTATCATGATAAATATTCTTACGTGAAGTAGTTATTATTCTTAACATATACACTAGAATAGCCTTCAATAATTGTGAACTTTCACACCTTTATCTCTCTTCATAATTTTTAACAAAGTTGATTATCTGGGTCTTAATACCTTTTTCTCCAATATAAATTGGTCTTTTTTAGAATATTGTGATCTGCTGAGAGCATAAAACACGCTTCTTGATGTTGTTCATGAAGGCTTACACGAATTTGTGGCTAAAAAATCTAAATGTTGTAATAAACACGCAAAATGGTTTGTAAACTGTCTTTTAAGATTGAAAAATGCTAAGGTAAGAGCACACAAGCAAAATCGGGCTACTGGAAGCAGCGCTGTTTAGGCGTTGTTTCATAGACTTACGAGGTCCTGCATTGGCATCTGTATGGTCAATATTTATATTCAATTGAAAACAGCATTATCTCTAAAGTTAGGCCTTTTGGCCCTTCTTCTTTTCCTAAGGCTTAAAAGTACGATTTAATAAGTCGTTCGATTTGCACATTAGTTGCAATCTTTTTATCTACACTTCAAATCTGTTTATAGTTAATCGGACCAAGAATATCCCGTTAACACTCATTTATCCTCTTCGGATATTGGTCATTTATTGATTAATACTGATGATGTCTTGAAAGGTCTCAATGACCTTGATTCCATTACAAGGCCAGATTCTGATGAGTTATGTCATTCGCTACTGAAAAATTGCGATGCTTTATATAAGATAAGATAACCTATTCTTAAGTACCGGTACTTTTCTTTATGAGTGCAAAATTTCATTTATCACTCCTATATTTAAATCAGGTTCCAAAAGTACTGTATAGACTTACAGGCCAGTCTCTATAATGAAAGTCATACCATAATTACTGGATTATATAGTTAGCTCTAAGCTTTGTTCTCTAGTTCAGGAATATATGTATTGTCCCTGAGGAATATGGCTTTATTACGGGGAGGTCATGTGTAACTAACCTTACATTATGTTCGAACTATACTATAAGTGCTTTTGCAGATAACTAGTGTTCAAGTTGATACTATTTATACAGATTTCTCGAAGGCGTTTGATAAGGTCGGCATCCCTCTTTTCATTCATAAGTTGAGAATTATAGGCTTCCACTCCTCTTTTTAAATTGAATTGTGGCCTATTTATATAACCGCAAGCAATATGTAAGCATTGGCAATATTATATCTGATGTAATAACGGTAACGTCGGATGTACTCAAGGCAGTGACTTAGGTCCTCTATTTTTTTCTGCTTTTCATTAATGATATAGGATTTTGCTTTGTTTTTGCCAAATGCCTAATATTTGCGGATGGTTTAAAACTATTCATTAGAATAAAACTCTCTAAACGATGCAGAATGATCTCAATAATCTTTTTGATTAGTGCGCTAAAAATAATTTATATTAAAATGAAAAATTATTACTTTTCATCGCATCTCTTGTCCTATCTGATTTCATAAAATTAATAAGCCCAAGTCTCTCGAGCAAATGATATTAAGGATTTAGGTGTTATTTTTGACATTAAATTGGGATTTGCCTCACACATTAACACTATTATCAGTAAATCAGTTTAGGTTTCTAAAACCGGAACTCCAAAAACTATCAAAACAAGCGTTATACTTTTCGATCGTGAGATCCATTCTTGAATATGCATCCATTCTTGGTGTCCATATTAAAACGTACATATTCATCGTATTGAATCCATTCAATAAGCATTTACAAGATTTGTTTTATAATAAGACAACTTCCCATCATACATTGTGAAATGAAAACCGCTTGGTCTGTCAAGGCTGAAACTTCGTCAAGAAGCTTACTGTGCTTTATTTGTGAAAGATATACTTTGCTATAGAATGAAATCGTACAAATTGTTTTTATTAATTAATATCTACACTCCTGAAAGACCGATACGTTCAAGGAATCAGCATACAACAAATTATGGGTACCATGAATGACAATTCTTACTTGTCACTTGTAGATATTTGTATGTCTAGAAAAAAGTTTAAAAGAATGATTTTCGAAAATGCTTTGTCTTTATGTAATTATTAGATCTTTTTATGACAATTAATTTTATTTCTTAAAATGGATTAAGGCCCACATTTAAAAATTCTTACTAAAATGAATCGCAGCAACCTCTTACTTTATGCGCACATGCATTAAGTCGATACGAACGCCATCTAGGGGGCATCTGGCAGCTTGTGCCGCCATCTTGCTAGTGGCGAACGGTAGTTTATGATTTCGGTGTTTATTTTCGTTCACCATTGTGTTTATTTGATTAATGAGTAGTTTTTTAAAATCTTGTCATAGGTGTAATAAGACCCAATGGAGTAGACCGTGGTCCTTATTACCTTACCTAACGTTGCGGCCATCCAGGCTTCCTAAATGTGTTGTCGTCTCCAGAGTACATCCTGACACCACTGAAAACGAGATTGTTAAACACATTTCATCACGTGTCGGCACTCCGAGCTCTTTGATTGGCTGCAAAAAGTTATCTACTCGACATGCTCACGAGAAACGCTCATTTTCTGCGTCCTTCTGCAATTCCATTGTGTGAATTTATTCCTAAGGGACGTTTCAGAATTTCTATTGTGGCAAAAAACTTGATAGCGAAATCTCCGTCTACTACGCCAACGTAACTGGTCTTCGCTCCAAGACGATTCGCCTTATTACAAGTTCGACGAATTCCTATTTCGACGTGGTCTGCTTGACCGAGACATGGCTGTGCGTGAAGGTCGCAGATGAGGAGCTTTTTGGTCCCGAGTTCTTGTTAATTCGCCGTGACCACCATCGTCTATCTCTGGATGCTCCTGTCGGAGGTGGAGTGCTTTGTGCTATTCGTCACGACCTTCCATGAATGTTGGTCGACTTTGTTGATTCCGGTGATTTGGAGTTTATATGTGTGGCTCTCAGGCTTTCACACAAAACCGTATATATTGCTATACAGTTTATATACCTCCATGCCCATCTGCTGAAATTTTTAACTTGTTGGCTTCATGTATAGATAGTCTCACTGAAGTTCTGGTGCATGCCGACGAATTATTTCTTTTTGGTGACTTTAACTTGCCTAATGTGAGTTGGGTACACTCTCTAGACGATGAGGGCTTGCTGCCCAATGGTACTCTCCTTAAGCGTTGTTTAACTCCTATGGTTCCTGAAACAAGTCATCATCCGGCACTACATACAGTTTTGTTTTTTGATCCTGTAACGTCAGTATCTAATGCTTCTAGTAACTATTGCAATAACTTTAAAAAAACTAATTTTAATAAAACGAATGAATGGCTATCCGCTTGCGTTCTTGGATCAATAGCTCTTTGAAATATCTTAAAAATTTGAGGAATAAAGCTTGGAGGAGGTTCTGTTCCTCAAGGAGCGATCCTGATTACGTAACGTATTCTAATTTGGGCACTCAGTACATTTCGTGTATGACTGATCTTACAATGATTATCTTTGTAGAATGAGGTTGGCCTTGCGTACGGGACGTAAGCAATTTTGGAAGTTCGTAAACTCTAAGCGCGACTGTGATGGATACTCTTCATCGTTGCGTCTTGGAAACATAGATACTGTTGATCTCTTGGCGCCTGCCAATCTTTTTGGCGACTTCTTTAAAACTGCCTTCTGTGATAACCACTGTGATATTAGTTTTAACGATTTTACCCATTTGACGAAGCTTCCGACGACTTCTGTTCAACCTAAAGACCTGTTGTTCGATGAAGCGTCTGTCTTCAAGTACATTTCAATCATAGCTGATAGTTCTTCTATTGGTCCGGATGGCGTTCCTTCCACGCTCATAAAACATTGCGCTACGTCCATCGTTTCAGTTTTGTGTTATTTATTTTATTCATCTTTAACCTGTGGTGTTTTTTCTAAACAGTGGAAGCTTTCTTTGATTATTCCGTTGCACAAGAAGGGCAATAAGAGCAACATTTCTAACTACAGACCTGTCGCCAATTTAAGTTGTATTGGTAAGATATTTGAAGCCCTGGTTTGTAACGTTTTATACTTCCACTGCAAGCCCTTCCTGTGCTCTTTTCAGCATGGCTTTATGAAAGGTAAATCTACTACGACTAATTTGTTAGAGTTCACTAATTTCTGCATTTCTGCAATTGAAAGCGAAAAGCAAGTTGATTGCATTTTCAGGGAGCTTTTCACGAAGCTTTTGACTGAATCAATCATAAAATCTTGATTTTTAAGTTGACTATTCGTGGTTTTTCTTCTGTCTTTGCCAATTGGCTTCATTCTTATTTAACGATCGTACGCAAGGAGTTATATTTCGCGAAGATCTTTCTGACGTAATAGATAATACTTCTGGTGTACCTCAAGGCAGCCATCTCGGACCACTCCTTTTTATTAATTTCTTTAATGATGTATCTCTGATTTTGACTAATTCAAGAATACTTTGCTATGCTGACGGTGCCAAAATCTTCCGCATTGTTTCTAATGAAAAGGAGTGTGCAATTTTAAACTCGGCCTTAAATACCTTTCATAAATGGTGTGGTATTAACTGTCTTCCTCTGAACATCACCAAATGTACTGTTATGTCCTTTTCTCGTAAATGGAGTCTTATTAACTAGACTTGACAAAAACAATGATTTGGGTGTCTTCCTTATTACTCGTTTTTCCTTCGAGGATCATATTAATAAAATCTTTGCTAGGGCTAATGCTACTCTGGAGTTTGTAAAGAGATGGTCAGTCAAAAAAGTTTAATGAACCATTCATAACGAAGGTCCTTTACTGCACATTCATTAGACCTATTTTGGAGTATGCCAATCCAGTCTGGTGTCCTTTTATTCTGTACACATAAATCGTATTGAGGCTGTGCAGCGGAGATTCGTTCGTTTTGCCCTGCGTGAACTTCATTGGAATAACCCTATTATTCTACCTCCATATGTTGATAGGCTTAAACTTTTTCCATTGGATCTCTGGAAAATAGTCGAAAAGCTTCCAGAGTTGTTTTTGCGTTTCAGTGTATACAAGGAGTGATAAATTCCCCTGTGCTCTTAAATACTTTCAGTATATCTATTGCTGTGCGCTCCTTGAGGAACCATGACTTCTTCGTCATTCCTCATCATTGTACGAACTATGGTTTACACGAGCCGATTTCATCAACGTCTCTTTTCTTTGACAACCAGTTTGATTTCATTGACTTTCATCTTTCAAAAAGTCAATTAAGAGATCAGCTTAGTTAAAGTTACTTTTCTTTTTATTACTATTGTTATATATACTTCTTATTCTTTCTTTTGTAAACTTAGTAATCAGATCTTTGATGAAGTTCTAAATAAACGCAGGTACCTTAGAAGTCCACCAATTCAAGTATTTTAGATACTTTCTGGGTCAATTAAATGGGTTATTTCGTCATACTTTGAATTTATTTCTGGTGAGTGTTCTTTCCGGATTTTCTTACAAGATGAATCTGCAAAATTCTATCTATTACGATTTTCTTAAACGGACAATCTAAAAGTTCTGTAATGCATAGCAATATTTATTCCTATCCTTCCTTTCCAATGTCATTATACTGCAAAAATCGGGATATTGTTATCTTTATAATAAAATGTAGCAAAAGTTCTTAAGAATCGCTAGTGCAGGTAATTATTTTCTAAATATACTTTAATATTCCAATCTTATCTCAGCAGGGCACTCTTATTGCTAGTAACATTCATCACCAGTCTATGCACATACCTTTCACATTTTCTACAAAAATCTTATAATTCAATAGAGGGAGAAGTACACCTGGGACATATGTATGTGAAATCAAAGCATTTCAGTTAGAAAAATGTGAGCTCGATTATGTTTCAGTTCTCATAACCACAAGCAATAGTAGTCCAGAATGAAAATTTCTCTCCCCCTCTAGACACATAGATTCCCATTTTTATGATATATTACCCATTCGTACGTATCTCCAATTTCAAATGATTTTCATTGGAAGCCTCCAGAATGGAATGCGTACTTTCAACTTTCAGCTGTGCTATTGAGAGCCTTATGCACCCACCATGATACTACCATATTCAAGTTTTATTACGTGGCGTTCGGATGGAAATAGTTCTACAATTGCCTACCCCTACATAGTACGCAAATCAGAGCATGAATATCTATGCAACTGGCGTGAAAACTTTCGTGATAGAGATGTTCTCCTGTAGAAGTTATTTTCTCACAACTAGATGAATGGTGGTAATAAAAGGAAGGAACGATTTTTTTTACTTTTATTTCTTGGGCGTTTTTCTTTCATAAGAAGATATTCTGTGATGGCTTAATTGCATTTTAATTAA
This sequence comes from Dioctria linearis, assembly GCA_963930735.1. NCBI lineage: Eukaryota > Metazoa > Arthropoda > Insecta > Diptera > Asilidae > Dioctria > Dioctria linearis. Next base: position 176,884,619 of record OZ005743.1, on the reverse strand, counting down.
ATTTCATATCTAAGATCTAAGTTCGTTGTGCTGATACACATGAGTAATTTGAGTAAGAAGAAAAGTTTCTAAGTTGCCTTCATACGTTTTGATACATATTCGAATGTTTTTGTCTTCATTTTTAGCTGTACGTTATAAAAATTATTATCACTAATTAGATTGACATATATATGGTCTGTCCTTAGCCGCTTTCATCACAATGCCGCTTTGACCGTCATTATATTTGTTATTTATCAAATCCCAGCCAGATGCTGCAATGAAGTTGCAAATCGACAGTGAATCTTCCCTGCTACTTGCATGAGTTATTGTTTAGAAGATGCGAAGAAACCCATATCGTTTAGCAAATAGTATCATATAGTAAAAAAACCATTGAGTTACCGTTTTATTCTCTTCATCGCATCCTCTACTTTTAGAGTAATCAATCATTCCCATTCTGGTTAGGTCCTCTTGAGAGGTATGAAGGTTATACCCAGCGAGGATAGAAGCCAAAGTTTTCAAAGATGTCTTCTTTGTCCTCAAAATATGTGAGTTCATCCATAATCTTATTTCCGCTAATATTTCTGTGACCACGTACCTCATTACGCAAATACACTTTTGAAAAATGCTACAATATGAAAGAAACAATTGTTATTTAGCTCTAGAAAGCAATTTAGCTTTGGATTGTCGATACGTAGATTCTATCACTTTATAAACTGCTGCAAAATAACACCTTCAAATTTGTCAACCACTCATTACTTTTGCGCTCACTATCAAAATTGATCTGACAACTAAGATGATACTAGATTCTGGGTGATAAATGATGATGATGATCCTTAAGAATACAATTTTCAATCCTCCAACCTACGCACCGCTGAGCACAGAGGTAAGTATTATTCGGACTAACAAATAAATAAATAACCGCGCTAATATTACTGATGGATAAATATGTCATATGAGTAAAATATTTTTTTATTCGTCATCAAAATTAACCACAAATAAATTTCATTCGCCTCATTCTCTATTCGCATATTTATCACTCAGTTGCTTGTCACCCATTTATTCATTATTGGTTTGTCATCCTGGTATTGCTCAAGATTTAATTGATTATGCCAAATTTAGCGACTAATCGAAGAAAGAATGGAGAAGTCAATCTCGTCGTCTTCTAATTAGAGGATAGAACGAATAAGAAAATTGGCACAAAACACTTAAAATTTATAGGGTATACAATCACCGATACGGCGTAATTTTTATGCAGATAAGCTCTTCAAGAATTGCAGTCTGACCCATACATCTAACACTTTTAAAGCTTTGATGCTCGATGTCGAAAGGGAATACCCATTTTAGTCCCTACATGACCATTTATAAGAGATCTCTGAAACGATGCATTATGATACTCTTTACTGCTTTACAAATTTTTTGAAGTCATGATAGAATAAAAGTTATAGAGGCCGACAGGAAGACATCAAGTAAAAGAGGTGCTTGACGGTGACCAAGATTGCGGCTGTTCTGCTTATCTCAAATCAAAAAACCAAACGGCATTTTAATCTTCATATTTAAGACTAGCAATTGAACTAGAGTGAATTCTAAATTACAAAAATTGACTTTTTTATACACTTTTGAAAATTACATTCTACTTTTTACTCATTTTTTCTTAAGTTTTTCGCTCGTAGAAAAAAAACTATCGAAGCAATCATGATAATCCTTGTTCAATCGCTGGCTTATAACATATTAAAGATGCTGTATAAATTTGAACAAGATCGGTGCAGTAGTTTCTGAAATATTGTAGTCACCGTTTCGAAAAATGGTGTTTCGAGAAAAACGCGTTTGAAAGTTCGCGCATTTATACTAAAAATTCCATCTCACCGTCTTATAACAGGTTACGATTTCGTATTATCCGTAACAGCTGTTTGTAAGCCTAGTATTTCTTATAACAGGTATTTAAGTTGTGACTAACAGTTGTTATCTTCCATGTGTAAATACTTGTTGTTTTTATCTGTTACGATAAATACGCCTCACCACTACTCCGCTCCCCTTTACTCGCGCTCCGTATACCTGCTCCATTCCAGGGCCGTAGCTTGTGAACCACTTCGAATATCGAAAAATCCTTTGGCACACATTTTCTACACATGTTGTAGATGTGATTTATGAAAAAAAAAAATTCGACCCGAGAGACTAGAGGACCCCCTTAACTTTATTTGAATTAAGTGGGAGAAAGTTTTATATAGTATATTTTGCTTCTAGTACAGAATCGAATTCCTTAGGTCCTGAGGAAAAGTTTGAGTACCCACACTCCTATACTAGGAGGCTTAAATATCAATCCCCATACTTACTTTTTTAGTATTTCCCTCTTTTTTATTCGAACTTATTCGAACTGAGGTACTAGATTTTTCGCACTTAAATAGATCGGCTCTAGCTCGTTAGAGTTATGTTCGATCAGAAAACGGGTTTCACCGTTCGCCTCAGCTGACTACCAGCTACAATTTTTAAGAGGAAATTTGTCTCTGAATACTTCAAGGTAGAAACCCCCGGCGGGGGTGGTTCCAATACAGCATGTTCCATATCAAATGAAAGGTCTCGTCGAGTATTATCTCGAGTATATTCTCGGGACGTTTTTGCTGCCAAAAACCCATTTTCATGTACTTGGAACACATACACCCCAGTTACAATATTTCACATATAGTTTTGCAGTTCTTACTTTTACGGTCATTAGTTTTCGGTTATACACAGTTTTCTCATAAGAAGTGAACTTCAACGACGCACCAATTCCGCACAATCAGGTAGAAAAGTCCACTTTATCACCCAAGAAAGTCGATCAGGCTGTTGTTCATGTCGGGTATAAAGATGTATGAAAAGTGGGCATTCCCCTCTCGGTTATTTTTTTGCTTCCCTTACGAATTCTGATTTAATAAATAATAATAAATAATAATCAATAACAAATAACAAGAAACATAGCTAAAAATGGTCCAATACCAATAATATTATACCCTAAACGAAAATAAAAGTTAGATAAAGTGAAAACACAAAGTTTTCAATGGCAGCACTAAGAACGGATTTCCCGATTTAGTTTCGGTGTTTAATTCTGGCCTATTATTGAATATTTTCATCATCTATAGAGATTATAGAATTTTAATTTATGTGAGTCCGCTTTTAAGAAGTAAATGCTTTCACATTAAAATCTACATTTTTATAATGCATGCTCGATGATAATGCATTAACTTTTAACAGAGTAAACGTTCTTCATCAATTTAATGCTATTTTCATTTAGCTTACTAATTCAGAATTACGTATAATTATAATTAATAAGTTAATTGCGATCTGACTATGATAATTTGATTTTGATTGATTGTTTTTCATTTGACCCTTGTGCTATCGAGAAGTATTTAGCGTGTTTATTCTCATGTTATCGTGGTCCCTGGGTGCCTAAGAAACAACTAACGAGAAGAACTGTAGAAAACTTATTAGAATTGCTGCTATAACTTTTGAATGGATTTTTAATGCTTTCGTAAAATTATGATCTGATTGCCTCCTCCCGCATTAAGCCCACCTCATGCTGCTGGTTATTTACAATTATCAAATATGTAGTCAATTCCTAACTAACAAAACAACAAAATGACAAATGACGTACTTACTAGGTAAACAAACTCCTCCTATTTATGTAAATTGCTGCAGTATGGAGCTGACTGAATATTCGTTAAAGTTTTGCTAAAAATTACCTCTTTAAAACGGGTATGGCTTACTCTATAGCTAAAATCAAAAATTTTCATATATTCAATGAAGTTTGTACAAGTATCAAATAGAGGTTCTTGTATGTACCTAAGTAAAAGCTGCAAACAAGAAGAATTTCTGCGTAATATTAGCTTTACCTTTTAACATAGAAACAAGTGAAAGGTAAAACGACAGCAACGTATCCACAATTTCATAGAAATTTTACGAACTCCATCATCAGCTCTCTGATCTCACTTAGCACTATTCACAATCGATGTTCTAAGAAAATGTTTACAAGTTTACCGTTAAAGCGAGGAATTCAAATATCTACTTTAAGTCGAGGAACTATACGCAGAGAAATTCCTGAGCTTTATAAGGAAGATGTGTATAAAGTGAGAATAATTATAATGAAAGATGAAATTTTTGTGTGCATAGTTTGCTCTTCCAGAAAAGGAATTTTCTTGGAATAACGGCACACTGGATTTATTTTAATAATTTACGTTAGCAGCACTTGCGTGTTTTAGATTTCAAGAAGCACATACTTTTACTTATATTAAAATTGCCGAACTCGTATTAAATAGGGTTGATATGAATTTTAACTGGGATCAGGAATAAAATAGTTGCAATAGTTGTTTATAATGATACTAAACTAAAGAAACATCCCATGATAGCAGAGTTATGAGGCCTTTTAACATACCACTCCACAAACTAATTTACTCATATACGTAGTACAATAAATAATACGACACATATTTTTTTTACTTTGGCGAAGTATCAACAAGTACCTATGAAAAATATTCTCATGGTCGCACACTTCCAAATACTTGACCAACATTTTTGTAAACCAAGGAAAATTAATTTCGACATTCAAGTCTAGTAAAAATTTGCTGAATGTAGAAGGCTTGGTAAATAAAGAAATTATTTTCCGATGAGGCCATACAACTGAGGGACTGCCATTTTCTTTTATGCCTTTATAGAAACACTTTTCTTTCAGAGTCTACGCCATTTTAGGTCTGTCGTAAACGCACCGGGAACCTGGTACTGAAAAAGCTAATCCCGCAGGCAGTATCAGAACTATAGCAGCTCCCTTTATGGTCGTCAAGTCGCCATAGTGTCAACTTGGTTCCAGTGCTCCTCTCGGAATAGTTAGCACCCATTAAGGCTATCATATGGACAGCCTGGGCTGAATAAGTGTACCCGTACACCGGATCGGCGTTAGAGGAGTTCTATTTACGTATAGCAAGTCGTCATATAGACGGCTTGGTGATTTCCAAAATTATTTCAGGTTCAGAAGTTGATCAGCCGCCCCATCATCAGCTTCTTACCGAGCAAGTGATTGTTCAGTAGCCAGGTCAAGCCATCAAAATTTCCTGCTTCAAACCAGCACAGTTTCTGGCTTCAAACAAGTCTCGTATCTGGTGAAAAGAGCCCAAAGAAGCACCCCTCGGGGCGGCGGTATATTATCACCTTTATCCTGGGTACTCATTATGGATGGTCTCTTGCTAACATTCATCCGGATGGGGTGCAAAGCGGTATGTTACGCAGAAGACCTGGCGATCATAGCCACCGGTAGTAGCTATGAGTCCATCCACGGTAAAAAACGCGATGCGACTAGGCCATTAACTGGGATACGGATTTCGGACTGAGTATCAATCCACAAAATTCTGATTTCTGCCTTTTTACTAAAAAAAGGAACATTCCAAGATTGAACCTGACCTCTATAGGCTCCACATTCTTGGAGCTAAAGGACAGGGTAAAATACATAGGCATCATACCAGATAAAAAGTTAAACTAGAAACGACACCTCGAAAACAGAGCGAACAGTGCTCTAAGAGCATTCGCAATGTGCCGCAGAGCTATAGGAAAAAAGTGGAGACTCAAGCCGCGGGTGATATATACCAGCATTATCCAACCCACACGAATCCATCTTTGAATTCGTGCAGTCTATGGCACCTGACATTTACAGGTCCAGCGACCCCTCCTCGAAACTATTTTGAAAATCAATCAATTTTAAATGGAAAATTCCATCTAGGGCAGAATGGGAATCACAATATGTTCTTCAGCCATTGACGGCTCCAAATCTAAAGAAAACAGCGGAGCAGGCATTTTCTGCGAAGATCCTCATACGAAAATTTCCCTGCATCACGAAAGCCTTGCTACGGTGTTTCTGGCAAAATTCAAGGCCATCCTGGAAGCGGGAAGGTATCTGCTTAACTCAGACAATGAAAAATGCCATCTGCTCGGACAGCGAAGCAGCTGTTAAAGCTTTATCAAACCCTTAAAACCACCAAACTGGTATTAAAGTGTAAAGCCACCCAGAATTCCCACTCTCGGAATAACAGGATAATCATTCTTTGAGTAAAAACTCACAACGTGTGAACGAAAAAGCGGGCGGACCTGCTCGTCTTGGTGCATCCTCAAAGACATCCTGCTTGCACCACAACCCCCTTGCTTCTAACATGTCGGTTTTGGCCGACCGGCAACACAGTCATCTTTCGTTAGAAGACTTTCGGTTAGAACTACAAAGGAACTATAAACCTAACCCAAACGTAACGAATTGGGAATGAGCAATCCTAAGAACTTTAGTTTCAATTCTCACTGGGCACTCTTTTCTGAGAGGTCACCTACACAGGATGGGACTTGTTAATAATCCTATATGCAGGAGATGTGGACGGAATCGTAAACGGAAGCACTTTTTTTGTCAACTTTCGGCTCTCTCAGGAGACCGTTACATATTCCTAGGATCACACTTTCTGGACGAACTGCATGAAGCCGGCAAAAAGGGTTGGGGCCAATACTGGACTTTGTAAGAGCGTTCGATTGGGAAATTTGAGTAATTGCTCACATGTCTGTAGTCTGAACAATGGGCCTTGTTGGGGCCTACGTTCCAGGGACCTCGTCGAGGCCTCAACTTCTCTTCAATCGATTCATCCATCCAAGTTTGCTATCTCCGCAGAGCAGTTCCATCCTATTGAAGACGTAACCAATTTGCCAAACCAAAACTTGGCAACTGCCGAACATCTATTCAAATTTCAACCTATCAAGCAATGATGAAATGCCATTCAGCTACAATAGAAAGACTCTTTTACAATAATGATTAAATATGCCAAACAAATAAACTGTCACAGAATGTTTTTATTAAGAATTATTTTGAAATCTAATTTACATAGCAGGTTACGACTCCTTATGGCATAACAATGAGACTAACTCAGTTTAGGGGTGGGTTTTTTTTTCAACAAACTTAAAAAAAAAATTAAAAACAACTCGATTTCATTCGAAAACATTATAAAATCTTTCGATTTTAAAAAAAATCTCCCCTTCTAATTTACTTAGACAAGTCGCCGAAAAAAACTGGAGATACGAAAGAACCAAATATTAATTGAAACCAGTAAAATTCAGAGGAAGTAAATAACGACAAAAAACTTGAAAAATTAAATTAAAATGAAACTGGGGTGGAAAATCGACCGTGGTCACGTACCTACCAAAATTATGTACAAAGTAAAAACACACATAAAGACAAATTTGAAAAAATACAAATTAGCGCTGTTCTTTTGTATTCTCCTCCAAGACTGACAAATTTCTTAAACAATTTCATGAACTAATTTTCAATTTCAAAACAAAATTAGATATCCAAGTGCCTTACAGGTTTCAGTCAAAACACTCTTATTCTACTACCAAGGCGATCGGTTATATATTTTCATATGAAGTAATTTTAAAATATTTCCGAATCGAGACACAACTGCCATCATAATCTTTCACAATAGGTTTGAAGTTTTTAATTATACTATATTTGTCTATTAATTTGTTCTTTTTTATTTTGGAATTTGATTTAAGAACATGCTTCTAATAGGATACCAGGGATACAGTCTGGATTATGGAAATCATGGAATATGGAGCATGCATATTTATTAAATTTTTGTAAAGAATTATGCTGAGTCATATTTAGACTAATTAAATTGGATCCGATATTTCGTATAATTGGTGAGATTTTAGTACGTCTAATTGATTAGTGTTCTGCAGGATATAGTACTAGTGTCAGGTGATTTATTTGTTCACTTTATTTAACCTGCAGACAGTTGTACTGTCAAACATAGTACGTGATATCCATCGGAAGAGATGTAGATTTATCCAGGACTTAAGAAAACTCAAATCTTGAACCCACTTTAGATTATTAGATAACTATTTCGTCCGAGTAAGCCTTTCCAAGATAATAAAATAAGTAAAAAATGAGTTTTCAAACAAAACTGAGGCCAAGCCGCATGAAAAAGTAGAAAATAAACTTTTCTTCACACACAGAGGTGGGCTCAGATTTTTTGATTATGACATTTCTCTTGAATATTCTTTCTCTTCATGAATCAAATCACTTATTACCTCTGATTGATCATACTGAAATATATCGGTGATTGTCAGCGAATAAAAACTGAGTCCTCCTCTGTGTGTGAAGAAAAGTTTATTTTCTAGTTTTTCATGCGTCTTGGCCTCAGTTTTGTTTGAAAACTCCTTTTTTTAATTATTTTATTTTGTGCCTTTTTACGTTAACTAAATTGTTATTACGTGCTGCATGGAGATATTTTAAGACAATTTTTAAGTCATGTTTGGTGCCGATCCGAAAACAAAAATTTTTCGAGTATCAAATCGTTGAAGTAGGTACTGCAACGGTTTTCTGAAATTCAAATTATGTTTTAAACAGCGCTTTTTAGCTGTATTCCAACTTGACCCCATATAATATGAATTTTCCCGATTTTCCATGTTTTCCACAGACTTTTCCTATTACTATGAAATTTTTTTAAAAATTTACATGAATTTTCTTCGATTTTTCATGCAAGTTTTCATGATTGTTGAAGAGAAAGTATTGATGCCAGTAGGACGGAAAAAAATGATTCTGCATAGCTTTTAAAACTTTTTTGTCGGAAAATTTCCCGGAAAAGTCGGAAAATTCCGGAAATTTTCGGAAAATTATCCAGAAAAATTGGAAAATTCTGCATTTTTCCTGAAACAGATTTATCACTAATCATATCGATGAATATTTTTCCGATGATTTTCCCGCTTTTCCGGGTTTTATGGAGTTTTCCACCAAAGCAACTTTATGTAACTCATTTCGCTCAACAACTTTGTCTTAGGTTGCAAAACGCTCAAATCCTTCCTTGGTCGGAAAAACTCCGGAAAAGCGTTTTACATGAATTTTCATGAGTTTTCCACCAAAGCAACTTTATGTAACTCATTTCGCTCTACAACTTTATCTTAGGTTGCAAAACGCTCAAACGCTTCCTTGGTCTGAAAAACTCCGGAAAAGCGTTTTTCAGAACAACAGATTTATCACTAATCATATCGATGAATATTTTTCCGATGATTTTCCCGCTTTTCCGGGTTTTATGGAGTTTTCCACCAAAGCAACTTTATGCAACTCATTTCGCTCTACAACTTTGTCTTAGGTTGCAAAACACTCAAACGCTTCCTTGGTCGGAAAAACTCCGGAAAAGCGTTTTACATGAATTTTCCTCGATTATTTCTGCAAGTTTTCACCATTGTCCGAGAGAAAGTAATGATTCCATCTGATAGGGAAGTTGATCCTGCATAATTTAGAAAACTTTTTACCGGAAAATTTTCAGGAGAAGTGGGAAAATTTCGGAAAAATCGGAAAACTCTGCATTTTTTCTGAAACGGATTTATCACTAATCAAATTTGTACCAAATTTTCAAATGATTTTTGCCGGTTTTCCGGGTTTTCCATGGAAATTTCCGGTTCAAATTTTGATAGATTCAATTGTAACATGAACCTGTGTGCCAAATTTCAGCTCGCTGTGATGACGAAAAGTGGGTCTACGAGAGTGTCGACAATAGTAAAAAGAAATATCTAAATAAATAGACAGACAAATTCCTGTACGAGTTAAAGCCTAAAAAAAAACAAAAAGTAGTTTCTTTAAGACCAAAAATACTAACCAAGATTTTTCCAACATATTTGCATCAATTCGGAGAAAGAAATACTAAAATGTAACAGAAGAGGTAAAGTGTTATTTGTTTTTTTTTTTGTCAAATGGAAAATAATATTGGAATTTCGAAAACGGTCTTTTATATATTGCTTTCCAAAATTTTGGTATCCTTTCACAGTTACTTTGACCTAGTAACATAATATGATTGAATTTAATAGCTTCAATGAAAACAATTCTTGTATGCAAAAACTCTCGACAGACGGTTGCCATAATTCTAAATTACATACATACATCTTCGAGATAATCTTTGTTATGTGTCACCCCTAAATTTTTAATTATCGCCAAAGAAATTACATAATCGGCATATCTTGACATTGACATAAAAGTTTATCGGCAAAGTGCCACTAAAAACACGTGGTAGTGATTCAGTAAACTAACAGTGACAGCTTGCAAACGCAGCCGTTCTGTGACTTTATGACTAATTTCAACGTTTAAGAACAAGTTTTTGGAGGAAAAGGAAAAAGGTGATGAAACTTTTTTTAATATAGTTTAAAAAGAAACAAGTAAAAAAGCTAGAACTCGTCTAAGACCAATTCTCATGATACCCTAGATTAATGCTCGTAAGAAATTGCGTATGGTCACCCATCAGTGCAAGTTTGTTTTTTGAAGTGGTTTTTCATATATATTTCTAGAGCGATTCGTCGGACAGAAAAAATGATTATAAGCAATTTTATAGGACTTGGTATTCTGAAAAGGTTTTTTGAACAATAAAAATGTCTAGGACAGATCGTTTTCACAGTATATGTAAAATACCTTAATTCTTATATGGCAAAACAGAGAAGAGGTTGCCCGTCCATTTTGAAATTTTATTTGGTATTACTATGAAAACACCGTGTACCAAATTTCAGCTATATACGTCGATACTTTCTCAGGCAGTGCCCAAATATATGTATATAAGGAGTTGCCCGATTCGTCTCATTTTCGAACTTAATTTTACGTTTTTTTTTTTTTAAAGTCCATGAACAAAATTTCAAAATCTCGTGCAATACTAAAATTGGCATTAATGTCCATGTCGAATGCTCCGCCTTTGGTAAGAGCTAAAATAAGAAAAAGAAATATGAACGAGTTAATACTAGAAGAAATAAGAAAATGCAATGAAATTGCTGAAAAGGAAAACGAAAATAATAATAAATTAATGGAAAGGGCTATAAAGAACGACGAGCAAATAACTGAACTATTAAGGGACATTGGGGAATCAAGCTATAGATCTAATCAAAAAGTGAATGTTATGACTAACATATTTCCTACGTTCAACGAAAACTTATGTTTTTCTTTTGTTTGAATCTTCTAAAGAATTTGCTTTCGTTTTTTTAAGAACAAGACTGATTTTATTTTGTCATGGTTTTTATAAATTATTTTTTTGTTTTTGCAAGAAAAATAGAAATAAATCCTTAAAAAATTAAAACGTTTTAGAAAGCTTTACTTACAAACATTACATTAGTATTAAATGTGGATTGATCTTTCTGATTTAAAATAGCCTCTTCGGTCCAGGAGCTCCGAACTGCATCACTGTATTTTGCGCAAGTTGTGTAAAACGCAGCAAGCTCTAATTATTAAACCGGTATTATTTAGTGTTAATTTCTAAGCCCCTGCTTAATATTCTGAATCTGGCCTTTCAGTAACCAAATGCATTTTCAATTATCCTCCTACATTTTGATAGATGGTAGTTATAGTCACGTTCAGCTCTATTTGTTGATGTCGGGTAAGGTTTCATCATGAAAGGAGGAAGTCTAAATACGGAATCTGAAATTAACAGCGCAGATACGTTTTGGTTCGATATTGATCTCGAATTATTTTGAAAAAGTAGGTATTTTTCAGGAGTGAGCTTTCGAAAATGTAGAAGTCATTGTTGCGATCTTGGCGATTCCACATTTATATAAGTGAAACGACACATTAAAAAATATGTGTTAAAAGATGGTCTTAATATTAAATCGTATTCATTGGTACCTATCATATGCAATCGCAAGTATTACCACTGAGTGCCAACCTTTGTAATTATAATAATAGGTAGCGTCTCACTTCGGAACATTTATTTCTATAAGACGCCCATGTACAATACAATTTATTTATTGATAATGAATAGCTTTTATTGGAAATTTTAGTCTATCCATGGCACTGTAGCACTGCGAAAAGACTAGCGCGGCAAATCCAGCAACGTTTTCCTCAATTTTTTGTTATGTATGAGGATATCCAAACTCTTTCTCCATTTTGTAGTATATGTAGTATATATAACTGTTCGATATTTCGCAGATGATCCCAGTGCATAAAGTGCTATCGAAACGAGTTTTTCTAGTGCAATTGCATCTTTCATAATAATGTTCTCCTGTCTCATGGATAGCTACAATTCTCTTAGCTGTTTAAATAGATTTCTGCTCAAACGATAATTCTCTTTAAATTTTTTGTTTTCTTGAAGTGGAACATCTTCTTCCCAGAATTTTTTATTTCGGGCCTGAAAGGTTAGTATGTACATAAGTAAGTGAAAAAAAAATGTGATAGTTCATAACTACTACGATTATACTTAGGTACTACAGTACAAATGTTCCTCATTTTTCTAACCAAATACCCCCCCCCCCACACTGCTGCAAATAGTAACACGGGTTTTACATTTGCTCTGATTTTCCGTGTACTAGTATAAATATATCTTTTTAACTTCATACGTCTATTTAAAACAAATGTTAATTATAATAGCTCCTGGTAAATCATTTCAGTTGGCTGCTGTCTACTAATACTTTGGCTATTTGCAAACAAAATTTGACCTAAATTTCAAAATCATTTGTCACCCTATATTTAATTAGAAATTAGAAATAATGTTCAATTACATAATTGGAAATTATTCCTGGTCGTCTGTCGATGGTATTTAAGACGAGACGTAGATGAGGAATAAATGACTAACAAATACGCATTTGATGAATAATGGATAAACAATTGACCAATAATGCAATTAATGTGTAACGAGTAATACTTAAGAATAACAAATTATGCGAATAACAAATAAATGGGTAGTGAATAAAACTAATTTACGTAAATATTTATACGTGATTCTTATGCCTTTCATCTTCGGATCTAGATGAATTTTCCAGAGTTCAAAATTAGTTTCAACTCATTTGAATGGCTTCACGAATCACATTTTTTCTTAATGTACAGCTACAAAGTAAAGTATAAATGAAATAACATAAGACATAAAAGATGAATGTTCCTTATATTCCTGCTTCACTTTAAAAAAATTTAAAACACTTGATTCTGTTAGCTAAATGAAAAAGATAGACCAGAAATTTAATATTTCCAAATTTTATCAGGAATTTCATTTCATCATAATCAGATATATACATACTAGAAATTTCGACTTCACTTACGTCCCAATAACGACAATAGATTCCATTGTCGTTCCGGTTGTTTAAGTAATAAAGTTCCAATAAACATTCATCCACAAATATATCAAGTAAATTTTCCATTTCATTACATTTTCATCAAGTTCCAATTTACTTTATACTCGCAAGTAGCAGCCAAACCCGTTGTCGAACGAGTTATGGCTACTTGCCTTATTCTCAAATAATCCCAATCTCGGTAATAAATTGTCCTCTCTTTTAATAAATAACAAAATAAATTTCCATAGGATGGTTATTTGCATTGCGCACGATCACATTTTCTAGATGAACTATTTATTGGAGGAAAAAAAGGCAAAAGGACTAGGAGAAGACAAAAAGGACTAGGAGAATACTAAAAGAATTTTCAACCATATTTCTTGGCAACTGCATGAGTGAACAAGTAAATGACGTTATTTTTGCAGATTTATAACTGCTGCCGTGGATGCTTATACACTTGAGAACTTACCCTTTCGAATATTTTATGGGTTTTTTGTTTGTATCATTTGTGGTATTGTAATGAAATTAATTGTATAGAATATTGAAGACTGTATACTCAACGCAAAATTAATTAGTTTGAAAAAATATTAAAAAAAATAAATGCTTATGTAATACTACTATACCACCCTTTAAAATAAGAAGAAGAAGCTAAAGAAGATTTTTACCCGCCATTGAACGTTGTATTTAAATGAGGTCATTTCAATCAATCCAGAATATGCAGCTCCAAGAGATACCGGTGCAAGGCTTTTTCCAGAAAAATTTACCGCTATTGAAAACACCAATATTTAAAACAACAGACGATAAGCTTCTATTCCATTTTTGGATTTTTTTTTTAATAACAATAAATCTAAATTTTCAATTATAAGATAAACCGGCGAGCATATACTAACGAGAGAAATCTCTTGAACAGCTGCACAATACCTTTTTATTCGTTAGTGTGTAAAAATTTACAGTGAACCACTGCACTCGTATTCGCCAGTGTGTAAAAAACCACGTACTTGGTTATTGAAAAATGTAAACATTTCTGCTTCAGAATAAAAAAAAATAAGTATACTTTTCTTTGTCACGCACATACTCAATTTCCTTAAATGATACATGCAATTAATTATTTCAAAATTTGCATTCATTTTTTATTTTATTTTTTTCAAATGAAGCCTGCTCTGCTGGTAATCTCTTTCTATTGAACAGCTGTTCAAGAGACTTCTCTTGCTAGTATACGCTCGCTGGGATGAACGACCTTTTCTTTTCAGCTCTTACATTATTATTTGTATAATGCAATAAGTTCTGCAGATTATGTTAAGCGTTTTTTTTTGCACTTTTCGACACGATTTATTTCTTTTTTAACTGCCCAATATCAGAAATTAATCGAATATCCGGACAACTTGCTAAATTTGCTGTTTTAAGTACTTACTACGAATGAAACTTCTTAAATATTTTTTTAAACTCATAATTGAATTTATGATTATGTGTTGAAATCTGTTCGTATTTTATTTTTTATTAAATTAAATTAATTTAAGTAATATTGCTTGTCCCCATGATGATACCAGATAAATGAGCAACAAAAAGAGCTGTGTATTAAAAACCTTTGATAAATTAGCCAATAAAGAGACGCAGGATATCATAAAAATATTTAGCTTAGAAATGACAAGAACCTAACTTAAGCAAAATAAAAAAAAATGTTGCATACAATCTTGTCAAAATAAAGATTAGCAGAAAAAATTTACAATTGTTTCAGATACATTTAACCCTTTGAGGACTAATGGGATAATACGTCCCAAGAAATTTCAAAAAATTCTGTTGGGAGAACTATGCACTCTATTGTCGTGCTAATTCCTTCTTTCAGTACTTCTGGCAAAGTATAAATAAATATAAGTAGAGACAGAGGCGAACAAAATTGGAAATTTTCCGTGTTTTTTAGACTGAAAGAGGTAATCTCATATACTTTTGTCTTTTGCATGAATGGGGGAAAAGAACTTGGCTATGCATTCTTGTAGTGCAACTGAGACAAAGAGTTAGAAACAAAAATTGAGAAAACGTAGGATTACCCGAATGATAAAATCTTCTTGAATACCTTCAAAATCCTTTCAAACCATTCATAATAATGTACATTGGGTAACCCTACCTCCATTTTGGAAGAAAAAGATAAATTTCGCAATGAGCAACGCACTAGATCCACAGATCCAGAATCCAGCAAGAGATTCCCCCACTTGATCAAAACAAATGTAAACAGAAAAAGTGCTGTTCACATATCATAGGATTACACTAACAAACATTGGAATTCTGCGAAGAACATTGGGACAATTTCTGAAATTCGTGTTTTCATAAAAGAGCGGGAGCATTTTATGAGCGTAAAATCAGAAAACCCCGCCCATTCTCTCTTATTTACGAAAATAAATCATTTGCCATTCCATTTCGTTGCATGTAATCGTCGCATTCACATTTGTTGTCTTATTCGTAAAATGTTCAAAGAGTGTTTGATTTTTTTTTCTCTTCCTTCCTTCTTTTTCTCGCCGTGTACATTTAAATGGAAAACAATCGGAACACTCTTCTGTGTCCTTTCTTTTATTTAGTTATTCTTTTCTTCTGGATCTCTTCTGTATGTATAAGACGTTCTTGGCTCTCAGCTTTGTCTCAGTCGGCAGTCGGCATCGGCACCTTGCTGTCAGAGAGTGTACACGTGCCCATGCGCTGAAGATTTAAAATTGAAGTTTTGCTAGTTTTATAGAGTTGGCTACAAATTTTAGGATTGTTTTAAGATCAAAAAGTAAGTGTTAATGAGTTTAAATGTTATTTTGGCGGAATTCAGTAAATCTAATTGTGCATTCGTTTGCGCAAGCCGATTTTTTTTACTGGGATTACATGTCCCAACAGTAGTTCTTGCTTTATCCTATCGCAACCTTTTTTATTTCGCCCTTTATTCAGGATTATTCCCATTTCTTCGGAAATCAGACCAAAATGTCCTTTGAAAGGAACATTCGACTTGTGGAATAGCAGTTGGAGGAATCTTCGTCAGAAAATGGGGACTTTTCCCCTTGGCAATCCGAATACACTCCCAGCGAAGATGACGGCTCGTCCCAATCTGAATTGGAGGAAAGTGATGTAGAGCAGTGATGTAGAGCACATTTTGACCTGCAAGTTTCAGTTCTCTTCCTGCGAACTGTACCGAGTTAGACACCTTTTTCGCTATGTTTCCTAAGAGTTTGTTATTTTTTATTGCACAGTGCACAAATGAAAGGCTCATAATAGAGGACAAAGGAGCTAGGCTTACCGACCAGCATGAAATAATGATTGTAGTAGGTGTTTTATTCATTATGTCATACAACAGATTACCTGACATGAAAGGATATTGGTCCAATAAGAAGTCTAAGGGAAATAAGTTTGTGATAATTGCGAGTTCAAGGGACAGATTTCTCAAATTGTCTGCGAAACTCTATTTTAACCATCCCGAAAAGCCCACAAATGCGTCGAAATTATACTACATAAAAGAGATAACAAATTGCCTAAAGTATTATTTCCAAAAATGCAGAGAAGACAGTTCGTTCCAATCAATAGACGAAAGTATGGCAAAATTCTAGGGAAGGTCAGCACTAAAGCAGTTTCCACCTCTCAAGCCCATAAAACGAGGAATTAAAATATGGGAACGGTATGATTCTTCTACGGGATACTCTTATGACTTCAATGTTAACGCCGGAAAAGAAGCTAATCCTTCTGAGGGTACTTTGGGAGAAAGAGTGGTGAATAAACTGGTTTCAAGTGTAAATAAACCGAGATAGTTTTCTGCTTCGACAGATATTTTACCACAACACAAATGGTAGACACTCTTCCGTACCCGGCAATTGGAACCTGTATGTCCAACAGAAAAAATGTACCAGTATTGAACGCAAAACTAACAAGAGGTGAAAATTGTATTTATGGGAACCAATACGGGACGACAACTTCTTTCTGGCAAGATACTAAACTTGTAACGCTGTTGAGCAATTGTCATGACGCTGCAAATATAAATGTACAATGTAAACGGAAGACTGGACAAAAAGTTAATTTTCAGTGCCCTGCTTCCATAGCATTTTACAAGAAATATATGGGGGGCGTAGACCTCTCCGATCAAAAGGCTACTGTTTACGATGTCGACAGAAGGTCAACAAAATGGTGGAAAAGTGTTTTTTTAAACTCCTTATGACAGCCTGTGTGAACTCATTTGTAATTTACAATGAGGCAACTGGAAAAAATGTTCGGTATCTTGATTATTTGACAGATGTTGCCGAAAATCTTATTCTTACTGGAAGAGTGACACCGTAGACAAAATACAGGGAGAACCTCCAGGTAGAATCGGAGATTTGTTAACGTCGGAGATTATATGCCTATTGAAGGAACTGCAAGAAGGCGTTGTGTAAGATGTTCAGATAACAAAAATTCGAGAAAAACGAACAACGTTTACGTGCTCAGCTTGCGAAGTTCCTCTTTGTTTTTGCTGTTTTGCGCCATATCATGGAAATTAATTTACAAATAAATATTGTGCTTTTTATATACGTTACTTTTTTTTGTTATATATTTTTAACAAAATGAAACAAAATGAATATGAATTTCTTTCAGTATATTGAAGTGCAATATTAAGTACATACATAAAAGGCTGAAGTACCTGATTGTTTTCGTAAATATATTATCGTGTTTGTGAAACTTTATTTATTTTTTCATTTTTTGTTTTATAATTTTTATACAAATATAATATGCTAATCTTCTATGTATTTTTTACTTCTTTTTCTTACTACGTACTTTTTACAAATCTCTATTTGAGGGACATATGGTACGAGATAAGGACTGATGGGATATAAAGTCCCAAAAAAAAACTGTTGGGATATATAGTCCCAAGTTAAAAGACTATTGGGACATATTATCCCAAGCGATTTTCCCAAAACTAAAAACACACAAAAATTGAAAAAAATTGTTATTTGCTTATTTTTTTTGTATATATTGATGCTATGCACTAATAATCTTAAGAAAACGGCCAGCGCGCCGTCGTCCTCAAAGGGGGTGTCTGTACACGGTGCCTTTTTATGCATATAACTTATGCAATTTTACGCATCGCCTTATACCATTAACACGAGAGTACAGCGCATGTTCTTTTCGCCTTTATCTAGAGGGGTACCTTCGTGAATAAGTGGAAATGTAATTGCACAAAGTTTGTGCTGCTGCAATTGCTATTTTTGTAATTCTTGAAGAAGAAGGAAGAGTGGAAGAAAGAAGGAACAAAAGATATGGATACGAAAGTTTTTTATGAAAAAGAAATACAGCATTTTGGAATTGAGGGAAGATAAGAATTGGCTATTCAAAAATTTTACAAGGATATGCTCGACAGATTTCGAAGTTCTGCTTAAAATACTTGAGTCAAAAATAAAAAAGCAAGATACAAATATGAGAGAGGCTATTCCTGCTCATATAAAGTCAGCAGCAACACTTAGATTTTTGGCCACCGAAGACTCTTATTATAATTTAGTATTTTTGCTAAAGGTTTCATAATCGTCTCTTTCAAAAAAATTCCTGATGTATGCAAAGCTATCATAGATGAGTTAACAAATTCATTCGATGTAAAAGAAAAGATTAAATTAAATTTTTTTTTCATTTAGCCATGTATAGATCCATTACAAAGCAAATCATAATTTACAAATTATGATAAGTTTTCTCGATTTTCAAGTCTTTTCGGTGCAAACGTCCGACGAGTGAATGTGCTATTGCGCACAGTTTCCCAATTGGAACGGGTGAGCATGCGCACAGGTTGCGCTGTGCTTCTAGTCGTAAAAGCGCCCAAAAAATTATAGGAATAGGCATGCGCTGCGCATGCAACATAAGCGCATGCAAAATAAGGCATCGTGTAAAGGTACCTTCAAGATATCACAAATATAAAATATGCAGAAAAGCTTTCATTCCCATTCAGGCAAATTCTAATAAAAAAAATAAAATGCAGATCGTCTTGGTTCTTATTTGGAAATAAGCACTATTTGATACGAGAGGAAAACACGAGACTCTTCCCAATGAAATAATTTCGCAAATAATAAAGTGAAATAGATGACCATATAAAAATCTCTCCGAAGAGAAGATCATACCATCAAGAATGATCAAAAGTATTATTTAGTGTTGTAAATATTTGGTTGGATTTGGAATGAAAGATTCCGAATACAATATATACTTTTTTATTACATCTAAGAAAACGGTGTTGTGATGCCAGCTGGAATAAACTGACAGCGGCTTCCACATAATTTACAGCGGTCTTTGCTACCAACTATCGTAGCAACAGCGTATTGAAAACAATAAAACATGCAAACCCAGATTATATTATTATGGCTTTCAGTATCAGACATTTGGTTTCGAGTACAATATAAGCATTGATCTAACAAGATCGGATGCGTGCCAAGATGATTTACGACCGTTTAATGAACTTAATAGCTATTTATACGAATATACAGGGTGTCCCGTAAGTCTACGTCAAGCCGGAATCGGGTGATAGACCAAATCATAACAGTTACTAGAAAAATATTTAAAAAAATCTAAGTCATGTATTTTTCAAATTATAGAGCTTTCTTTTGTTTTCGAGAAAATGTACACCCTGTGATGGTTTTTTAGCTCCTGTTGCAACAAATCTTTATTTTTTTTCAATTTTGTTTTTCTTATTTAATCCTGCTTATGTAACCTGTTGCTTTAAATTCTAAGCCAACTGTTCCAGCTTGGAAGAAAATGTCACATTTTGCCGAACCACTAGCTGTAATGAAAAAAAAATGTACTACGCCAGTTTGGCAAGTAACTTTAAAAGTTGACGCATTTCATAAGGATTCTAAAATTGTATACCACTTGCTACAATATTTCTTAGATTACGGAAAAAAAAATTTTTTTCGTCAAGAAACCCAGTTTCGAATAATTTCTTTTCACCTACTAAACACGATTGTAGTGTACCAAAAGCTTGCCGTAAGACCGTAACTTTAACATTCTAGTTTGAGTAAGACGGAGAGAAATATGAGTGAGCAAGATAGTGACTCTAGCTCGTCAAATCATTGAGTTTTTACAAATGTGCATCGTCTACTCTCCACAGAGGCCCGACTTCCAACCAAGTACATGGTGAAGGAAGAGTTCCTTGCCTTACGAAGACGTAGTCCTTCAAGCAGTTGAAGAAGACCCAAGTACTTTGGTACGTGAAATCGGGGAAAGCACAGGAGTGCCCAAAAGTATAGCTCACCGAATTTTACAAAAACATGAGCTCCAGAATTACGGAAGCAGTTGAATTTGACAACCATGGAAGATTTGCCCATCTGATAACTCGAACTTGTATTGCAGCTGAAGGAAGGCAGTTTGAACACATTTAGTAAATAATAAATCTTAGCATCCAAATAATTGGTGTTTAATTTTAAGCTTAAGGAAAATTTGTCCTAAATTTAAAAAAAGTTTGGATCTCTAACTTGAAAGCGTCACTATCTGTCTCTCTCACACTTCATGTAATGACTCTCCATCTCACTCAAACTAGAATCTTAAAGTTACGGTCTTATGGCAAGCTTTGGGTACACTAGAATCGTTTTTAGTAGGTGAAAATAAATTTTTCGAAACTAGGTTTCTTGAAGAAAATGATTTTTTTTTCCGTAATCTAAGAAATATTGTAGCAAGTGTTATGCCACTTTAGAATCCTTATTAAATGCGCCAACTTTTAAAGTTACTTGCCAAACTGGCGTAGTACATATTTTTTTCATTACAGCTAGTTAAAGTTGGGTGAAATATTAATTTTCTATTCTTGGTTCGGCAAAATGTGACATTTTCTTCCAAGCTGGAACAGTTGGCTTAGAATTTAAAGCAACAGGTTACATAAGCACTATTCGGGATTACATAAGAAAATCAAAATTGAAAAAAAATAAAGATTTGTAGCAACAGGACCTAAAAAACCATCACAGGGTGTACATTTCCTCGAAAACAAAAGAAAACTCTATAATTTGAAAAATACATGACTTAGAGTTTTTTCCTATTTTTCTGTTAACTGTTATGATTTGGTCTATCACCCAATTCCGGCTTGACGTCGACTTACGGGACACCCTGTATATGTATGTGCATTGTTATTCAGGCCAAAAATAATGTGCATACAAATCGAAAGTTATTCACATTACCCTGAAAGGAAAAATTTTGATTGTCAAGAAAGATTATTACTATTATGAAAAAAATAAAATTTGCAGAGGTCGTTCTTTATAAACAACAATCTTGGTAGTGCATTTCTCTGTAAAAACCCGCACTTCCACATTACGACGAAATTACTGTGAAAAAAACTAAATAATACAGCTGTTAGTTTTTTGCAGCACTATATTTTTAAGCTTGCCTCCCCCGAGAAATTTAAAAAGGAAAAAAATTCACCCACATCATTCTCAGCAACGACTTTTCCTCCAGTTCCTTCTGTAGCAATAGAACTTGAAGCAAAAACTTTTGTATAAAGGAGCAATATTAATAACTGGTCCAGAGTTGGCATAGCAACCGAATTAATTAAAAAATCATCATCATTTCCATTTATACATTGTTTATCATACTCGCAGAAGCTGACCTGCCTCATAATGTATGATTAAAATGATAATGGTGAATCGATAGATGGACCACATACGACTCTAGGTATCATATTTGCTTCATTATTTTATAAATACCCTTTATCAGAGAATTCAACTTTTTTGCACCACCGACAATGCCGTCATGAATTCTTCTTCGGCATTTTTAAATTCTTCATTATTAAGGAGTGAACAACGATATGAGATTCAATACTACAAAATTTGAAAAATACATTACCAATTTAGATAATAATTCCGTATATTGCCTTTGAAATAGAATTTCGACATTTAAGAGCTTAGAAATGATTAGGCAAACCATTCAGCTACCTTAAAAAATCACATGATGTAATTAAACTTAGAAAATAACCGATCAGCTCTTCTGGGATGAGAATCTAACAAAATTCTAGAGCACACTAATTCTCCTAACAAAAAGCAGAGACACTGTGAGCTAACTTCCGGAACATAAAGCAGCAAACAAGTGCACATTATTAAACCTCCCAGAGTCATGAGAGCCATGACTTCGACAACAAGAACAGTAGTTTGCTTCTTCGGTTCGGAAATTGGGTTGGGAATTGACATCGAACCATAAAAGAAAACGCCCGTAGAAAATAAGTGGGTGGCAGTTAAGAGACACTTGAAAATGCTCTCCGGAACTCCGTTTTATCCCCGTCACATTGGACTAGTCAAAACTTACAGGATATGCAAATTTGTAAAACATATTGAATTTGCTTTCTATTTCTTCAAAATTGTTATCTTTCCAATGCAACTCACACACCTATTCAGTTGCATTCCTTAAAGAATACTTTCACTATTGCAACATCACAAAAGGTGCACAGAACGTTTTTTTCCAATTAGAGAAGCAATAGAAGCAATCCTGATAGAGCAAAATGGATAGGATATGCCTAATAGTCCGGGAGGTAGCGTTGCAAATCAAAAAGTCATAATAAACCGGCTGATTTTTATATCGATAATTGATTTCGTACAGCTAATCAGCGAACCGACCGTTAGCTGTTCAAGTAGTGGTGGGTGTGGGTGGAGGAGGCTGCGAAAGCCGTAAATTTTTTTTTAAATTCACAGTAGGTACTACAGCTGAAAAAATTTTATAAACAGTTGACATCAGTTGTAACAAAAACTCGTAAAATAAAGTAATTTTAATAGCCTGGGAACGCGTCGACGTAGAGAGCTGAAATTTGGTATACATGGTGTTTTCTTAGCAATAGTAAATGAAATTTTGAAAATATACTTAATCGGACAACTCCTTCTTGGTGTTGCCATATAAAAATGTTATTGTGTTTTTCGTATACAAATATCGGTGTCTGACCAATTCTTATGATACCCTGGAATGCCCGTATGTAATTTCGTATGGTGACCTCACTGTGAAAATTTGATTTTCGAAGTATAGTTTTTCGTTTATATCTCTAGAACGATTCGTCGCACAGCAAAAATGATTGTAACCAATTTTATAGGATTTCATATTCTGAAAAACTTTTCACTACAATAAAATCGTCCAGGACTGATCGTTTTCACAGTATACGTAAAAAACCAACATTTTTAAATGACAACATCAAGAAGGGATTGCCCGATTTAGTTCATTTTAAAAATTTCATTTACTGTTGCTATTAGAAGACCATGTATCAAATTTCAGCTCTTTATGTCGACGGCCTCTCAGGCTGTTAATATTGCTTTATTTTACATATTCTTTTACCAGTATATGACGCATAATCAACTCACCTCACTATGATGACAACTGTTAATAAAAAGATTAAGTTTCAGGCGGCATACTATTACTTAAAAGAAAAAGGCTTTTTTAACACTTTCGCATCCTCTAACATATTTTATTTAACAGTTTTTTTAAAAGCATTAGGACGTAAGTGTAGTAATTTTCGGTTTTAATGGAATTGTAATTCTGTTACGGACTTAATGGCTAGCAAAACTAGTTTGTTTTATGGGTATATTATTAACATTGAATCTTTTTTTTTAGTATGGCTATAACTTGTTGCGTAAGGGGTTGTTCTTTAAGGACTGGACGCGACAACGTAAATTTTTACAGGTTTCCAGGAGTATCAAACAAGCACAATATAAAGGAACTTTCGGAAAAAAGAGTTCGACTTTGGCTGTCAGCTGTATAGATATTACTTGGATAAATACTATAGATTTTGGATACAAATTTTGAGGAATACGTATATTAGAATTTAGTTTATGATATACGTATGTTCACTAATTTGATTGTAATAAAAATATAATTAGATTTGAGTGTTTCCTTTACTCCTTTACTCCCTTCCAGTAAGTTTTAAAATTCGTGATGAGTTTCATTTATCAGAAAAGAAATTTATGAGAGAGCCTATCGTAATACGTTCCATGTAATATTTGCTTAGCTTGCATTATTTTAATGAAAGAAGAGCTTTAACTAGTTCATATATTTATTTGCACTTTTATTATTAAAATTTTTAATCACATATTTCAGTCGAGTGTTATCACAATATAAATAACGAAAACATAAAATTCATTCTGTTGGTCAACAACCACCCATGGTATTAGAGGCTTTTCGTTTAGTCGTTGTGAATGTTTTACCTATTTAATAAGGAATATAAAATAGCTTTTATGAAATATTTTCTAGTAAAGCTTAAAATTTCTAACATACTTTTCCAATTACAATGGATCCGTTGGTAATTTTCCTGCAACTTATTTCCTGGATCCATCCGGTAAAATTTATATAGGCTTCAAGAGACCTATATGAACGAAAAGCCTCCTTTGTATAGCTGCTTTCTCGGTTTATCAAATAATTTGCGACATCAAAGTATCTAAAAAAATGTAAGATTTAAATTAGTTATTTTTAATAAAAAAAAACAAAAGAAATACAATCGATCTACTTTTTTCTATTAAAATGGCAATTAACAAACCCCTGAATATTCAATTATTATAAAAATATCAACAACATTACTATTAATTATAATGTCAACATTTGAAGGCAAAGCATCTTTACACCGCTTTGTTTCCAATTTATATGGATCCAAGCCATCACAACATTCATTCATTTTTCGTCTATACCTACTACTAATATCACAAACCATCCTGCAATATATAATTTTAATATTATTTATAAATTTAGTAAGAAATTTATAACGATTGTTCACACTTAAATATTTCACCGGCAGCTTGTGAACAACCAAAACAAATAGTTGTCATTTTGACGTTTAACTCTATATATTAATTTGAGTAAGTTTCAGAAAAGGAAAGCGAGGTCATATAAAGACACCAAAGCTGTGGTTAATGATTTTAGCGACCCCTTTTGACGAATAGAACTACATTTAGCCGTGCAGTGCAACATTGCACTACATATTCTACATTGTAGCTTGCAGTCTCGAATGTATGATTGCACCAGTGCACGAGACATAAAAGAACACACCTATTGAAAGTTATTTTGATTTTAGCATTTTTAACAAATTGTGGATTTAAGTTCGAAAATGGAACAAATCAGCTAACTCCTTCGTATACAAAAAAATCTGAACTAAACCGGGCATGATGTTGGCATACAAAACGTTGGTTTTTCACTATATTTACTATACTTTTGGATACTAACAGAAAATGTGTTGACGTAAGGACCTCAAATTTTGTTTATTACGTATACTGTGAACACGTTCAGTCCCAGACTTTTTATTGTAGTGAACAGTTTTTCAGAACATAAACTCCTGTGAAATTAGATATAATGATTTTTACTGTCTGACGTACCGTTCTAGAAAGAAATAGATTCGAAAAACTACTTTTAACAATCAATCTTGCACACAGACCCTATGAAATTACATACCGTCATTTATCTAGGATAATTAGTAATTGGTTTTATACCAATTCGAGCTTTTTTCCATGTTTAAAATAAAATCCTTCCCTTTTCTTGTTGAATAAGATTATTTTTCGAGTGACATTCTTCCAATTATAATAATTCATTTTTTTTTACCCGTGTTTACTTTTCTTGCACAATATCACCACTTGACACCTGTTACATAGGACGTTATTCCTTTTACCTCAGAATATATAGTAAACATGGATGGGTGGTAATACACACTTGGAAAATTCATCTACTTCAACGTAACTTTTCAAGAGAAGGACATAATACATCGGAGTAATTGAGACGTCTGGAAAGCTCAATTGTCAAAACTGGAGCTTCGTTATGAAATTTGTTTATGTTTTTGAAGGTGTTTAAGAAGAAGAATAGTAACAGATTAGATATCAGATATGTTTTCTCATCAAGGAGATATTTTTTAAATGAAATTCATGCAAATAAAAGTTTCCTTGTTGAATTAAATAAAAGTAGAGCACCAAATTAGGAATTTTTTTATCGTTTAAAATTTACTCCTTGCTCCTTTCCAGATTTACAAGTTATATAAGCCTGTACTGAACTCTTAACCACAAAAACATGGTGCACCAACTCAATAAAAATTTATTACGACAAATTTGGCTTATATCACCATTCTTGTTTGCTATGTATTCTAGGCCTCTGATTTATGGATAATTGCATTTAGAACGAGTTTTCCATCAATAGCGGATTTGAACAAAATATTTGTATTAGTGAAATTTCAATTTCTACTCTTAACAACTTCCTTTAATTGCCCAAAAATTATTACAACTGCATATTTCCATCTATTAGTCAATTTTCTGTACCAGGCTATTCAACCAACCAGAAAAGTAATTCAGTGTAAAATGACTCAGAATTTTAAATTTCATAAGTAAAGTATGATCGGGCATTGTTTTCGTTAATATTGGTTCACCCGCATGCTGTAAGTAGTATTGAGAGTGTATAAAATTATAATTTTTGATTCTCAGCTATACTTGGTGATTAGATAGATCTGAAAGGCAAGGACCGTATTAGAGGATTCTAAACTTCTAAAATTGAAACTCAGTGAATGGTAAATAAATGCCAGAATTATTTTTTCTGTGGAATATCATGCATATAACTTTTGAGCATTCAAGTGCACCTCATTCTGTAAATTTTTTGCTAAATTTGCACTTCCTTTGAAGTCTCGAGCTGATCAAAAATTTTATCACGTTTATGCAATCGGAAATGGCTTCAGCTTTACAAATGCAAGTATGGATGATTTGTAGAAATGATTGAAAGCATTGAACTTTCCATATATTACACTTGAATTATGATAAAATTTCAAACCTTTGTAAATTTCATATTATACGTATACGAGGTATCCAAATGGAGAAAGTATAGTATTTTTATATTGATATTGTACATAAGAATGGCAAGTGCATTCATAAAATATCAAGATTTTGGGAGTACTTTTGTGCAACTGAAATAAGAGATACCTATACTTCGGTTTTAATATCTGAACTCTTTTACTGTTCTTCATTTTACAATAAACTTCCGAAAAGTAGAGAGAAAAGTTATAATATGTGTACATAAATGTACATAAATTTTAGAAGTCATATATTACTAATGATTGGTGGATATCAATTCAAGTAAAAAAAAAACAAGCCGCTGTAGCTGGACTGAAGCCGAAACTTCAACACATCCATGCATTCATATTTTTTTTTAAAGTGTACTGGAATCGATTTCAACAACTGTTCTAATTTATTTACATTGAACACCAAGTCAATGAATTTGTAAAAACTCGATAAGGTGAGACTAAAGCAGAGATGCAATGCTGAAAAATTCAGATTTTTTCCCACTGGACAAAACCTGATTCTTTCCCAAAGTTAGCGAATTTTTCAAATTTATAAAAAAAGCAAATTATTTATTTTCTATTACCAACTTTCTTCTGCATAAAGAAGTTATGAAGTTATGACCATTTGCATATTGGAATAATTAAATATTTTTATTTAGGTGTTCGGGGGCTTGAAAAGCTGTTAAACAGCGCGAAAAAAATTATGGGAAAATAACAAATTTGAAAAAAATTCTTTAATCATAAATAAAAACAGGCTGACACAGTATGAAAACAATTGACACACGTCTTTAAATACAACCATTCCACGCGAAACCGATCACCTTGGATTTTGGAACCCGGACCATCCCCGATTTGGATGAAACCTTGACATTTTGTTGGGAATACCGCAATACCTCACCCATATTTTTCGTTTCCCTCTACCCCCCCCCCCCCACCCCCGCGCAACGCTCGGTGGCTAGAAAATTCATGAATTCAGAATGAAATGTCATTTTCAAAAAAGCATATCTCGAGAGCGCTCCAACCGATTTTTCTGATTCAAATGCCAAATGAAGACTAGTACTCCATATCTTTTATAAAAAAATATAGCAGCACCGAACAAAAATTTCTTTAGTTAATAATGGTATTTTTTTTAGAAAAAATGTTATTATTAGTGAGGACTTTTAGTAATTTTTTTCTATTATTGTTGTGAAGCTAGAAGCCTTGTCTATCTATGCACACAAAATTGCGATAGAGTTCTGCTTAGTTTTTGAGATATGAATTTTTAAAGTCACCGTTTACTTAAAGTAATGCACTATGCGAACACTGCACTGTGGGGAATGTATGATTTTTTTTCGGAAGCACTACACTTCCACTTCATTGTGCCTTTTTTGTATACACTGTTTTTATCACTACACGTTTTTTTAACCACATGCGTAGATCTTTAGTTTTTCTTTTAGACAATGCGATAAACGATAAACTTCACGATAATTTTTCGGGCTAGTTGATTTTAAAAACAAATAAAAAAGCTAGAATTGGTCTAATAATTAGATCAATTCTTATGATACCGTAGATGAATACCCTTATGTAATTTCGTGGTCAATGGTCAGAGCACCCATCAATGCAAGTTTGATCGTTAAAGATTTCGATTACTCAATACGAAAATATCCACATAAACCCCATATCCTATGTATCGGGCTATAGACTAGATACGTTTAAATCTACAGAAATTAAAACTTGATCTGTCACTGAGATTACAATGTTCCTTAAACATATACAACTTACTACTTGTAAGGAGGCTCATAGATAAACTACGTACCTATATAAATGTATAAAATTTCCGAAGACATGATGAAAATAAGCTGAGTTTAAAAATTCATAGCTCCGAAATGAAGCCGAAAACCATTTTGTCTATATGCATAGATAATGCTTCTCGATTAAAAATAAATATAGAAAAAAAGATCCTAGAAGTCCTTAATATAAATAAATAATAATAATAAAAATAAATAATAAAAATAAATAAATAAATCTTAACATTTTTTTTTGAAAAAAATACTATTAGTAACAAAAAACATTCTTTCGTTCGGTACTGCTATATTTTGTATAAAAACATAAAGCTTTAAGCTTCATTTGGTATTTGAATCAGTAAAATCGGTTCGTCTATTCCCGAGATAAATTATATTTTGAAAATGACTTTTCATCGTGTAATCACTAAATTTCCAATCCCCCTAGTGGGGGGTGGTATGGGGAAACTAAGGAATGTGGGTGTGCTATTTTGGTATTCCCTACAAACTGTAAAAGTTTCATCCAAATCGAAGATGCTCGGGTCTAAAACAAGCCCTCTTTGATCGTTTTCATGTGGAATGGCTGAATATAAAAATTTTTAGATACGTTTTACAACTAAGTAATTATTTTGTACCGCCAGGCAATAAAAACTATGAACCTTTTCATCGTGAAAAAACTATAAGCAATTTTTGAATATATTATTCCAGGTAAACATCACTAAAAATGAAAAAGAATTCTACTTACTTGCAAAAAAGTAACAAAAACATATAAAAAAATATTTTGTTCGATAGTCTGATTTGGTGTAGAAGGACGACAGCAAAGCTCTTGATTTTAAAGTGGCTGTGGCAAAAATGTCACGCGAATCTTCCCCACAAACTGCTGTTAATGATTCAGTAATAATTAACTTTATTGCTCTTTCAACTGCTTGTGTATAGCAAGGAAAGCTATCAAATTTTATCTTATCAACTATGACGTTTTTTAGAATATCTTCCATAATTAAAATTGTACATGTTAGTGGTTGTACAGATACTTTGAATGAAGTCCAAAATATTAAATCGACGCAATCATATGCCTCATAATTAAAATTTGGAATAGTAACATTTACTATTTTAGGAATAGTAAATGTTCTAATTGTTGACGAATCTGTCTTTATTGAAGATCTGATTTTATGCATTCGCCCATAAGCCAATTTTCGAATAGTTAGCCTTTCGTTAGACAGTATAACGATAAAAATGTTTTCAGGGTAACCAAAATATCTATTCTTCTGGATGACAGAATCTACCAGTATTTTTAGTTCGTCATTTAGTTACTGGGACAAACTAATCAATTTAAATACATAGGTATTTTGTACTATTTGTGCATAAAGCAGCTAATTTAATGCTAAACTAAATTAGCGAATAAATTCGCATTATGTATGTCACTAGTGTTTTCGGATTTTCAAAGGGCTCATTTGTCGGTTAGCAGTAGTTAAGAGAGAATTAATTTTCCAGGTTTTCTTTGACCCAAATCTGAAGAGCAATAACCTGCGGATATGGATAGGCTGATACATTTCCGGCATATATTTTTGATTGATGTTGAAATCTGATTGATCAAAGTGCACAGAATCTTTAAATTAAATTTTGGCAAACAATACAACAGGAAGTCTCTCAGTTTTCTAACTGCTTTCCAAAGGCCCTGAAAATCCGTGGCTCCTCTTTTTTGATCCTCCAGGTGGTATAATAAATGGCGAATTGGTAATTCATTCCCATAGAACTGTCATTAGAGCCGTTGTAACGATATTTCTAATTCTTCTTCCAAAAATCGAATGACACCGCAATATTTACCGCAATACCTACTTATCCAGTTGCAAAAATTCTTGATACATCTATTTGACATATTTGTGGGAAGGCTATAATACTATGGCCGGATCCAGAGATTATTTTCCATCAAGCATGTCTTGCCTCCTCTTGGCCATTAAAATTTAGATCAAAATCATCTTCATCTTCTAGTAACTCTTCTCCCAACTCTAATCCTTGCGCTTTTTATTGTCATTCAATCGACTACTTTTGAGGTGTACTTTTTGTTACCAGACAAAATATCTTCGAACACGGCGCTGACAATTTTCGCAGCATATTGATTGGGTAAACCGCTGCAATTACATGCAATTACATGCAAGGGTAGGGTCGGGTGGGGTAGGGTAAAATAGGGTAGAGTAGGCTCTCGCGTGGTCGGTTAACGTACGGTAGGGTTGGGTAGTGTCTGGTAGCATCTAATAGGTTCGAGTAGGGCAAGGTATATAGAATATATACAAGGTATTCCCATTAAAATGTTGGCACATGTTCTGTGGCGTAATTTCGTGACTTATGCATATACATACATTTCTTTAGGAAAAACAGAAAGAGCGCAGAGAGTATGGTCGGGTAAGGTCGGGTAGGGTTGATTCGGGAAGGGCAGAATAGGCTAGGGTAGGGTAGAGAATGGTCAGGTTGGGTCAGATAAATGCGAGACGAAAACAATAATAATGTTCTCATCTATTCATTTTTTAATTGATTACATTTTTTCACTCAGCTGTAGTCAAATACTAAATTGAATCCTATCCTTAGAGATTGTAGACATTTTATTTTTAAACTGCATCTTAATCAGCTCGACTATCCATGCCATGCCCATCCCCAACTATCACATAAAAGACCAAAGAGGTCAGTATCCATAAAAGTTCTAAAATGAATATGACTTTTTTTATTTAACATAAAACTCCCTTCTTACAGCTGAAGCATAACCCCAACAATTCAGCTAAAGTAAAATGCACTTAACTGCACCTTAATACACCTCCATCAGATCCTCGCATCTATAATCATGCAAAAGGGACGTAAATTTTTAATTTTTACAACACTTTTATAGATCAATTATGTCTTTACCGTTGAATTGTTGTACTTTATACACAAGAAAAGTGGGGAAGTTTAGAGAAACCTAAACAGAAAACGCATAAAAAGAACAAAACGGCTACGACAATCTCTTTTAATGAGGACATTATCCTTCATGAATTGCTCCTTTGGGTGAAAGGAATAAAAAGAAAAACTTTCCTGATTAAGAGTTATATTGAAGTCTTAGAAGAGCTTAATGTTTCTAATTTACGCCACGTGGAGTTACGTGAAGCTTGTGAAATGGTTTTAAGAAACGTTAAATGGATGAAAATCACGTTTTACGAGCAACAAATGGAATAAAAAAAGATTGCGGAGACAAAGACTAAACTGTTGAATTATATCGTGAATAACATGAGAGAAAGTGATTTATCCACCAACCAAAAGAGTGCTTGTTGTAAACGTGTAAAACGCTGGAGGGTCGACATAAAGGATATGCCACCAGAAATGGTACTCTCCGATCCTGTATACCCTTGTATAGGTATATTTATATCGCTTGACATCTTGACAGAGTCATTCAAGTTTTCATTTTTACTGAATAGACGACGAAGAAAACAGAGAAGCATTCCTGACTGAGATTTGAATACGTGATTATGTGAGAATTTATTGAAGGCATCTCAAAAAGTACTTAGACGCATTTTTAGTGGACGAGAATGTCTTGAATTTTACGACAGTTTTGTACTCACTTTGAAATATTTAAGTTGCTGAAGCAATTTATATCTACAATTGAAGATTTTTTTTTCTATTACATTTTAGAGGGTTCGCATATTGTGAGTTAATGTCCAAGTTTATTATGAACCTTTGTCTTCTGCTCCTGTATAGTATACTTATGTATATCCTATCTAGATTAGTGAAAGTTTTATAGGAAAGTGAGTTCAAATTGTATTATTTGCGTAATTATAGAGGTCGTCCTGAATTTTATTATTATTATTTTTTTTTCTTCTCAAAAGGAATATTCGAAAAATTGTAATAACCAGCAAGACCTGAGGTAAGTCCCACACCAGACTATTCTTGTGCTACTGCAGTGATGGTGAAGCGAGGACATCATATCAGTAAGTAATGCTACATCCACTTAATTGATTTTTATATCGCAAGCACTTAAAATGGAATTCTGCGAAGAGGTGTTATACCATTGGCAGCTTTGCAAAAGGCTATCAGACAGATTGCATTTATACAGACTTCGACAAGTTATTTCACTGTGTGATACTGTTTAAAATGGGATAGTATGGGTTTCCCCCTTCATTTCTACAATTGATGGAGCGTTATTTAGATAATTATCGTCGTTCTAATGGCTACAGTAGACGCTGATGCTTTATTTACCTAGGACTAATCAGCGTTGCTAGACGTACGATAATTCTCGTGCATATACGCGAGTTTTTACTCATACCACACCACAATTTCCATAAATTTGTTCTACATGCAATTTTTTTTTGTATTATTGAGCTGCAATTTGTTATAACTTAATTTTTCTGTGGGAGTAATAGTTTTGGACTCAAGCTTTTTCTCATCATTTACTTCAAGGAAAAATGCCGAGAGCATCTGCGCAACAACTATGCATAGGAGGATTTAAAGCACGTTTTTTTTTTATAGGATGACTTCAGCTTTATCAGCAAGACACCGAAACGATACTCCATCACTCATGTTTTTTGTAACCTGTGTACTAGGGCAAAGCTGTCAGACCCTAAGAAATAGCAGCAACTTGATGACGTGTGGTGACTTCTTTTCTTTAACTAAAGAAAATGAAGTTCACATAATATTTTGGCACAAGGTTCCTCGAATCCGCACTGCTGATGAAGACCACAAATATATAGTTCTGCCGCAATTTGCGCTATTCATTCTAACTCTCTCACATTCCAATTTCGATACCCAGAGGTTTTTTAGCAAGCACAACCTAACAAAAACAAAATTAAGGAACAAGCTCTCAACAAAGACCGCAAAAGAATTCTTTTTTAAAGTCAATGTGTTAAAACTAGAACTGGAAATTGGATTCGGATTTGCAAATTTCCAAATATCCGGATACTCAGATCTGCAAGCTATCCGATTTCTGCAATCCGTATACGAACTATCCTAAACTGGATCCAAACTATCCGGATCTAGACTAAGCGAAATGTCATCCAGATTGCATTGCTCTATTGAGAAAATATAAATTTTATGATATTTCCAATTTGAAGGAAATTTTGAATATTTTTTGCTTAGTCTGGATCTGGATAGTTTGGATCCTGATCCGGATACTATTATCCGGATTATCTGGATACCCGGATGCTAATTATTCTGGATAACTAATTATCCGGATTCTTTTCAGCTCTAATTATAAAACACAATCGAATAATTTCTTCCTTGGGTTCAAACCTACCGCCCAAATGAAAAGTGTCATGACGACGGCTGTCATATACCATAATAAACCTGTTACTGCGGTGCGACCGAATGATGAAAATTTCGACAATAGAAACTGGGATCCACATAATCCTAGCCTGATCTATGCCTTTTATTTTATGATCATTTTAATACAAAAAAAAATTTTAAAAAATTTAGCAACTAAAACTTCTTTAGAGATATCCATTATTTTTGTTATAAAAACATAAAATAAAACGTTACTAAAATGTCCCCAGTCTTAATTTAGCCGCCATTTCCCATTAATTTCGCGATAAGCCTAGTGTACAAGAATTTTTCATGACGTACGAGATTTTTGTAAAGTTGTATTCTTATTGTGGGACGAAATAGTGATGGTGATATCTTGCATCATTCAACATTTAATCGGTGCTTCCAAAATTTTGGAATAGTCCGAATATTCCAAAGCTTGCTCCATTACCAAATAATACCTACTGAAGATTTTTTTATGAGGATACATAAATATATTTGTAAGGATGAACCATTCCCCCAAAAGAAAACTTTTTTCGACCATTTCTACTAAGATCATTAACTAACACAACAAGAATTTTCAATTATCGACTTTCACGTGCTTGAAAGAGTGTAGAATGTGCTCATATCTAAATTCCGGATTTTTTAGACTGCAATCTACTGTAAAGGAGCTAGTGTGCACACTAAATAAAAGCTGCTTGCGTCCTGCATAACTTTATAAGCTTGCAAGAAGGAAATTTGACATCAGTAGCAGATATATCATCGGAACCGATTCCTTTAGAATACCAGGGAATAGCTATCCAACTACCAACGACATAAAGTGGACTAACGAAATCACAAATTATTCCAAACCGAACGGCGAATTATTTTTTAAGAGCAGAATATGCATTGCCTTGGCAACGGGAATACTGCGTGAAACCGTAAATAAAATCTTTTATGTTAATATGCATAAGTACCTAACTAAAAATCGAATTATTATGCATGACTAAATTTATGGAAAACCTGAGTATGATTTAATAAAAAATTTCACAAGAAAACCATATTTTCCAATTTACGATGAAATCTCTCCAAGCTTTATCCAAAAAAATATAAAAGTCTACCATAAAAAAAAATTAAGCTTGTCAAGTCAGGTCTTTTTCTTCGTGAATATTTAGGAATACATAACTAAAAAAATGAAGATTGTTTATGTAAGTAATTTCTGGCAACTTATTCTGTTACGGTCTCTTCCTCTTCTTTCTCGAATTACTCTTGATTTTCCCTCGGGACTAGTGGGAAATTCCAATATTGCTCAGAATCAGTAGAATCGGCTTCTGGGTCAACGACATCGTTTCTTTTTTCTATCGAATCCTTGATTGGGGCAGCATTCAGGTAAGATGTCCCACAGCCTATCGAACAATTACCAAAAATTATGTTCAAAAGACGTTCTGGGGCAGGAGGTTGCAATGTTTTTATTGGCTCCAATATGCAGCCGTTTTTGAATACCAATCCCCAGTCTTGGGAGTTCAGCTAATTTCCTAACCAATACTGCTACCAGGGGCCTATTTCATAAAACTATTAGTCTAATAATTATTAGCAAATTTACCAATATTTTCCAAATTATTAGTCCATTGTGTTTCATAAATATTGTTCGCACAGTAATAAATATAATATTAGTGGGAAATTATTACTGCACGAAGATTCTGTTTCATAGAAGCTCTTTTACTAATAATTATTAGTGCTGCACTAATAACTAATAACAATTTTTTTATTAATCCAATTACGTGGGTAAAAGTAGACTAATAAGAAAACTGTGTTCAGTCAGATGAGGTTGTTCATTCGCGAAGGATTAAAATTATATTTTTAGCCGTAACTGTGATATTTTCGGAATAATTTTTGTTTATTTTCAATCGTTTGAAAATGTTTTCGGAAAGTGATGACGAGTTTGACGAAGATATTCTTGTGAGGATACGTCGACGTCGGGTTTTTAGGCATAGGATTAATTATGAACTAAATGCAAGTTACGAATTTAATGAAAAATTCCGTATTGGTAGTGAGAGTGTTGAATATTTGTTGCAACGAATTGGACCCTTTCTTGAAACTCCAACAAATCGAAACTGTGCTCTATCATCGAAACAGAGACTACTAACAGCCCTTCATTGGTTAGGTAATGGAGGCCAGTACCACGGGATAGCAGATATGCACGGTATCTCAAAAGCCACTGTTTGCCGTGTAATCAAGGATGTGGTTAGTGTAATCAACGACAAAGTTTTTCCACCGGTAGTAAAATGGCCGGACGCTATCGACGATGTTGTAAGAAAATTTTATTTATTAAAGCGCATGCCTGGCGTTATTGGCTGTATTGATGGTACTCTTATCGACATTGATGCACCAAGGACGAATGAAGACCGTTTTATTGATCGTCACGGACATCATTCCATTAACTGTATGTTAGTGTGTGGACCTGACCTACAATTTTATTATTGCAGTGCTAAATGGCCAGGCAAGGTGCACGATTCTCGTGTATTAAGGAATAGTACACTATATAGAAAAATGGAAAATGGCTGGCGCCCACACCCACGGTCAATACTTTTAGGCGATTCGGGTTACCCGCTTAAAGAATGGTTGATTACCCCTAAAAATAATGACCTAGAAGACACTGCTGTGCAAATTTTCAATAGGGCACATAAACGTACACGGTGTTTAATTGAAAATAGCATCGGTATTTTAAAGGAAAAGTTTCCTTGCCTTAATCATTTAAGGGTGCAGCCTATTTACGCCTGTAATATAATAAAGACATGTGTTACGCTTAGTAATTTGACATGTTGCGCACATGGTCTCTCAAACTTCGACTGTGAGCAAACATCAAATGAAGAGGAAGCTACGGACGACGAAATAACAACAGCATCAACAGCAGGCATTTTGAGGCAGCAAGAACTAGTTAATTCTTTTAGGGAATAAAACAAAGAAGCTATGCTAAGTGAAAATATTATTATTTTTATTTAAAATTCCTGTACAGCAAGATTTTTTTCATAAAATTCTTCCTTTCCAAATTCCTCTTTCTCAATTTGCTTTTGAAGTAGTTCATTTTTTAATTTTAAGTTTTCTATTTCCAGATCCTTTTTTTGGCTATCCTTTTTTAAGTTTTCTATTTCTAGATTTAATTTTTCTTCTCTTAAAGAAAGTATCCTTTCGTCATCAAAGAGCATTTGTTTTCTTTTTGGTTCTAAAAGCAGATGTAACTTTTGTATTTGGTGGTTTAATGAGTAACTAAAACCACTAATTTTACCTGAAGGTGAAAAAGGTGTTCTCCGTGATTTTCTTGTTTCTTTCGATATGGAAACACCTGCATTTTCACTTCGTCCATCACTCGCTTCCTTCGAAGTATGTAAAGAGTCTTCTTGGATGTCCTCCAATGATTCCGCCACTGGTAAACCAACAACATCCGGTGCATCTTTAGACAAGATCTCCAGAACCTTTTCATCGATCTCGTTTAAAATGTTTTTCTTTCCTCCCCCAGACCCTGTTTGTTTTGCATTGTCAACTTTAATCTATATTTAAGTTTGATTTACGATTACCGCAAGAATTCTATTTAAAATTTCTCACTCACCATTGTGCACTTTTTAATATTGGGCCAAAATGCATCACGTATATATCCCCATGGCTTATCTTGGAATACACCACTTGCGACAGCTTCTTGGTGGATTTCCTTCCAAGCATCACTTTTATTGTGCTTTGACAGGGTACTCGAAAAAGAGCCAAACAAAACATTTTTATTTTTTAAAATCAAATTAAGTAAATGCAGTTTCACTTCTTTTGAGCACATTTTTAAAGGAATTTTTCGAATTTAGGCAGAAGTAATTTTTTATAAAAAACAAATCAGACACTTTCTTCTCTGAGTCTTATCACTTAATAATTTGAAACTGCAGAATGTAAATTCAAAACCGGTAAAAATTGAATGCACATTTTTAATTGTCTGTTTACAGTTTTGCTGTGCTTGGAAACAAATAATGGCCAGCGAGATAGTGACTGATAATTATTATCGCAGCCGTAGGTTGATAGTTATTAGTCTGGAAGTCTGCACTAATAATTTCAAGCTGCACTAATAATTCTTATGACAGTAGCAAGGGAATTATTAGTATTCGAGAAAATTTTTATGAGACACTATAATATTAGTCCATAATTTATTGGAGCTAATAACTTGGAAATTATTAGTATTAGACTAATAGTTTTATGAAATAGGGCCCAGGTAGTAAACACGACATAGGTGCTCTTTACCTGTGTCAGCCGTTGGGGGTAATAAACTCAAATTTACTGACTTATTTCTGTCTATAGCTTTTATAAAGCAAAGATAAGGGTATGCGTTCAAGTCATCTACTCAGCTAGAAAGATTCAAGTTCGATCCGAAGAAACTGATT
Source organism: Dioctria linearis (assembly GCA_963930735.1). Classification (NCBI taxonomy): domain Eukaryota; kingdom Metazoa; phylum Arthropoda; class Insecta; order Diptera; family Asilidae; genus Dioctria; species Dioctria linearis. The sequence continues at coordinate 176,846,451 of OZ005743.1, read as the reverse complement.
TTCGAGAACAATCAGTCTAGTTGGAAATGTGTGCTGCAACACGTATGGGTTTGGCGCTTTGCGAAAAGTTTCAGAGCTGCAATTTTATCTTTACGAAAAAGAGCAGACGTTGTGTCACATCCAGTGAAAGCATGTAGAAGTAGAAGATGATTCCTGATGTCTTCGTGATCATTGAAACTTCAAGAAGAGTGTAATGTTTTCACTCGACTTTTCTCTTGCCCGGTTTGAGGAAGGATATATCATCATCAATCGGAATGTGAGCAACTAAAATTACCAAGAGATTTACGTCTTCCCCAATTACAACCGTTCTATTTATGCATGAATACCCCCAAATTGTCTCAATTATTAAAACGTCAGAAGATACCGCAGTGAACCCTCGATCTCGATCATTACTTGCAATTAAATATCCATACAAAATTTATATTGGAATTTCATTGTCAGATTACAGGAAAACTGTTAGTGTTATCAATAAACTTTAACTTCTTTTGTAGAGAATTTCTCTCTCATTCTTTTTCATAAGTATTCCTTATAGCCGTAAGACCGACAGGAATGAAGATATTCACAAAATACCGAAAAATGGTAATTTTTTTCCCCCGTTTTTGGGCTGTCACAAGTTATGCGGACAACAGAATTCTGGGGACCTCTCACATCTTATTTGGAGTGCGGAAACGTAAGTGAATAGCAATTTTTAGAATATTGTTACGTGCAATAGAAAGAGACAACTGGTGACATCTACTGGCAATGGGAGGAAACCACTTCAGGTTCGGAGAATCGATTATTATCTACAGGAAAGTTCAGGAATAGAACAAATAGAATAGTCAAGAAGCTTTTGGAATAGATCACTCCAGAATAATCCGGAGAGTTTCTAGGGTATAAATATAACAGTTGTCATCGCCAGAAAAAGAGTCTTGTTTTAGACGTTGCAGTGTTAAGAAGCGAAAGTAATAAAGAAGCGATAGTGTGTAATTAGATTGCGATAATTGAAAGTACAGTGTTAGCGATAATTAGAGTTGAGTTGATTAGATGAATGTTTGTGAACTTTATATGATTTAAGTGTAATAAAGAACTTATATATTACTTATTTAATATTGTGTTTTAAATAACGAACCAAAGGCCACGCTCGCAACAACTGGTGTCAGAAGTGAAATATAATTGAGAAATAAAGTGGTGGCAATTGACTGAAAAATTAAAAGTGTGATCAATTTTGAGAAATTGTGTTAAATTGTGAAAGTTCTGCAAAATAATTTATATTCATCTATAAGAGAATTACTAAAATAATGGGGCGCAAAATGGACGAGCTTCGAACGCAGGATTTGAAAGTGGAGTTAGGGAGCCGGTCATTACAAACGACAGGCATAAAGAAAGTTCTAGTCGAGCGACTTAGACAATCTTTGATAGAAGAAGGAAAGAATCCTGAAACATTTGTTTTCGAAGAGAACTTGGAAGAAATCGAAGTTGAAGAAGCGCCTGCGATGAACATGGAACAGCTTTTGAGTACTTTAATGAGTAAAATGGAAGCCCGTTTTGATGAGCAAAAGAATTCTCTCGAGGAACAGAAGAAATCTATGGTCGAACAAAAGAATTCTCTCGAGGAACAAAAGAATTCTCTCGAGGAACAAAAGAATTCTCTGGAATCACGTTTAGATGAACAGAAGAAATCTATGGAAGCCCGTTTTGATGAACAAAAGATTGATTTTGAGGAACAAAAGAAATCTCTGGAAACCCGTTTGGACGAACAAAAGATCTCTCTGGAGAATTGTCTAGAAACTCGTTTGGAGGAACAGAAGACTTTCCTGAAAAACTCATTAGACGAACAAAATTTGAAAATTGAAGGAATCGAGCAGGAAGTGGCGGAAGCTCAACAAAAAGTCACCGAGCAGCTTGACAGTTTTAAATCAGATCTGGAAAGAATAAAGCATCGTCAGCCTCTAAGTGTAGCATCTGAAATATCCGGTGCAGGTAGAATGAAACCTCCCATATTTGATGGACAAAATTCGTGGCATATCTTCAAGAGACAATTCGAGGCAGCTTCAGAGGTAAATGGATGGAATGATGAAGATTCAGCACTTCGAGGTCCTGCGTCAGAACTCTTACAAACTGTACCGATTGAAAATCAAGGTAATTACTCTTCATTAGTACAGGCGATAGAATTACGTTACGGAGATGAGCACATGTAGCAAGTATATCGCCTACAGTTGCGCAACAGGATTCAAAAACATGGCGAATCACTACAACAACTGCAGGCAGATGTAGAAAGATTAGCGCATCTGTCATACTCCAGCGTGAATGCGGATTTTCCCAATGAAGTGGCGACGGAGGCATTTGTGAACGCTATTACAGATCAAAATTTACAACAATCATTGAGGCTAGCAGGAAAGAAATCAACAGCAGAAGCACTAGCCTATGCATTAGTGTATGAATCCGCCAGACAAGCTTCGCGGAGTGCAGTACGAATGAGAGACATTTCGGTGGACAAATGTACTTGTAACAGAATGCAGTCATCCCAGAGCTCACCTTTGCGTGGTATCCTTCGATGCTGGAATTGTAATAGACCAGGACACCTACAAAGAGACTGCAGAAAACGCCGACGAGTGGAATCTCTAGATGAAGAGAGGAAAGTGGAATTGCAAAGATATCGAGCTGAGCAGCAGACTTGCAATAGATTGCAGTTATCACTGAGCACCCCTTCACGTAGTGTTCTTCGATGTTGGGATTGTTATAAATTGGGACACCTTCAAAGCTACTGCAGGAAACGCCGTCGAAAGGAACCAACAGAAAAGAAAGGGACAGAAGAATGTACAAGTTGGCGAGCTAGAGAGCAAACTATTCTTAGGGAGACTAGAATCCAACCTTATGACTTTGAGAGCCAACACAGAAAAGGACGTATCTATGGAAATGCAGAAGCCTTGGTACAACGTCAATGGAAACCTGAATGTAAGCATTATGGCTGGGAGAAAGGAAATGAGAAAACAGCTACTATACAGTTGGTATCCGTGGAACCATCTACAGGTTGGGACAACGAGGACCTGCGAACAGCACAACGAGAAGATCCGGACATTTCACCTATTCTTGCTTGGAAAGCAGACATAGAAAAACCAGAATGGAAGGATATTTCGAGAATGAGTGAAAAACTGAAAAGCTACTGGGCTCAATGGAATTCTCTTCATATTGAATGCGGTATATTAAAACGCAAGTGGGAAGCACCTAACGGTAAATCGTTCCGAATGCAAATAGTCGTGCCGGTATCAAAGGTCAACGAGGTTCTAGGTAAAGTGCATCGTGGAGCATCTGGAGAACATTTGGGGTGAATAAAATAATTTCTATAATACGAGAAAAGTTTTATTGGCTACATATGCGGGAGGATGTAGAGAAGTGGTGTCGCAGATGCACTGTGTGTGCTTTTTACAAAGGGCCGCCACGTAGCAGCAGAAAGGAAATGTACAAGTGTAATGTCAGAGCCCCATTGAAACTGAGAGCTGATCTACAAAGGGCCACGGGGGCGAAATTAGCAGTAAGTACCCATCGGATGAGGACACGCTATGACTTACGTGCGAATTCAGCAGGATTCAATGAAGGTGATCTTGTTTGGCTATACAACCCGAACCGACGTAAGGGATGCTCTCCAAAGTCACGACAACAGTGGGAGGGACCGTATTCAGTAGTAACTAAAATAAATGACGTAGTATACAGGATTCAACGTGGTACAGGAGGCAAACGAAAAATCGTCCATCTGGATCGCTTGTGTCAATACTACAAGCATCAAGACCGTGGACCACCTGTTCTTCGGGACGAACAAATTTAAGAAGGGGGCAGTGTTACGTGCAATAGAAAGAGACAACTGGTGACATCTACTGGCAATGGGAGGAAACCACTTCAGGTTCGGAGAATCGATTATTATCTACAGGAAAGTTCAGAAATAGAACAAATAGAATAGTCAAGAAGCTTTTGGAATAGAACACTCCAGAATAATCCGGAGAGTTTCTAGGGTATAAATATAACAGTTGTCATCGCCAGAAAAAGAGTCTTGTTTTAGACGTTGCAGTGTTAAGAAGCGAAAGTAATAAAGAAGCGATAGTGTGTAATTAGATTGCGATAATTGAAAGTACAGTGTTAGCGATAATTAGAGTTGAGTTGATTAGATGAATGTTTGTGAACTTTATATGATTTAAGTGTAATAAAGAACTTATATATTACTTATTTAATATTGTGTTTTAAATAACGAACCAAAGGCCACGCTCGCAACAATATGTTGGACTTTTTTCGAAGTGAAATAGTGTTGAGTAAAACCCGAGCTTTTCGACTTTTCTATAAATATTCTTTATTCCAGAATTAAAACTATTTTTAACTTTAAACTAATCTTGATTTGACTGATATTCGTCGATACAAAAATTTCTTGATGGAATTACGTGTGCCTGTGAATTGACGTCCGGATGAGAAACAAAAAAGGTTATCCCTGATCTGGACCATTTCCACTGTGCCGACATTAATTTATAATTCTGGTATGTCATACCAATAAACGTCAAACAGTTAGAGCCTTACAAATGTTCGTATAATGTTAACACAACGTTTCAATTCACAAGAATTCATTGTATTTATTATTATTATTAATATGTGTTTCGTTCATTAACAATCAGCAGATCAGTATCACATCAGTACATCACTAACTCTTACAATGTAGCATGCCGCAGTAAAATGGCCTTGTGGAATCCACAAGAAAGGGGCCTCCACAAGAAAGGGGCCTCCACATATGCTTTGAAGTTTTTTAGATAAAAATAAACTGATACTCAATCTGACAAAGAAAAAAATGTTCGTATTCATGAGGCACTTTTTTTAAAAAAATATTTCAAGGTATATTCCTGGAAAAATTAATGGAATAAGCGAAGCAAGATGAATTCTCTATAGGCTCAACTACAATAGCCGTTAAGACGTTACGGATTTCAAAGAGACTGAGGTTTACTTACGAAAAATTGGAAACATTAAATGTGAAGGTAATATGCCTTACGGAATGTGATATATATTTAGGGTAAAAATGGCAAATTGTCGTAATTAAACCTCAGTCTCATTGAAATCCGTAACGTCTTAACGGCTATTCTAGTTGAGCCTTATAAAAGAATATGATATTCTTTTCGGAATATGTAACAAATGGCTACTTTGGTAAATATTTGGTTACCGGGATACCCCCAAGCATTTTGGCTACGCTAGAGAATTTTTGAAAACGTGGGCAAAATATTTTTAATAACTTTTATTTCTTATTATTCTTAGCACTGTAAATGTAGCATTACCATTTAACTTATTGAACTCACGGTTCATTGTGAGCCATAGGTATAGGCTAAATTTTAAGGTATTTGATTAAAAAGGGTTCGAAAAATCCCAGCCAGAAGGAATATGAAAAGAATTTTACAAACCATTTTGATATAAAGAATGAATTCGGTGGAACATAAAATCAAGTAAATATATCATCAGCACCAGCGGTGCAAGTAATAAATCTAGATGCGAATTTGGGTGAAACTGAAAAACCAAATAGTTGTCTGTCTACTATAACTACTATGAAAAGAAAAAGGCGAGTTTTAGACGAATGGAACCAGAAATTTCCTTGAATTAAAGTCGATAAAGAAAATATATTCTAATGTATAACGTGTGCTTTGTGAAGCTTAAAAAGTGTAAAACGCATCTTTCTACGCATGAAAATAAACAGACGTTATATTTTTTTCTCATGCTCAAACCATTATAGTAGTGGATAGGATAAAAATTTGATTTTTCTGTTCACTGGTATTCCCCCTTATTGAAAGAAGTTTATTCTCAGTTATCCAAATCCGTGTTTTAAATGAAATGCTTAGCATTTATAGTAGAACATAATTTGTCATTTAAACACCTGTCACGATTTTCAGCAAATTTTTTCATTGATTCTGTATTAGCAAGTAAAATTAAATTTGCCAGGACCGAAGGCACCAAACTCCAAAGTAGGTCCATACATCCTTAACAAAACATGCGCAGAATTACAAAGTCAATGTTTTTCTATAATTATTGACGAATGTACGGATATATCATCTCTGAAGTGATTTGTTTCGGTGGCGAGATATTTTGATATTGATCAACAAAAAATTACTTATTTTCTGTGCTTTATTGAAACTGAGTCATCAACAACAGATGCCATTTTCAATGCCATTCGAAGTTTTTTTTTTTTAAGAAAAACATATTTCCTTTAAAAATATTTATGGTTTTGGTGCGGACCTTGCCAATACAATCTTTGGAAAACATAACAGCGTATTCACTAAATTACGCTCAGTAGTACCTGATATATATGCAAATGGATGCACTGCATATTCAATGCAAACGATATTAAAACACTTGGTAAAAGTATTTATAGGTTTTAAAATATTGTAGTAAACGACAAAAGGAAGTGAAGGAATTTCAAGAAATTTAGGCATAAAACTGCATGAAATTTTAAGATTGTCAGATACCAGATGGCTTTCAATGCATCAGGTAGTCCAATGTTTATTAAACAGCTGGGATGCTTTAATTTTATAATTTTCTGCTGACTTCTACAAATATTAAAATTTATTTTTTATTTTTGCAATTCGGTTTAAAGCTAATTAGTAGAATTAAATTTAAGTTTCCAATCTGAATAGCCTAAAATTCATATAATGGCTAGAGATTTTAAATGCAAATTAAAGATATTAATGAAAAACTTTCTCAAAGATGCGTTTGTCGACTCAACTAAAGATTCTAAATTCATATATTGTGGAGCATACGTTTACATAGAATTAGAAAAGTTAAATTCTTCAGAATCTGATTTTTTTTTTTTTAATAATGTCAGAGAATATTTTCAGACACCCACCCACACACCCGATTCGAAAAAAAAATAAATTTAAATTATTTTATTTTAATATAGCTTTTTAGAATACGAATATAAAAGACAAACATTTCTGATATATTATCAGCTTTATCTTTCCTATAGTACAATCGATTTAAAAAAGCAAACTGACGATATTAAAATATTATTTACTGAAATGAAAACATTACTAGAATTAAATATTTTAAATGAGAAGGGATTTGAAATTTGCTCTCGTTTCTGGGCTAATTTATATAATAAAAAAATGTAATGGCGGAATAAATGTTTAGAGAATTGTAAACTTTAGATTTATATGTGGTGTTGTAAGATTTTTTCTCTTTTAAATTATGTAAAAAATGAAAAAGGAACTGATTAAGTTACGTCGTGATTTATAATTCTATTCTATTTAAACAATATATCAAATAAAAACACTTAACCTGTACAATTTTCAAGCCCACTGAAAAAAAATTAATAAACTAATTTTATCGTGAGTGATAGACGTAAGTTTTCGAGTTAAATTTAATTAATTACATACATGTACAATTCTTCTGTAGTCAACTTACGTATACATTATGAATATACCTATATTATAAATAAAAGTTATTTATTTAATTTTTAAGCAAGAAGAATATTCTGGTTTTGGTTTTTATTATATTTTTGTTTCAATAAATTTGTTAACATAAAGTTTCAGTCGAAAAAACAACAAACAGTTTTACGTCTTGAAAAAGCTTCGCAATAGGTACTCACTGGTGTTGTCGAGCTGAAACCACAAAAGCCATTGTCGATGGTTATTCCGAAATTAAAGATGCTCTTATCATCATTTCTTCGAATCAAGAGCACAATGCATCGTGATAAATTAAGCAAAAAATCGTTTGGAGAAGATGATTAGCCTCGAAATCGCTTTATTTGCCATCTTTTAGAACGATATCTTGAAGCGACTAAATGCTACGAATAACCTGGTGCCGGATCCAAAAATGATTCTTGAATCTGCAGCTCATGCATTGGAAGCATGGAAATTGTTTGTTGAATCGAAACGAGAGGAGTTTAATAAATACGAAGATGTAGGCGCGAAAAATATTAAACACATATCGTCAAAAAAAAAATCTAGAGTGTCAGGTTTTATCCTGGTGGTCGATCAGGTCGATCTGATTGAGAGTTTACATGTGCATACGACACTGTACGCTGATGATTTGGATTTCTTAATTATTTAGAGGAAATGGACTATTCAAATTTATACGCTGCAGAAGAGGTATTGGTAAAAAATTTACAAAGAGGGTTTAGAACCAGTCCAGTCCAGTTCGCATCATTAATCCTTTTGTACAAAAACGTTTATCAAATCAGATCAATCTAAGCAGGTGTTCTTTAATCAATTACTTGAAAATCAAAATTTCAGAGCTATATTTTCTATTCTTCTTCTATTTAATGGTGTCGAACTGCACTGGAGAGCGCTCATTTTCGTAAATGAAAATTTTTAAAAACATGCTTCGAGCTACAATGACACAAAACCGCCCTTCGAAGTAATCTCTACTTCATATTGAAAGTGATTTACTCCGAGAGCTGGATTTCACCTAAATTATTGATGATTTTTTGTGGAGAAAACGTCGTTAGTTATGGACTGAATGTAAGAAAAAATTGGTTTTTTTTCAGGATTTGGGATTTTGAGGATAAATCAGAGGCAATAGAAGTAATTATGAATCACTCGGAATTTGTTTGCGGCATAGATTGGAGCTTGCATAAGCTAAACGAAATAGCTGACTGCGGATGGGACTCTTTAGTTAATATTTTCCATCCAGCGAGTCTATCCCCGAAAGTGCCGTAAACACTTATGAAATTTAAATATTGAAAGTGGTCTACAGTGAACTGTTTATGTAGCTCTGGCGTCTGATCTAGCTCTGAGCGTCTGATCCAGTTCATCTGTGCGCCTTCATCAGATTTATTGTTGGTAGAAGCGCTGCAGATTTGATATTGATGAAAGGATTAAAATATTTGCTTTAAATTAAATATTTGCCAGAAAATTGAATTTGATATTAATTATCCCGGCTATGATGATTTTTCCAACAATACACACTCATCTAATACACTTTTCAGCAATACACCCCCGCTTTTGTAAGTTTCGATCACAAAAAAATGCAAAAAAATTTCTGGTACTGAAAATTCCTGAATGATATAATTTAAAATTTTTTAAAAACTACAAAATAGAAAAAAAATTCTCCCTTCACTTAGTGATTACCTAAATACATATATCACAAAAGATCTCTAGAGTTTCCCTTCATTTTACATTTAATTAAATTTTTAAATGATATCACATTTGTGTATAGAATTTAAAATGTTTAAGGTACACAAGGAAAGCAGAGTCAACGCAAAGTAATTAAATTAAATATTTTTCTAAATATTACGAACTCCAAATTTCAATTTCGGCATTTGTTATTCATTATCGTATTCAAATTTTAACTGCCCCAGACTTTGCTTTCTTTGTGTACCCTGAAAATTGTATATTTTATACACAAATGTAATATAATTTCAAAATTTTATTAAATGTAAAATGGAGGGAAACTTCAGAGAACTTTTGTGATGCACTCTTAAGTGAAGGGAAAAATTATTTTCTATTTTTGATTTTGATGCAGTCTTTTTAAAAAATATTTTTCTCATGTTTTCTATTTCATTTAATTAGAGTATAAATTTTTATTTATTGGGTCTGGGAAAAAGGAACATTTTTACTGGACATCGCAAACTGATTGGGTGAAAAATGGAAAAAATATAGGCATTTAAAAAAAAATGGTGAAATTCTGTGAAGGTCGGCCCGTGCTGTATAGGTTATGGCAAATCACTGAAAGTCGACGAAATATGTGCTGCAATGATTGAAAATGACATGGAAAAATTAATTAAATGAAATAAAAAGTCGAATTTGTTGTATTTTTATGTTTTTCAGAAAAAATTTAATGACACGTTATTCGGAATCGCATTTCCGGCAAATGCAATGACTCGTCGTTATATTGGCGCACTGCAAATGCAATTCTCTCTTGCATTGTCCGAAGAGGGATTTTTTCGCTTTTTTGGGCGGGCATCTTCCTTTAGCTGGTGTTTTATTGGTGGACTTCGTTGAGTTTGTACTGGACGTTTTTTGGGCATCTTCGAATCGTACAATCATAGTAGGCCAGCCCTGACTACACAAATGGTTCAACCTGGACAACAAGCGCAAATGCCGTGTCGCGTCCTTAAACATTAGTTTCATAACCAAAAAGATTTTCTCTACCGATATCTATATTTTGTTATGTAAATGTAAGTGATAAAGTGGCCTACTATTCACTGGTTCACTATATACAATCGGAAACAAATTACAAAACAAAAAGCAGTAGTTATCGGCTTTGATCAGGGAGGGCTGATGTGAGTTTATTGTTTATTTTGTGGACCAAATTGCTGTGGCTTATGAAATAATTCCTGGTTTCAAATAAGTGCAAGCTAAGAAAAATTATTTCTATCTAGGATCTTCCTCCTTTTTCCCTCCTTACCGCTTAATAGTGCTGTTGTATATGTACACTGTTGTTACGCGAACGTTATAATTACATACAAAGTTGAAAAAAAAAGAGCATGAACACTTACCATAAACATGAGGATCCTCACAAACATTAACTGAAACTCGGAGGAGGAGGAGGAGCGGCCCCTACTACTTCCTCCTCCGTCCTTTAGTATTACAATCTGAACGCTAGTTATTACCTGGTTAGTACATAATTATCTATTATTTGGTACTTAAATATAGAAACATTAGTAATCGGACAGAAATTTGAGATAGATAATTAAAGATGAGGAATTATCAATAAAATGGGTCAGCTGGCAAATTAACCACCCAAGTGATTAGGATGGATGATCATTGGGTTTTCACGGAGTCCGTATTATTTTCGGGATCGTTCTATTCGTTTTTATTTTTATTTCTCTATTAACAATTGTAGGTTTAGTTCCCAAATACTTTTACTTCTTCAATAGAGAGTCATTAGCTTGTCACTTTTCCAATCAATAGAACAATTTAAACTTTTTGCAATTTTTTTATGTACAAAATTTATATAAACACTTGATTAAATATGTAGCAAAAATTTATTTTATGTAAGTATATAATATCTATGTATATCGCATTAGATATCATTGCCCATGATGATTATAATACTTTGTTGCACTGTTGTTGTATGCACTGAGGATGACCCAAAGGGACCGAAATATAGGCAATGTATTAAATTAAAACGTTTTTGAGGTCATCACATCCAGGCTTTTATCCTCTTATAATATCGAAACAACCAGAATTCATCATATAGTAAAAATTATTTCAGTCAGCCCAAAAATCAAACTATAATTAAAATATTGTGCCGGTAATTCTTAAAAATTAATGGATTCTTATATTTGATTGACTTAAGGCTCAATAATCGCCTAATAAACGCAAAGAACAGTTAGCACGTGTATATCGAGAGGTTCTCCACAAGTTGAGGTACTTTCACCTCGAATTTATGTTAATGGCATACTCATCTCTCTACAATAGGAAGGAATAAAAACGTTAGCATATCCTGATGATTTAGACATCCTTGTCTCGGGAGAGTTCTTATCTACGATCACTTGTGGCCTGGGACTTAACCCCACTAAAACTGAACTAGTTTTCTTTACACACAGAACAGTTATCCCGAATTTTACTCCCCAAAATTGGATAATATTACTCTCGAATTGAAAACTGAAGCCAAATGCCTGGAAGATGATTCAAAACTAAAATGGAGGATAAATGTGAGTGAGCGCTCCAAAAGGCGGCTTGCAAGAAAATTCTTGGAATGGAAAAGAGGATTCCATCCTCAAATTGTGCAAGGTATATAGAAGACAAGGTATTCCCATTAAAATTTTGACACATTGTAGCTGATGTGTTGTGATGTAATTCTGTCACTAATGTATATACATTTTTATAGGAAAGACAGAAAAAGGAGAGAGAGTATTGTGTTCTCTATACCGTACTTTCCTATACATTTTCACAATATTTCGTCACTAATGGCGGAACGTGGTTCGTAATAGGAAGATCTATACTCACCTATGAAATCTTGGTGTGATGCTATACTCCAGAGAGAGTGACTCACCTAATAACTCTTACTAATATATAGAGAGAGCTGCCTGTATAGGTATTACAGTGGGAGAATAATCGCGTGGCAAAGGAGTTTGATATATGTGTTATTATCGATGGCTCGAAAATGGATGTAGGACTGGCAATCGAGGTATACTCATCATCCCTTCAAATACAAGAATCGTACCGCCTACCAGACTACTATTGTATCTTCTAAGCGGACTAATGCGCTAAGTCTGCTAGAAATAGCTTAGAATGTAGGTACCTAGTGATCGCGATATCAGGATTTGCATTAACAGCCAATCTGTAAATTAATGCTTTGTACTCGAACACCATTAGTCCAGCTTTTTTCCAAGAGCTTAGGAGACTCAGTATCAACCAACGTGTTATTCTCTACTAGTGCTGGGTCAAAGCGATGTACCATGGATACAGGTCTGCAAACTGACTAATCCCAGATGGGGAGAATTAACCACATGCGCGATTTCAAGTCAGCCCAACGTATATCCTGATAAGGCAGAAGGTTTTCTAAAGAAAAATCGTAAGATTGTGTGGAGACTTACTGCAGTCAACACGGGACATTGTTTCTCTGGAAAACATGTAGAACGCATGTAAGTTCTAATAATGACTCCTGCTGAAGCTGGATGGAAGAAGAGGAGGTTAAAAGTGCTGTGTGAATGTTCTTACGGTTGCCAAAACGTAGAAGAAGCACACTTCGTAGCTACTATTACTACAAATCGGAGAAAATTACAGGCAAGGAATTTGGGAATCTAGTAAGGTTCATTAACTCTTGAGGCTGGTCTTAGTGTTCTACTTAAATTAGGTAATCATCTAGAGGTAGGGTCCCTAATGAAATGGTATCACACTGGACCACTTATGATCTAATTGTGACTAACCGTAGTTGCACCTATATTCGATATGAAACATTGGTGACTTGTTTTTAATTAAAACTTGTATTAAGATGATGAAATTCGAACGTTTGGACTTTCTTGTTGCTATATTATCTAAACAAAAGAGAGGAGGGCGAGAAAATGGTATCAGCCATGGAGTGCTCGTCGTATTAAAAATACATAATCCTAAATGGCATCATTTTCATATACATACATATTTAGCTGGACCTCCTCCGTATCAACATTATTCAGAGTAAAAATAAACAGCAATTAAATAATTTTAATTTCATGTAAATTTCAAATTAAGGTTTTTACACTTATTCCGCCTTGGTAAAAATGTTGTAATAAAAAATTTTCTTCTCCACTAATTACAATTTATGTCCGGCGTAATCCGTTAATCAATTTCAAGCTCATAGAAATCTTGAAGTAGACCCTATTACAAATAATTACCAACTTGAGTAATGAAATATATAGTAAAAGTGAACAAATTTGTGTTAAGGAGTAAGTGACAGTAGTCAAAAACTTTTATCACAACCTCGGCATCAGTTCACAAATCTTCGTACTTTTTGTCGTAGATAAATGTAAGAATCTAAACGTCACTGAAAATTCATTTTAGTTCATTATGTGATAAATAAAAGTAACAAATCAAAATGAACTGTGGTGAAACCGGTGAAATATGAAAATATATGGCAAAAATATACGACAAAAAATAAACGACGAAAAATCAGAACTAACAAATTAGTGTGATTCAATGACGTGACGAAAGATGGTTATATCTGATACTACAACAATTTTTATTAAATATAGGTAGGGCTAGCGCTAGCGTACTAAGTATAACAAAATTTTAATCTCATTGCAATTGAAAATAAAGTTAAATAAATATTTTTGTCCGCTGATCAGTACCTAAATTTGTATTAAGCTCCGAGAATTAATTACACACATATGAATGCTCTACGACTACTATACCACTGTCATGTAATATGAATGAACTGAGTGTTCTTGGCTTAAAAATGGCACAGTTTTTAAGAAGCTTTCTTGAAACTTAATCACCACGCATATTTTCAAGTTAATATATCCATGTGTCCAATATTTATTTAGAAATTAAAAAAAAACTACTGTGTCCATATTGATCGTCAACTTAAAAAAATCTTATTAAGCTTTTTATATTCGAAATGAATGAAACCAATTTTGTAATTTTATTTACTGTATGTTTCATATTTTCATTCTAAATGCTCTCCAATAGAAACAAGACCCAAAGTCATCGTCGTATTCATAATCCAGGTTACACAAACGGTTTCCTGAGCAAACAGCATCACCTTTTAAGACAAATTTAAGGGAAAAAATAAACGAATATATCCCAAAAATGTGGCCCCAATTACGACTACAAAGTCGACGAACTTTGAACACATAGCCTGGGGAAATAAATCTAACTTCCTACTCGTCCTTAAATTTTGTGATCAACTTATAGGGTGAAACTAAGTTAAACCCTAATTTCGACATAGAACTTGAATGTATTTTATTTTATTTAGTTTTGAGGATAAACTTATGTACTTATTTTCCCCCAAAGATATTTCCTTAAAGTCGAATGATCTTTGACGATGCTGTGAAAATTAAAATTTGGATTTGTCGCCAAGGCTGTCTCTTTAAAACAAGATCATAATTTTACCACTCCCGTTTCTTTTGATGGAGCACTGATTTACGATACAACGTCTTTATGCATTCTCGGCATTAATATTTCCTGTAACTGAACAAATCACATCTTCTCTATTACCAAAGAAGTATCGGAATTTTTCGGATTTCTGAAAAGGTGTAAGAAATATTTCAGCCTATCAAATCTAGCGTTCCTCTATAAGTCCTAGATCAGACCTAGAATGGAATACAATTCCCATATCTGGGCCGAGGCTAGTCGCAACGCGTTAATTTCATTGGATATTGTCCAAAAGAGAGTCTTCAAGCATATTGGCGTTTGGCAATAACTTGTCAAACCGCCGCAATGTTAGATGCCTTTCCCGTCCTTTATCGTTATATGCATGTTCCGATGAAATATCTAGTCTGATCCCTTGTAGAATAATTCATGCCCGCAATACTCGCGCTGCAAACGGCGTACATTTCAAATTACTTTCAGTCGTACAGTAAAATTCTGTTATGCTTTTTTATCCCGAACTATGTGGATGTGGAACATTTTACCATACTCTGCCTTTCCTCCAACATACAACCTGCGAAAGTTTAAAGGCGACATACTTCGGCACCTCCCCCACTCTCCTCATATTCCGTAATTCCTTTACCTTTTTCCTTAATGGCATGCTTTGTATTATAGGGTATCCCCTGATATCCCCTTAATAAAAAAAATGGAGTTGAAGTGCTAAGAAATGTGTCCATAATAAGTAATTTGAGCCCTAATTTGAAAATTTGGCTATAAACAGCTTTAAACTTTTCCTATCATGCTAGTTGGGATTGGGAAACGCATCGCTATAGTTCTTTTTATGCAGATGAAATATTAAAAGTTAAGTTATAGCGGTCAGTGCGAGTGACCTTTGCACTGTAACCATTCATAGGTTTATTGTGCACCACTTTCTTGTAAAGGTTATCCAACAATCCCACTCTTCCTAGGAAGAGTAGTATTTTTTTGGATGAAATTTCGTGGAATTCGGCAGACTTTAGGAAGTAATAAGCTCAAGAGCTAGAATCTACAAAATGCAACGGCCTCGCATTCACATAAGACGTGTTATCCTATTCGCTTTGTGACATAACTTACATACATCACTGCGTGATATGTCTATCCGATGCATGTATTTGTTAAGTTTGATTCTGAGTTGATTCCTTTGCTTTGGTGCATATCCTTTAATGAATCGTGTGGCTTCTCTTGAGCCTATCATTTAAGTCCATGTCTGGTCCATTTGGCAGTGGATCTAGTTTTGTATAGTAAGCTTTTTGGCCAGAAACGGGAAGCTGTCGTTTCTAGCAGAGCTTCCAACCTAACCTTAGAATTGCCAAAAACCTTTAGCAGCGATCCAAAACTAACCTTATATTTAAACCCTTTAGCAGTGATCCAAACCTAACCTTAGATTTTTCCAAAACCTTTAGCAGTGATACAAGGACCAAAGGGTGTGAATATGCGGTGCGACGAATTAAATATTTAGTGAAGATATTGACACCCTATTTTTAGTAGTGCCATCTTTAGGTCAAGGCAGTACAACTCGTGTTATTACTGTCGAAAAACCATGACGATTGGCGCTAGTGTCGCGGGGTAATTTAATCGTAAACGGAGGAAGCTAGAACTAGCGTGAGTGTCGAATTGCAATTCTTGTAGTCGAGACGAATCAATCTGTTCTAATTGGTACAAAGACGTCACTCACTGTCATCTTGTTGCAAAGGAACCACGTAAAAATTTTATATAATTCATTGAGTGATAATAAAGACTAATTGTCACATCATTGTTAAAAAATACTTCTCATAATTATTCAATGCGAATATTGTGATTTATATACTGAAAATATACTACCAGTGCTAATTTAATTCTTTCTTTTTAAGTTTGCACATACCAGCTCGAGTCCACCCAGCAGCGGTCCACTTTGGAGTAGAAAAACTTTTGGTACTGATTTGTCTGTTAGCGATATAAATTTACGGCGCTTTTGGAACTCATTTCGATAAGAGAATTTCAAGAAGGAAATAACGTAAATAATAGGGGAATTAGGGAGTATTTCCACCTACTATAACTCATGTTAACG
Organism: Dioctria linearis; assembly: GCA_963930735.1. NCBI lineage: Eukaryota > Metazoa > Arthropoda > Insecta > Diptera > Asilidae > Dioctria > Dioctria linearis. The sequence continues at coordinate 176,829,918 of OZ005743.1, read as the reverse complement.
TGTGTGTCAATCAGAGGGAAATTCATTAACTGAGAAAAGTAGACGACTGGATTTTGCCTTAATGGTGACTGGTGACTAAAATCACAATCAGAAGCTTAGAATTTCTTCCAATTGATGTGGTTGGACGGCAACATCAATGGAGAATTGTCTTTTTATAGAGTATTCATACAATTGGTCCTTGATTTTGCCATCAAACTTCATCCGCTTTTTCGCATTCCTTTGTAAAACGGCTCAGAGACCAGAGCACCGGCCAACAGCGATATGTATTATAGATTTGTTGTTGCTAGTTGTGCTCAGTGTTCAAGTTCTGTAAGTTTGAAAAGAAATTTGTTTATTTTTTTTAGAGAGAATTCGATTTAAAATAATTTAAAATCCTCTTCCTTCCACAACAACACCTCGATATCAAAAAGGGTATTTTATGCTTGCCATAATGGTGGCTGGTGACTAAAATCACAATATTTTCAGAAGCTAAGAATTTCCTCCAATTGATGTGGTTGGACGGCAACATCAATGGAAGATATTGTTTAACCGTCTCCGGTCTCCGTCAATAACATGCATAGGCCCTCGTACGTTGACGACACTCGGAGACATTTTTCCTAATTTTGATTCTACCCACCACCCACCAGCCATTTAATTTCCGGTTTCCGGCTTTTCTCCGAATGGTATTCTTTTCCTTTCTTCCCGGCGGACGGGCGACTGTCAAGTCAAAACAAACACCAAAATCTATTGTTTACAGTTGGCGTGGCGAGCGCTTATATCTTTTCCGCATACACGGAAGGAGGCGTCTACCGGCGAGAGCGAAAACCGTGGCGCTAATGTCGAAGTTAGCCGGTTCACACGGAAATGGTTTGGAAGTTGGAGCAAAACGTCTAATTTTCTAGACTTTTCAATTCTAATCTGACTGACATCTAGATAGTTAGAAGAATAAACAAAAAGTGGCAATGCTGTCAACAATAATATTTTGACATTTGACAGCATTATACATATTTGCTGGAATGAAACAAAACATTTTGCGATCGTGTGACGGTTTTAACATGAATATAATAATAATTTCTTAAATTCTGTTTAAACCTATTTTTTACAAATCAGCCTAATAAAAAACATTAATTACCTGAAAATATATTTCACAAAAAAGTTGGAAGATTAACCAATTATATGTGTGTGAGTATGCCGGAGCGAGTTAAATTTTGGCGCGTTGCGAATTCATAAAATATTGACGGCTTGCTATCAAGTGTGGTGCACTACTTACTGCACAAGTTTCAAGGTTATTACGTTATCTAAAATGCATAGAACTAAAACTAAATGCAATCAGTCTCAAGTCGAAACTAGTAAGGACAATCTTGCATTACGAAATATAACCAATAATGAAGTTAACCAAATATTAACAAGGAGTAGGTCCAGCAAAATTTCACCATCAAACGGAACAATGATAAGAAAAAAGCAACAAAATAACCCAGCAAAAAGGAGGAAGATTCAAGATAGTCCGCCGCAACAAGAAACTATCAAAGAACAGGAGGAGAGCTCATCAAATCACACAGAACAAAAACGAAAAAACCGAATGAGAGATTCTGCTGCTGCTACATCCGAGCAAAACGACAGTGGGAGTTGTGGATCTTCTAGTATGCAGCAAAATCAACAGAACACAGCTAACACATTGGTTGAACAATTCCGAAAATTAGAAGAAGTTCTAGGAGCTAAATGTGCGAACGTCGTGGACCGTTTAAAACTTGAGTACACCCCGTATTGCGTGCAGAATATGGAATTTTGTAGTAATAAACACTCAAAAAGGTGCCCACGGCCAAAAACTGTTGATCGATTTGAGTCAAAAACAGCAAAACTCCTAGTCGACGAGGGCAGAGCTTTTCATTTTTTGAAATTCGTGGAAGATATGTGTATGCGCGCTGAATTCCCTGGAGAGTACATAATCTCACGAATTTGGGAACTTATTCTGGTAAGAGAACTCCTAATAACTCAAATTCTGTCTTAATACTTATTCTTTTAGACAATAAATCCTCCAGAATATGAAAAATATACATCGAATGATGTGATAAAAGAATGCATTCTAGTTTTCGAGAATATCTTGTATGTATTTCCACCTTGCTGGATTCCAAACTCATATTACAACGTGCTAACAAAACCTATTGATCTGAAGAACATTCTACCTACCTCAAACGCTTCACAACAAACAATTTTACAGTTTGTCATAACGATGCTGAACAAAATAATGTGCGAAGAGGACAATACTAGAGCGGATATTTCAACTCAAGGTGTGGAAGGAAATGATAGTTTCTTCAACTTCCAAGAGTGGGAGGCAAAAAATTTATCGAAACACAATTTCGAAGTACTCTCACGCACAGAAAAACTTGATCGTCTTTTTGTGATTTTATATCTAATTACAAAGATCTTAGAACTTGATTTATCAATTTGGATGCTCCGTCATTTTTCTACGTCCAGTACTCATATCTATGAAGAAAACAAGATGCCACTTGTGAGCGCTGTGTTCAATTTTTCGTTTGTGCGTAAAATTACTGACATGGTAAAGAATACGTTAAAGGTTTTCGTCTGTTGTACCTGTTTCTCTTATCCACAAGATCAGATTAATTTCATTTCGGTAAGTTTTTTTGTTTGATTTTTCAATTTTTTAAAGTACATTCATAACTACCAATAAATTCAAGAGTTTGGAGGACTTTAATTTATTTAAGGCCTTCTTCTGTGTTCCTTTAGATTTTATAATATTAATTTACTAACCTACCTTTTTCTCATTACCAATAATAATACTAATTAAAGTAATAAAAGTAATAACAGATATCCAGCTAGAAGAGATGGGCAACTCATGAGTTGACTCACAAGATTCGTCTCTTATTAGTGAGCCGACCCTTCATTTTATTTGAAGCTGACTCATTTCACATGTAACTCTGGTGAGATTCATTGATCACAGAAAAGCGAAATGTCATGAGCTCCATGTTAGCGCATGTTGATCATATTCTTTCCGCAATTACCTCCTCTGTCTTCATGTACGTTATAGATATACATATGTATAAGCAGTTATTGAGTTACAGACAAACTAAACATACAAAAACTGGCCAAGTAGAAACAAATCGGTAACGCCTCATTGGAAGTCGTCACTTTTTCAACTGGAATTCTGTGCGAAAATGTCCGCATATGGAATTTTTGTTTATTGGGAGTTTGCTTCAAAAGACAACGAAAGTGGCATTCTCATTGGCTGCGTAATTTCTAAACACATCAAATTTTGTCTTTAAATAAAAACAGTTATAGGTTCATAGCAAGACCGGACACTGCCGATAGAGGATAAATTCCCTTGTATCAATATGTTCCCAAAATGTTCTTGCACATAGCAAGAACAGTGCTATAGATTAGAGTGGCGGCCATCGTACAAGCACGTACGACCAGCCACACTTAGACCATCTATGGTGCATTGTGATGCCACCTTATTGGAACCCTACCTGGAAAAGATACCTCAGATTTAAAGGGTGTGCTGAAACCAGCCGCACGAGTTGAAACCTTACCTGGTCCCCCAACTGTTTGTCTGCTAACCCTACCCCCTCAGCATGTTTGCCAAATAGGCAGTGTCCCGTGATAACTGTTCAATGAGATTACGCACATCATTCCGGTCCATCCTCAGCAAAGATTCGACCTTCCTAGGATAAATCTCGGAACACAGTTGTCTTGAAATCGCGCATGTGGACTGTTGTCTACGAGTAAGAAACTAAAGGAGAGGCTCATCAACAACAATTTTCGTGCCAATCTCAAAAATGTGTAAGTTTATACACATACTATAAAAAATTCGCATTGCAGGCGGGTGGAAAAAAAAGTTTATGCAAGGGATTTTGGCGCGGTTTTTGAAAGTGACGCAAAATTCTATACCAGCAGCAGCATAGTGAGAGCTAGTAATACAAAACAACTTTTTGAGATTCCTGGCCTATTTCCATCTTCGGTTGCCCAATAACTTCCCTTAAAATTTCATTTTTGGTAAATCCATAATAAGAAAATATATTAAAATTCTTTTACTTCTATCAAAATTACAAACATTTACCAATATTCTAATTCCTAGCTTATTATTAAAAAAATAAACAAGTACAGTATTACTAAATTTCTACATAAAAGAATGTAAATATTTTTCTATTTAGTACATAAACAAAACTGACACCTAGGGTACATGTAGACAGAGATACAACCATATGTTAGAAAATCAGAAAAAGCATCGCACACAAAAATGGCATATATATACACACAATGGCCTCTCCTTTAGTTTCTTACTCGTAGGCTGTTGTTCTAATCTGCAATTTGCAGGTTACAGGCCTGCACATCTAGAATTCTCTATACTGATTCTAGGGTCGACCTATGGACTCCTCTGATAGACATAATATTCATAGCAGAGTCCTTTCTGGCCAGAGCATCAGTTGCCTCGTTTCTAGGTAAATCACTGACCAGACACCTAGAAGAGAATAACTCTGTGGTTAGCACCCAGTTTCCCGTGCTAATAGCGACACCGTTGCACTAGGCGCGATTTAATGGTGCTCGAGTTGGTTGTCATTACAAATCCTGATAACTCGATCGCTAGATACCTCATAATTTACAATCAGCAGCCTTACTGCTTTGCAATTATGTAGGTGGACAATGTCTCATCTCTATAGACTGATATTCACTGAAAATAATTTCAATGAATTTCTATAATGCAAATTGAATAGGTTTCATTTTATTCCTAGTAATCTACGACGTTTTGTGAATAGTAACACAGGCTTAATATGGATTAACAGATGTGTTTTTCCATGACCCCGATATTCCTATGGTACATAATTGTCCCTCCTCAAGACTACACACTGTATAAGAGTTTGTTTTTCAATGGTATGTGGATATACCGATGAATCAAGTGATTACCTCTACTACTGCATGCGCCTTAGGAATGCAGACGAAATTTCGTTTGTAAACAGCCTCGCTAAATTCTGAATTCTGCCATTCGCCTTATTGTTACCTATATGAGATGAATGGTAACCCTATTGTGATTTCCACTTCATTTATTGAAGCCATGTCTACGAATTCTAGATTTTGTTTTTAGTAAGCCAGACGAACACTTCCGATAAATTAAGCAGTCCAAGAAAACTGCATATTCTAGGTGTCAATGCTTATTGCTTGCAATCCTATGTTTCTTCAAAAGGGATTGATCTAAAAAAAAGCGTCTTTTTCATTGCAATTTTGCTATGTGTCTAGCAGCCTGATCAAGGTGATCACTTTTGAGTGTAATAGTTTTTTTTTGCACTTCTATACAATCGCATACCGGTTTGGAAATACATCACTTTATGTAAACGACTATACTGCAAGAGAGAGTATATGTATACCTAATGATTCAGGTTTTCTTTAGTGCATAGCTCAATAACGTGTATTTTTCTAGCAATATTTTATTGGTCTCGTCCAGGCTGACATTCGATTGTGTCTTGTAGTGAAGACATTCGCACTAGTTTTGGAGCCATCAGTATCCATACTAGAACTCCTGGTTTGTTTTATTTCAAATTGGTTAGCTCCGGAATCAGTGTTTTGATTGGTGTGTCATAGTTTTCGTAATTTAACCTTGCGATTGCGCCGAAGTAAGGGTGCTGAGGATGGAGCAATTTTTGAATTTCACCAGATCGGAATGAGCCATTTTATTGACATTTTTTTAATTTCAGCAGTCAGAAGTCTGTTGTCGGTTGTAAATCTGGCTACTTTTCGTATTTGCGGTGGCGAACTTAGTATCATTTCAAAAGCTGATGTATGAGTGATGGACATGACGACACTCTTCTACAATTTTCGATCAATGTGGTTTGCTGAATAGAATTTGTTGTTTTATTGTGCAGTTTTTCATCACATCGCCGTGTACATCCAGTATGGATTTTTAAGTGTCAATTCTCAAAGGCTTATTCCTGCATGTCCACAGTGAATTCATAGTGGCCTCAATATTCCGTTTTGTGTGAGAATTTCAGTTTAATTAGTTGTCGAGGGTTATTCACAGAATATGGTATGTCCTGAGGGTTATTGTCGAGATAATTCAAATAGAAATAAGAGCGGCGAGAGTATATATCTTCTTCGATGAACTCTAGAATGTGAAATTTAAAATCAGCCAATTCTCTTCTAAGTTTTATTACTCACAGTCTTATGCTGCTATGCTTGTGTCCACTTTTAGTAACTCCGATCAGATGTTATCAACTCTTGCAGCTTTGCCATTGCCCAACAAACGGGTAATGTGAGCTACAAATTACTACGATGACATTAAATTGCCACTAGGGCTTGTGGTAGAGTTTTAACGTTTATAAGGTCGCCATTGTCGACCGATTCCAGGTTTTATTCATATCACTAGTGCTTAATGTATTCTTCTGCTTATTCAATTGAGGACAGCATTTCGAAATCGTCAAGTTCGTCTATCTGTTACACTAATGTACCTGGCTTCTTTGTTGATACCAACAACATTTCTCTGTTGTTAATTTGGCACATATTTATAAGCAGGGACCGAAAATAACTGTTATTATTTTTTTTTTTGAGCAAAAAACTCTTTCATAAAATTTTCTAGGAAGTAGCGTAGTTCAAAAGGGGTCTATGTACAGCACTTAGACTAGCTGCCTACGTTGAAATCAAGAAAGTTTCGATTTTAATATATAAATCCAATCCTAACTGTTATTTTAAGGCATATTTTTTAAATTTCAATTTTAACTGTTAAAAATACTTATATTATTTTAAAGCGATATAAAACTCTTTGCCAGAGTTTTACATATTTCGTCTATTATAAGAATTAAAAATGAGTTTTATTTTTTTCATCAGGAAATAAAACTCATAATTCAAGTTTTATATTTTCCTCATCTTATAACAGTTAAAAATGAGTTTTATTTTTTTCCTCAAGAAATAAAACTCATAATCAGAGTTTTTTATTTTCCTCAGGAAAAGAAACTTATCAATGGACGTTCTCTATTTTTGTTGTCATATATTTGTTAGAAGATACAATTTGTCAATTTTTTTAAACAATTTTGTATAGCAACCGTACGAAACAGTTGCCCGATTGGTCCTATTTTTGAACTTAAATTTACATTTTCCTTAAAACGGCCGTTTACAGTGAAAATCAAAGCTATATATAGCAACACCAAGAAGGGGTTGCCGATTCCAATTTTTCTTTCCCTAAGAACCTTACTCGGACAGGTTTATTTCTTGATGGAAAAAATAAAACTGATTTTTAACTGTGAATTGCTGAGAAAAATGATAAACTCAATTAATGAGTTTTATTTCTTGAGGAAAAAAATAAAACTCATATTTAACTGTTAAAAGCTGAGAAAAATGAAAAACTCGAATTGAGTTTTATTTTTTGAGAGAAAAAATAAAACTCATTTTTAAATGTTAAACCGAGAGAGAAATATAAAACTTAAGATAAGACTGTTATTTACTCAGAAGAAAATAAAATTCTCTTTTTAACTATTTCATTAGAAGATAAAATATAAACTAACAATAACAAAGTGTTAAAACCAGACTTTTAAAATATTTCTTATAACTCTTTCGGTCCATGTTTATTCCTATTTTCAGCCATCTGCTTTTGAATTGAGAACTTCATACAACTTCCCATTCTATTATTAAAAACACAAACAGTGTAGCACTTATTATATTATTACTAACCTTGAAATTCATTTATTCTTTTTCAGAGATTAGTATCTGTGCTGTCTGTGGCGATAAATTTGTGTGAGCAGATGACAACGAAAAATATTAAATATCCCAACGTAGGATCGATAACTGAGAACTTTGCTCAAGAGATTTTCAGATCAGTAGACAGCAAGTATCAATGCTCTTTTTAGGAGTGCGATTCTGCGAAAAGCTAGCGAGAGTTTGAAAAATTAGTTTAGTGATCATGCGCACGTCTTGCGTATGTATAAATCCAAGAGCACAGAATATGAAGGCGAAAAGAATCTCTCTATCTCTCTCTTCAACACCAAGTCCTTCTGTGTTGATGAGAGAGCGATATGCTCACATTTCTTTACGTAATTGTACATGACCTAAATGATTTTTCAAATACCTCAAAATTTCGTAGAATCCCATTCCAGATTTATGAATTAAAAACTTTCAGGTTTTGTAGGTCGTAACATCCCTCACTATTTATCTGTGATCGAACACATTAAGATTCCATTTGTAAAATACCTGCTCATTGACAAGATTTTACATAAGATGAATCCAGACCCAGGGAAAATGTGTGCTAAAAAAATTGTTGAGAATTTTCGTAAGGAGCGTTGGTTGCAGTGCTCAAACGAAGACAAAGACTCTTCGACGAATATCGAAAAATGCCAAAAGTATGCTGTCGTTCCCAGCAAATTACCAAAACCGAAAGCAACGGAAATATATCGGGAACAATATTTAAATATTCTTCTAGAAGCTCTGAAGGCGTATTGTGACATTTTCGTATTCAAGGAAATCGCATTATTTTTCAACCCGAAAAAACGTCCGCCATCATCACTACCAGAATCGGATAAGCAGCTTCGACGAAAATCAGGTAAATTGGAAATCATGGATGCTGTTAAACTTTCCCTCATGGAGCGTGACATCAAAGAACTTGTAAGCAACTTGAATATGAAACAAAAACGATACGCTGCAGTATCTGAACCTGAGAAAGTTGAAGGTATTCATGTTGACGACCATGTAATGCTACAGTACAGAGATGAGTTGAAGAATCTCTGCTTGTTGAGCGAGATTATATCTGCACATCATCGTGAGTATGGAACCACTTTCGATAAATGGTACAGTTACATTCATAATGAACTATTCCAGGTTAAATAAGGTTTTTTGTTTGTTGATCCTTTTCATATTACTTTTGTTAATAAAGTTTTGTTTTTATGCTTTTTATCCTTTTATCATTTTTTAGTTTGAGTTAATTTATGCTCAGTGATTTCTCTATGTCTGAACTGCCACCGATTGAGGCTTTTTTAATTTATTTTTATGAATTCTTTTTAGATGGAATGCATATCGCGGTGTATGAGTAGAAAACATTGCTGAAAAACAAGACTGTATTCCCCGCTACATTTATTTTTCTACCTTGACTTCAAGATGAAAGAGGTTTGTCAAAGTATCCTTAGTAACCAATGTTACCGTAGAGAAAATTATCTGTAACTACAAGTCTCCTCTTTGTAACTTGAAAACGAAAACGAATTTCCGCTTTTGAGTCGCAAAAGAATCAAGTGAGAACAGTCAGGTGACGTAGCTATCAGAATAATGCCCAATAGCAAATATTGATTTTAGGGATTTGCAATACCGGTATACCGCTCCCATTTTGTATACCGAAATACCGGTATTTTTTATACTCGAGACAAACATGTATTCTGTATATCGTGCCGATACCGATACATATAAAAAGTGACAACGTATTAACAATATTGAAGCCTTTGTTGTTAACAACCTTATACCATAGAAAGACTGTCTCCATAATGACTTAATTTTTAATGAAATCGAGTCAAATGAGCAATGTGTTATACAAAAATGAAGTCCATCAAGAGCCCATTTGCAACATTTCGCTTCATTTTCAAATGGGCCAAATTTTACTACATTTAGTGAAACTGCAGTAAAATAAAAATGTCACCTACCGTCATTAAAATGAGCTGAATTTATTGGAAAGTGGAAAGTTTTTCCAATAAAGTTAGCAGTGAAAGCCATCAGCTGATCATGAAATTTCTTTTCCGCTTTCTTCTCAACAACAAAAATTATCTTCAGTAAATACTTGCGAATTTTCTTGCTAGCATTTAATTAAATTATTGAACTCTGCCATAATCTATACTTACATTAAGGAACTGTTATTGACATTCCAAATGAAATAATTTTGGTCCACAGTCTATATGTCTTCATTTCCTTAAAATAACTATTTCAAAGTAAGTCATTATGGACACAGTCTGTCTAGCTAGGGTATAATAAGACGATAAGGAATCGAGTGGAAAGGTGAACTTGAAAATAGGAAAAACGTTTTAGCCGTCTGTCTAGATTAAAAAAGAGCATTCGAAACAGTTGACATAGTTTTGATTGAATTAAGAAAATATGAAATAAATGGGAAATCGGATGAGTGGTTTGAGTCTTAAGTGCTAAACACAATTCCGCCGATTCCGATTCAATTCAATTCGATCCGTTACGTGCATGAGCACAATTGTTCCGTTCAAGCTTACCATCAGTTTTAAATTTCTCAATGAAATTTTTCCAGATTTTGTCTTTTCTTTTTACATCCGTGTAAAATTTGTTGCCTTTGTCATAAAGCTCTTCATATTTTTTAATTTCTTCCATAAAAACTTCTTCATACATCTTGAGTTATACACAAATATTATACAGGTAATTTTTCTAGGTTATATCATCCGTAAAGTTGAAATTTGCTCAACTTCTCCGATTCGATTCGATCCATTTCGGTGTAATGTGTCCAATTGCACGTACGTCTCATAAGCAAATTTGACATTTGTACGTATCGGATCGAAACGGTGCAATTGTGTTTCCCACTTTACTTGTCTGAAAGGTATAAAAGAACAAAAGTTAATGAACGTTTGTCTGAAAAAGTGAATATTGACATTGGTGTTCCACAAGTTCGGTTCTTGGTTCAATACCTTTTTTATTATATATTAGCGATATTGCGACAATTTTATCGGATATAAAAAATGTGTTATTCGCTGATGATGCATTGTTTTACACAGCCCGATATTAGTTTACGTGTTGCCCTGATGGAAAGTAAATATTTGGTTGCAAATGAACAAGCTAAAGTTAAATGTGGAAAAATCTAAATGCATAGTATTTGGTAGCGGGAATATAAGTGGTATAAATATGAATAAAAAATTATCGAGTATATTTGCAAAAAGAATAAGGAGTCGAATCTCAATAACCACAGGAATACAGATTTATAATAGTTGTTTTCTTTTGTGTCCGCAGAAGACAACAGAACAAAAGATACATAAAAGAACGCCTCATACATTTTCATAGAAGACAGAACAATTTGTTCTCTCCAGTATATGGGAGCTCTAGAGGTACACAAAAGAACACAGCTATTGTCATTGTGAAACCACATTTTGAGTATTGTTCAACTGTGTTATTCTTAAGTACCAAGGAGCACATAGAACGAATGCAGCAGCTGCAAAACAAGGCGATGAGGATTGATATTGTTGTAGTCAATACACTACCATATCATGAATGTTGAGTAATTTCCCATGCATGAGCGTGAAAGAGAAGATTGCATTTAATGTGTTAATTTGTGTATTTAAAATCAATAATGGTAATTTAAAAGTATTAGCAATATGTAGAAAACGTACAATCAATAGCCGTGTAAAGTACTCCCAAGTACTTCTGCCTATTCGCAAGAATTTTCCGCTAGATGGATTCGGATGTTAAGTGATTATTGAAATGTCAGATAGATGAAATTTGAGAGAAAATGTTTGTAAATAAACAGAATTATTAACTCATTTAGAAGAATTATTCTAATTTATACATTATCGTTATGAAAATAAATAAATTAAGATCTTTTAATGTAATAAATCGAACAGAAATTTTTTATCCTTAACCCTTTATTACTACCTAGGGTTGAAACGACCCCAGAAGTAATTCATTTATGTTTTTCTCTAAAAATATTGAAAATTCTCATCGCTCATTGTTTTAAAAGCGTTCTAAGGATAACTCAAATTCATTTACCTCCAATATAAAACAATCGGTTTCTTGTTCTTAGAAATATTAACGGGCTGTGGTCGTTTACGACCCCAGGGTAGGAATAACGCAATTCGAAAATTCCAGAATTTTTTTCAGAGAAAATTAACAAAATCCGATACGTAAGGTGAAGGAAAAGTTTACAATGTTATTTGCAATTTTTACATATTTGTAATATCTAGTAGTATTTAAACCAAAAGTGGTGTGAATTTCGCGGTGTTTCGTTGGCGGTACCCATCGAAAACTTGGATAGCTTTTTATTTGTTTTATTGCTTTCTTACTACGTTGAAAAAACGTACATGAGAAAATGCAAACAATGTTTTGTAGCATTTGCATTTTGTAGTATTTATAGTTTCAAAAAATATTGTATTGAATTCGTAAAAGGGAATATTCACATCGTTTGGTCATAATTTGTAAGATTGTACTAAAAATGCTTATAATGCTGTTGTTAAAAGCTAATAAAGAACTATACTACTAGAATATTGCTTTAAGGAACGGTGATTAGCTAAATTTTGCGTAGTTGAATTATCATCGACCTTTTACTAGCGATTTTTTTTATTATTTTGACTGAAAGAGGTTCATATTTAATAAAATGTCCCAAATAGAAATTTGGCAAGAACGCCTAAAAATGAAATGAACAAATTTGTCGCAATGACAATCGCCCAATAGACGTGAAGCCCACTTCGAAAGTTTCAATATGCAAAAGAAAGTTTTGTACAAACCCAAGCAAATATTTTCAGTTAAACGAGAACTTCCTGTTTATCACAACTTTACAGCATTTTCCCGCGCCAACTCCGTTTCAAAAATCATAATCATGAAAAGTTTAACAATATTTTCATACAAAACTGTATCTAAAGAGTCCTCTATTGCCAAAACACTTAAATACAGTTTCTGCATTTTCCAGATAACCAAACAATCAGCACGCAGCCGCTTTTGATGCAATTTGTCTTAATTTCAATAATTTCCTATTCCAAGGTGACTGAACTGGATTCCTCGCGTTTTGTTTACATAATTAGCAAAGCTCGAGATTAGGAGCACAAGAAATAAGCTCGCAAGATAATTTGCTTATCTGGGCTGTTTTATCAAAATCCCGCTTTGAAAAAATATGAATTGGACTTGGACACAACTCTGATGATAAGTTCTAGTCTAGTTGTGCTAGCTAGAAAATCGACAAGGGTTTCAACTACATTCCTCCAAGACTGTTCTGGTATTGCAAGTTTATTTCAGCGAGTCTTCTAATTTATAATAAAAACAGCATCAAACTCCAACAAGGAAGCAAACGGTCTGTGTTGTATCAGTGAATCGCGGTCGTGGCACTTAACATTTGACATTGTGGATGGTACAGTACAGAATCGTGGGTGTTCGGTTCGCTATCTTTATCGCGGAACCCCACAGCAGTCACAGTTGTAATAAGTTATTGATTTTAATACCGACACGCGAGTGCTGTGTTTCATCTCACTTGTAAGAACAATTTGCGTTTATCACCGATTACCTTCGCAGATAATTTTACACGTACACCTCCGTCTAGTTGAATGCTTGCTGTATTGTTGATTGAACTGCTAACATAACAGAACAGTAACAGCTGTCATCCAGTGTTTTCTTTTTATTTTATTTTATCATCGCCTTCTTGAGAGGGGGCAACAAAACAAGTGGGATGACTTCGTCCTGCAGTGACATCTTTGTACCAATTAGAAAAGTAACTGATTTCCAAGATTCGTCTCGACTACAAGAATTGCAAAATAATTTTCAGGAAGAGTATGGATTTCAACCGGAATTTTTTGTCAAAGTTCCGGGAAGGTATTTATTTTATTTTTTATTATTTTTATTTATTTCATTTCAATTTCCGGTAGGGTCAATATAATAGGGGAGCATATCGACTATTGTGGTTATCCCGTGCTGCCGATGGCTATTTCGCAAAATATAATTCTCGCAGTTTCCGGATCCGGTGATAATTTACTACACCTGAGAAATGTTGACAAGAAATATGAAAACTTTAAATGTGACTTAAATTCCTTAAGGTAAGCTAGAAATTTATCACAATTTAATCTAATCATGAGTGAAATAATCTCAGACCATAATATCGGAAAGGCTGCACACTTCATTTGTAATTTATTTGGTTAATCGATATGTTTAATAGCTTATGTAGTAACTGGGGTTGCATAGGTGAATAATTGTAATCGATTTCCAATGTTAAAATGTGCGGTATACATTTTCTGAGGTACAAGTTTTGTTATCGTAACTACTTTTTGCTTGAATTCTATTTTGTAATTCCCCCGTTTTTGTCAAAGGCGTTTTAAATTAGCTATTTTAAATCCGAATGGCCAATTTGAATTTGGTAGGTATAACAGCGACAGTTATTGGTAATCTAGACAATCATTACTAATTAAGCATACAAAACAAACATTAGTAGCTCCGGACGCTGACAAGGGCTGAATCTAAAGAAGGACAATATTTAATGGTGTACCACCGTTTACGAAAAGAGCATTCATTAACGAGATCGAATTACTGTTACAGATGTCATTGCATTACAGACAGCATCTGATAAGGATAGAGCCTCCATTAATGGAAATTTAACTACAGTTATTGATTAAAAAGATGCTTTTTTTTATCAAGGTCCATATTGAGACGAACGAGGTTACATTTTGTCGTAAGTTGGTTCTGCGAGCTCCTCACGACCTCTACGCAACAGAATCGTGTGACTTTCAAGATTCTTGTCATTGAAGATGTTAGTACTAGACTGGTTAGGTTGGTGTGTATAAATATGTAAGTTCGGTTTTTGTTTATTTAGGCGACCAAACTACTTTTTAACGTCTAATTAGATTGGTTTGGTCTGCACATAAATGCCACCGTGTTGTTTCACTTATCGAATAGTGCTTTGACCAACTCAAGTAGCGACAATGATCATGCAACCTTTTTTTAATTACGTATATCTCGGTTTTGGATGATATGCATAACGATTAGGTACATGGAATGAAATTGATTTTACTTAAAAGACCAAAGCAATTCTGGATGTTTGTGAGCTCTAAAAGTAATTGTGATGGATGATTGGATTTGTCAACGGAGACATTGGCGATCCCATAGGAACTAACAATTTCAGTAACGACTTTTTTAAAACGTCTTTTTGTAATAATCACTATTATATTAGTACTAAGGATTTTACTTATTTCACGAACCTTAACGGGGAATGAAAAGGCAGACGATCTTGCTCGCCTTGGTGCAACCTCCTCCTCCTTGGGATCACACCAAAACACCTTGCCTCTAATATATCGGTTTGGACCGACTGCCAACACAGTCGCCTTTGGTTAGATGACTCTTCAGGTAGAACTACAAAGGGGCAGACCTAACCCAAACGAAACCATTAAGCTATTGGGATTAAACAAGCCAACTCTGAGTACTCTAGTGTCGATTCACACTGGGCACTCTCTGGTCATCGGTCTCCAACACAGGATGGAGCTTGATGACGATCCGGTATGCAGAGGATACAGCGAGAAATCCGGAACGGTGACTCATTTTCTTTGTCATTGTCCGGCTCTCTCAGGAAAACGTTAAAGATTCCTTAGCTCACACCTCCTGGAAGAACTGCATGAAGCCGGTAAGGAAGGTTGGGATCAAATTTTAATTTTGTTAGAGCGTCCGGTTGAGACTTATGAGCGTACGTTTAAAGGACACAGTCCGGATCCCTACCTCGTGTATGTAGTTGCAAACCATTGTCATAATTTCTCTCTACGCTCATAAAATATGGCCTTACTATGATGTCGCGCTAATAATTGCACACCGAAAATGATGAACCAATAAATTTTAAGTTAAACAAAGGATTGAGCGCAGTTTGAGCAATTAATGTCCGTCTGAGTCACGTATTTTGAATTTTTATTTAGAATAAAAGGAAACATAAAAAAAACGTCGTATAACAATCGAGGGTGAGATAATGGTATAAATTGAACACAAGATTGAAGTACACACTATATGAAGCCGTTCTTTCGGGGTATAATTTTAATTTGTCTAGACTTAAAACCGTATAGTAATTATTTAATAGGTATTTAAAACTACTCAAAATATTTTCAGGATCGAAGTGAATGCATCAGAAGGTCCTCGTTGGTACAATTATTTCCTATGCGGTGTGAAAGGAATCTTGGAACACGGAGGAGATCACCGTGTAACTGGTATGTCAATTCTAGTAAGTGGCAATATTCCCCCAGCATCAGGATTATCCAGTTCTAGTGCTCTAGTCAGTTCAGCAACCCTGGCAACAGCTTTTATCAATAAAGTGCCCCTAAACAAGCAGACTTTAGCATCAATATCAGCATGCTGCGAGCAATATATTGGCACGCAGGGTGGCGGAATGGATCAAGCTATAGCATTTTTGGGAAAACAAGGTTGCGCTCAATTCATACAGTTCCTACCGAAACTCAAAGCAGATTCTGTGAAATTACCAAAAGATGCTCA
Organism: Dioctria linearis; assembly: GCA_963930735.1. Classification (NCBI taxonomy): domain Eukaryota; kingdom Metazoa; phylum Arthropoda; class Insecta; order Diptera; family Asilidae; genus Dioctria; species Dioctria linearis. Next base: position 176,813,796 of record OZ005743.1, on the reverse strand, counting down.
TTTCGTAGTGGCAAATAGTCTAGCTGAAATGAATAAGGCAGCAACATGTGATTTCAATGAAAGAGTTGTAGAGTGTCGCACTGCATGCCATATACTTGCCAAACGATTAAAACTCAATAACTGGAAGGATATTACAAAATTCGCTGTATTGCAGTCCATTCTTGGCTGTGAATTGGAAGAACTCGAAAAACTATTGCTCCAGACATTCCCCGAAGACGAATACTCTCGAAGTGATATTTTACGAGAATTAGGTGTCACAAATGATGAGCTAGAGAGAGATTTTCTTACACCAAATACAAAAGCCATGGATCGTTTTAAGTTACGCCAACGCACGCTGCATGTTATTCAAGGTAATTAATTTTAATTTTACTAGAACTGTAATCCTTTTAACACTTCAATGTTAAATAGAATCAATTCGAGTCTGGAGATTCCGAAATGTATGCGAAACTGAGGATTGTAATCTTGATACCTTATCTGAACTGATGAAGCAATCACATCATAGCCTTCGATTCTTATATGAATGCTCTCATCCTCATCTTGACGAACTTGTCGATATTTCTGGTAAAATGGGTATTGGTGCACGTCTCACTGGAGCTGGGTAAATTTTATTATTTTGTTTTTCGTAATTATTTTATTTAATTCTCACTATAGATGGGGAGGATGCATTGTTGCTATTTGCAATTCTATGGATCAGTGTCAAAAGTACATCGACGAAATTAAGGAAAAATACTACAAACATCTTCCACAGTTTAAAGGCAGATGCTTGAATGAAGTCATCTTTGCAACCTGTCCACAAAGTGGTGCTGAAATAATTATTTTAGAAAATACTAAATAAAATGTGTACAAGTGTTCACTAAACCATCATACACTTAGCCAAAGGATATTCCTAGCAAAGGAAAGCTTTACAACAGATACTTCAATTCCAAAACGGTTGATATTAAATTGTTTTTTATGTTACGTATTTTGTTTCAATACAAAACCTTTTCATATACCATTTTTTCAACATCATTAAAGGTTATACGCAACTAGCCAGGCAGAGGGTACTAATCGTCTCCAGAATCATTAGGCTCTCTTACCAAATAGGATTTGAATTTTATCTTCAATCAATTTTGATCGTACCACAGTCAATGATGGCCAGCTAACTCATTTCGTAATCTTGGGTGCTGTATAGGGATGCCATTTAAGTACTCGTTCGGAAATAATTCCAAACCAGGATGCCAACTACACATAGGATACTATGATCATGTGTGCAGGTTTAATTAATTGAGATAATTGAATTAAACACAAAATGGTTAACGTATAGAATAGGATCCAGAGCTGAATATGATTATCAGTTAAATTATTCCTAGTCCTGGATACTATAGGGATGTCATATGTCTACTCCTATTCAAATAAGTTCAAACAAGGATGCCAACTACACATCAATGACTAAATTACCGTATTTGCAGTTTTGATTAATTGAGACAATTGAATTGAACACATTCTATTAACGTACAAAATAGAATCCGTACTGCAAATGATGACCAATGAACTACCTTCCTAGTCGTTATACTGTAAGGATGCCATTTAGCTACTTTTACGGAAATGAGCACCCACTAAATACCAAATCGAAAAGATTTGTGACATATCTGTGGGAAACAAGAAAACTTTCCAAAGTTTTTTTCAAAGGAGCTGGAACAGCAGACATATCGTGCGCAGTCCGCGTTTTAATACACCCATCGCTGATTAGTCCATTATCTGTTGAACCCAACCCCAGTAACCAGGGACAGAGCAGCACATGCGATATAATCATAACACAATGGACAAGATTTAAGTATGCATCGGCGTGTTACTACCCAAGTGCTATGCGCATATTTAGAAAATTTCTCAGCTGAAGTGGGAACGCCAATCTGAAGTATAGAGTTCAGAGTGATGCAGCGCTTCTTTTCTTTGGCAATAATAGAGATAGGGCATCACTGTTTCACCATAGACGATTTGATGATTTCATCGATGATCATGAGCCCTTAAATGAAGCTAATGATGAAGTGTTCTGAAACCAGGACTGAACTCATTATATACTTTTCTTCAACATAGTGATCTTTTCCATGATCACTTGATGAGCAGTTCCATGAGTTATTACATTATTTTCTTGTTAACATAATGAAAATACTCACAGATACATTCATCAGTCAATTTATGATGGAATAATGAAAATGCTCACTGTTTTGAATTGTGTACATTTTCGTTTCGGACTACCTGTAATGGTTCATGGAAAATAGGACATACTCTTTGTCTCACAAAAGTTTAGAAGAGCTGATGATAGCAATGTACTTCATAGCACTTTACACAACTTTCTGTAAATCAATGATAATTTCAACTGCACGTCATAATTAAAAACGGCACTGTTTTTTTAATCAATAAAACATACTATTCATAATAATTTCGTGGAAATGCAAATGAATTTTGAAAATGGAAACGCTCATGGTGTGCTCATCGAAAGGCCCGCATTCAAAAGCAGATAAATTTACAAATATATATCCAATTTTCAGATCCAATAGTGCTAGTTTACATAGGATTCCTCCCAAGCCGAAGAGGGTTTTCGAATCCGATGAGCATTTTCTACAAGGGCAGTTTCCTATCCGCATTCTCTGTTATCAATAAGTCCTAACCTATGAATATATCTTCAGATTGTATGTATAGTGTCAAGCAATTATCAGCAATCGGGTTTTCAATGCAAATTTATTTAGACTTATCCGTTTCGTCGTTAAGATAAGGTTTGCTATATTCCAAAGTGCTTTTGTTACTGCTCTGTCTTTAGTGTGAACGACCCAAAAGTTCCCTGTACTGGGAATGGTGGAATTTAAATAATTTCAGATAATTTCGACTGATTAATGGGTTAGGTGAGCCTCTGCAGCAAGTCATGCAATTTCATCCGCACTGTTTTTTCCAAGTCCTTACTAAGTCCTGACCCTCCCTACGAGAGGATGTCGCATTAAGTCCCGATGAGCCTCCTGATGAGCATTCCTTAAATATCATCGAAAGGCTGATTGGATATCATGAAACTGCTCCCTATATACTAAACCAGCAATAAATAAATATTTATTCTCGTCATCACCGTGTCAGATGACATTTCTATTAGGAAAATTTGTATTGATTTTTGTGATTTATTTATTTAAAATTTTAAAATATTTAATTTAAACTAATTTTTTGATTATTTTTCCGCCAAAAGACTGTCGCCCATATGCTGAATAGCGTCGAATTCGGAAAAATACGTACATATATGAAATCAATCGTAAAATCAGATTCTCATTTATGAACTCATCATGACACTCATTGACATGCTCATTAATAAGCTCATCGTGACACTCATTGACATGCTCATTAATAAACTCATCGTGACACTCATTATATACTCGTCGAAGTGCTCATCTAATATTGTAAAATGCACAAAAGAGAAGCAAAGTATACATTTCTAAATAAGTGAAAGAGATGCATTATCTCATGCACATTATCTGTGAATAAGTAAATTTTTTTCCCGGTTTTGATTCAAACGCGAATAAGTTTCATCAGGACGTTCATTTGATTACTCATTAGGAGTTCATTGATGAGCTCATCATGATTTGTCTACCACGTATCTACGCCACTGTACTTACGTCCTTTATGATAGATTCCGATTATCTAACAGCCACTTTCGTGGAAAAAGTTCGAAACGAGAACACCAAAGCAAAGAGGCTAACTTTTTTTAAATATGTATATTTATATTTATTTTATATTATTAATAATAATTATCAATTTATTTTATTCCGAATTTATAGGATTATTTTATTATTTCCATCGCGTGTATCTAAATTCTGCTCAGACCACTCCGAGCGCTCTGAACACCGATTTCTTGTATCTTTATTTACTTTCAGAGTACTCTGAGCACTCTGAACGTGTATCTTTATTATTGCTCAGAGTGCTCTAACTAATCGTAGATAAACCTCGGAGCATTTGCAGCAATCCGTCAGTAATACAAATAGAGCGCAAAAAAATCCTATTGAAAATGTGAATACTTTCTTAAATTCCATATTTCCTTCCTTTCCTTCACCCCTTATTTATTTTTATAACTTTATTATTATTTATTTATTTTTATGAAAATTTTGTATTATCAATAGATATTTTACAAATAATAAGTACTACTGCCAATATAAAAAAAAAACTGCCAGAACACTTAGAGCACGCCGGATTTGTATCTTTTTTCCAGAGTGCTCTGAACGTTCTAAAAAATCTGTTCGATCCACGGAGCGGAAAAAAGATACACACCCAGATATCATTGACGACTGGAACACAAATATAAAAACCTGCCCCGTAGCTTCCGAAGAGTAAATTTATTCCGATTTGAAAAAGTAAGTTGAAATTTCCGACAAAATTATGTGACAAATGTGACCACAGTTCAAGGCTGTCAGATAATATATCACATAAATATTTTTAAGATTGTTACAGTAACGTTAATAAATTCTGTGACATTTGATTCACTTATATTTTTGTGACATGTCACATTTAAATGTCGTCATTTTCTCAAGCTGTAATAAATAGTGTAGTGTACCTATGTATTTGAAACTGGTTAAAAAAAATTACACAAATTTTGGAAAAAAATTATTTACTTCTGAAATTTTTTAAAATGTTATCTCGTCTAGTGCGGCGCTCTCAAAAATAATTATAATTTTAAGAGGAATTTATGATATAAATTTACCTATATTTTTCCCCAAGAAATTTCTTTTCTTTTGAATGCTGATGTCATAGTCGATTAGTAAAATTCGATTATTTTTCGATAATTTTCGATAATTTTGTCACACTTTGTTCACAGTTTCATCTCAAATTTTTGTCCATAAAAAATGGTGTGGTATACAATATAAATGTCAAACTATGTTTACATATTGTGTGATCTTTTGTTTTCATAATAATTTCCTCTTTTGTATGATAATTTTTGACATTACTTTCTGATGACAATATATGGCTATCCGGCTATCTAACTTAAACAGAAATCCACGTCGTACACGCCACTAGCATGCATCACTTAGATGCAAATTTTCATTGATGAGAAACACTCGGGGAGAAGAAAAATTTGGAAAAAATCTCAACTCTGAGTGTCTCTCATCAACGAAAACTTGCATCATAGTGACGTGATGCATGCGTGTACGACGGGGTAAATAAAGAAACTTCACAGGTGAAGGTTATGTATTTCAAAATACCTGATAAAAGGATGTTTGGTGATCGATAAGTAGGTAATTAACATTTTTTTTCGTTACTTGAAGTTGCTGAAGAGTTAACTGGTAGATCCTAGGGTAAACTGGGGCCAATTACACAGAACAGACTTGAAAGGATAGTTATGTGCTTGTTGCTGCCCTATATATGCTTCGAGAGATTAGAAGATATTGATGATGATAAATACTGCTTTCTTTCATCTTTAGATACCTACCTCAGTTTTGATAAAAATAACATTTTTAAATCTAATACTATAGAAAAACCACCTCCATAATGATTTAATTTGAAATTCAGTCATTTAAAGGAAATGAGGATGTGACAAATTGTGGAAGAAAATTATTTCATTTGGAATGTCATTGGCTCACCTTCGTGTGAGTAAAGATCATGGCAGAGCTCAATTCAATAATTTAATTTTATTTGCTGTAGCCGCAAAGCATTTAGCAGAAGATTTTTTTTTTATTTAAAGAGGCCAAAAAGAGAATAGAAAAAGCTGCAAAATAGTAATTTCATGATCAGCTGATGCTTTCACTGCTGACTTTATTGGAAAATGCTTTCACTTTCCAATAAATTCAGTTTATTTTAATGGCCATAGGTGGCACTTTTACTGCAATTTCACTAAATGTTTTAAAATTTGCTCCATTTGAAAATGAACCGAAATGTTGCAAAAACAGGTCCCTTATGGATTTCATATGTATGTGGGACACACTGCGCATTTGACTCCATTTAATTAAAAATTTAGTCATTATGCAGATAGACTAGGGTATAAAACCAATTTTAACTCCTGATGTTTTAAATTTAGTTGAAGGTACATCGCCAAGCCGCTTTTCGCCAATAATTTGCTGCACTCTGTAAGAATAGAATTTGTTAAGATTTTAGCCATACGATTATGGAAATGTTTCTTCCTCTAGGTCTGAATTATTATTAATAAAAAGAATCTTGGAGGAGCATGGACTTTTATAACAATCTAGAGTAACTTTTCGTATGAAAATTCCTAATGATCTAATGCCAAGAATTGTTAGTATACCCAATACCCATGGGCATGTATCCAACGGTAAATAATTTCTTGCATGTTTCGTTAACACGCAATAAGCAAGGTACTTGTGTCATTTTCATCTTTTTGCCTTTTTAACTTACTATCGAAGTTGTATAGAATCTCAATGAATTTCATTCATTTATGGCACAAGAATTTCTCTTCGTTTATTGATATTCGCATTTATGGCAGATTTTCTACTTCTTATATGCTTCCTGAATTGTTATGTCATAGCAAGTTTGCAACTTCATCAACTTCGCATAAATGTTTCGTTGACGATTTCCTGTTCCTTTTCCTTTTTTGTTTGTTTTATTACACGCGTAAAACTGTAAAATTCCTCACAAATTCATAGCCATTTTGGGGTAGTGCAGAAATTTTGCGCTTAAGAGTCCCTTGATAATTACCAATGTGGGAACCGAATACAAATCGTCACATGAAAATTCTGGAATCGGCGGTTACTTCTTCGGTAAAGGAATCCATTTTTGCTGCTGCCAACCTGCTTTGATATGGTGGCAATCAACGTTTGAGGGCATAATGTGAAAACATGATACTTCTTAATTTATGTTGGAAACCTGTTGTTATAGTTAGGCATTGCTCAGTGTTGCTTTTCACAAGTATAGTGAGCTGTTTTTCGCTTTTTTTGTTTCACTTAATTCCCAGCATACTTCCTTAATGTATACAAGTCTGATGCTGTTATAAACGGGGAGTGCTCATGAGCTGCGTTTTAAGGTGATTCTTTACACTTTTAAAAAATAACTAACTTTGTACATATGTATGTAAGTAATTAGCTGAGATGTGGAAAAATTACCAAAAGGTGTACACTATGTCAGCCTGATAGGTAGTTGAGGGGTTATGGGAGTTGATACAGGGGCCCGTAAATACTTAGGTATACAGGCTTATTACTTATTGTAAACTGGCTCCGATCTTCACTAATGAGACATCATTTCATTTGCATTCACAATTATATCACATGGCAATCTGCGAAAATTATTTTACATAAGTAAGTGGCACTTCTTCGCTATAATGTTTGTTACTTTCATGTTACTCTTCAAGGATCCTTACCTGGGGATTACATGCAGAAGTCCACCTTGTATGCAGCCCATACTGCCATACTACTTGCACGTGTTATCCAAACTGCCATGCAGTCAACTTAGCTTTCAATGAATTTGAATGCTCATTTGCAGCTAATAGTGATAGTAATTTGACATTATACAGTTTTCAAGATGGCAAAGAAAAGAAATACTCAAAATACGGGAAAATGAGTGTTTCTGGGATCATTTACATTAAATCGTTTACCCATATCTCCCTCTTCCTTTTTACTTCTGTTTTTCCGATTCTTCTACTTCTCTTATTCCTATAATTATCAACATACACAAAACTTTCCGTCTCAATACTATTTTTATACCCTAGATGAAAAAATTAGGTATAGTAGGTTTTTCATTCCGTTTGTAACGCTCAGAAATAATGTTGGTAGAGCAATGTGGATTAGATCAGATTAGATTTGTGAAGGGCTCTGTAGGCGTTAGCCTCGAAGTCACTGCGACCTGAAAGATCTATTGTGAGTCCCCGTTAAATTTACTCCCTTTCTAGATTCGGACTGTTAAAAAAGTCTAGAACCATTCTAGGATTGAGGTTCCACACGTAGTATGGTGGAGGTAAAATCATTTTCGAGATGGAGTAATCCCCACTTGGCCAATGCTTCGTAGTTGCAGAGCAGGTGCTCCGAGATTTCATGAGCATCCTGACAGAAGCGGCCGGATGAAGTCTCAGACAAGCCCATAAACCCATATTTTTATAGGTGATACCTCAAGACGCAATGGCTTGAAAAGAGATCTGCAATCATTTTGAGCTCTGATCTTCTAAAAAGTATGAGTTCTTTTGTTTTTCCGCCAGAGGTGTCAACAATTTTTTTTGCCTGTCGAAGCCCTTGTAGCCTTTTCTAATCAGGGATTTTTGTTTACTCTCCCAGGTATTTAGGGCAGCTCTGAGATAACACTTTGAAAAGCCACAAAATGGCTCTGGTCAGACAAACAGAATTCCCGCACCTCTTTTGGCAATTTCATTGCCTTTATGGCCCTCAGGTCCAGGTACCCACATGAGGATAACTTTGTTTTAATTTGGTAAATTTTTGAGGGTTTGCGGACATTCCAAGACTATCCCTGATTTGATAGTGAAGGATTTTAAGGCCTTGAGAGCGGCTTGACTGTCCGAGAGGATATTAATTGTTGAGCCATTTATGGTTTTTTTAATGGACTTATTGGCGCATTCTTTCATGGCCAATGCTTCGGCTTGGAATACGGTAGAGGTTGAGCCCAGGACCTTTGATATATGACATTTGGGGCCGTATACACCCAGTCGGACTCCACTGTTCTTTTTGAACCGTCTGTATACCACACCATCGATCCTCGTTGGAAGGACGGTTAGTGAGATTGTGGATTCGACACCAACGCATAGTATTAAAAAATATTTTTATTTTTGCACGTCCGTCTGTCCTTCCGTCTGTCCTCACTTGAGAACTTAGAACACTTAGAGACTAAAAATTGTGTTCAAGGGCTCTTAAAAAAAGCAATTAAAGTTGCCACATACAAATTACGGACTTTTACGTATACTGTGAAAACGATCAATCTTAGATGTTTATTGTACTGAAAAGCTCTTCAAAATATGAAATCGTATGAAATTGATTATAATAATTTTTACTGTCAAACGAACCGTTCTACAAAAACGAAAAACCGCAATCAAACTTGCATGGAGGGGTGACCATACGAAATAACATGAGGGCATTTATCCAGAGGAATTGGTGTTCTATATCGCCAGAGGCTACGTTTAGTTTTCCTATGAAGTTGAGATTATTCGTTTCGAAATTATTTCTATGCGTTACGAACGGAATGAAAAACTTAATAATTAAATTTAATAATAATTTCGTCATGTAGTGTATAAAAACAAAGTCTTTTTTTAGTTTTAGGGTCCGTACACAACGAGGCGAGGCTAGGCAGTTGAGCTAGGCGAGGTGAAGATACATCCCGAGGTGTAGTGTTCACAGCAGGGCGTTATATGAGAATGAGTATAGCCCTTTCTGCAGTTTTGCTTGTGAATGGGGTCACAATATCAAACGATTAGAATTTGGGGAATTTCATCATCCACATATTTGAAGATTTACATACTGATCCTTATAGATTCTTCTGAGCGAGATACCTCAAGGTGCCTCGCCACATCGCGCGTTGCCACAGCGTTGTCATGAACACTTTTACAATGTAAAATAATTTTATTTCTTCAAATCTTGATATAGCCTCGCCTCGCCTCGCCTCGCTGTGCACGTACCCTTATTCGAGCAACCATAATAGAGATAAAAGTCTCTACAATGTAAAAATATAAAAATAATTTAAGCTTTTTACCAGAAAGAGAAACCTTTTCCTTTAAATGATATGGAAATAAGGCACTCATGTCACATTGACGGTTGAAGCGGGACAAATTAGTCATATCAAGCACGCAGAAAGCAAACGTAAAAGCCACTCATCGAATAATTGGAACTGAAGAGGTCATTTCTATAGGCACTTCATTTGAGTCTTCCTAAATAATTATTTACGCATACCACATTAATGATGTGTCTGGTTAACCACAAGCACACAATTCCTTACCTGCCAAGGGGAGGGTTGGGGGTAGTGTACAATGTTAAATTAAAAATTTTCAACATCCTTGCATGTAGATACCACTCTTGATTGAACTTTCATTGTTCGCATCCTCAATATCCATTACGTGAAAAGGAAGGAAGAAGGATATTGACCATTTGGAAGCGGAATAGAGGTGGTGGCTATAGGATTAAAAGGATGGCAAAAGATACTAAGATATTACCGCCACTTCATCAATTTAATTGAGGAAAGGATTTCAGCTTAGCAACATGACAGCGGACAGAAGATTTAGATTAAAAGGCCTCAGGGCTGTCGATATTTCAGCATAATATTCTGATCAGGAAATTACAATTGTTCGAAAATTTTTAGAGGAAACTTCAAATCCTGCATTGTGATGGACAGCCATTATCCCCAATAGAGCAGCCCATCCTAATTTTTTGAGGTATCTTAATTTGATAAATGAGCATTGGCTACTAGCAATATCCCATTACCTTCTTCCCAAGAGGCTTTTAAAAATTAAGTCCTTTCGTAAAAAGGGTTTAATTAATCGAAGGAAGTGCCCTGTAGAATTTTGATGGAATGGTCAATTAAGGAAAGCTCTAAATATTTATCTTCATGAATTTATTTTGTTGTATTTCTTGGAAATGTTTTTAATTATATTACAGAGAGCTTAACAATAATATCATCTTATTTAAGATTTAAAATATTACGTGAGATAGCTTAATGTCATAAGTTAGAGAGAAATCTAAGCCCACACTTAAAATGGTCTAGTGAAATTTTTCATTCCATTTTGTAGGTACGAGTGAGTAATACATGTATTTATTTATTTTTTATTTTATTTAAAATTTTAAAATATTAGAAGATACAAATAGTATGCATAAGGTTAAACTAAGATAGAATAATACAAGAGCCTAAAAGAACCTGTTTGATGATATCAATCAGGTTTTGAATACTGTACTGTAATTTGAAGTGTTGTGTAGAATTTGGAGAAGTAAGATACCTTAGCATATGCGAAGGAGAAGGAAAAGCTATGAGTTTAGCTTTCAGAATATCTAAAAATATGCAACTACAATGTTAAAATTACTTCGTTTGTTTTCGAGTCCTTGTAGGAAACTATATACACATTTTCCGCTTGAAGGAGACAAAGAGATTTTACCTTGTGCCATTTTTATTATAGGAAATAAATAGGACGGCTTAGTCCTTTCTTATTATATGTCAGTGTCCACGCATAATATTAAAAGTTATGTTGATTTGCATGTCCGTCCGTCCGACGATAACTCGAGATCGCGTGTACTTAGAGAGGTGAAAATTCATGGGCTTAAAAAAAAAGTAAAATAAAATTCGAAAATGAGACAAATTCCGTTTTTCTATGCATTACTAACGGAATGATAAACTTAGTACGCCCTATAATTTCATCTAGGATATAAAAATAATAAAACAGTAAAATTAATTTGGACGGACAAACTTCCAAAGTTCTTCCAAATACAGTACGGTCCAAATGCTGTAATTTATGAGATATATGTGATAGTAGCATTAAAAATACCATTCCTTGTGTCTGACTGAAATTATCACCCGTATTTAAATGTGGCTCTCGTGATTATCTAAAATTAGAAGAAACTTATATTCTACAGACGCGGCTTGGTATGGTGAATAAAATGCTGTAAAAATTGAAGGAAAAGCTCCTTATTAAACCAATAGATTTTGCTGGAGGACCATTCAGCATATGTGGTTTGAAATCCAGTCTCACTTGGATTATAAATCTTGTCTGGAGCAAAGTTACAACGTGTAACACTATCTTTCAAATTTCTAAAGAAAATCCTCGATATTGCTTTTATTGAAGCTTGTTGATCTCGAGAGACTAGTTCCTTATCGTTTCCTGAGGCCTAAGTTCGGGTAAAGCTTTGAAAACAAGTCATCCACTGTTTCCTAGCCATTTGGGTTTCATCCCAAGAGCTAGGCATAGTTTTCACTTTTCCTTCCGCAAATTTATATGTTAGCTTTTTCATTTCCATTTTGGAAAGCCAATAGTGCAACTTTGCAGACTTGGTGAGAAGAGAAGATTTAATTCATGTACATTAAAAACTTGACGCCAAACAATGTTAGTTTTATATATGTATTTAAAAGTATCGCGTTCTGACGACTTGTATGTTGCAAAATGCCGAATTAAGGTTGCCATAGATATATTATGCTGTTTCGCCGATTTACTTAGTGACAGACCAGTTCTTAAGACGTCATCAATAGCAGCTTTTCAAGCATTTACATCCACAGCTGGTCGAATATTTCCTATTTTACTTTGTGGCGAAAAGAGAAAATATCGGTGTGGCAAGACAAACAAAATATGCGAATGTGCCTTGAAATGGTTTAAAGCACATTACGTCGAGTGTTCTGAGGTATACCACTAGCATTTGAAACTAAAAATTAGAAAAGAAAATTCGAAATATGTATAATTCTTGGAATAATCCGTGTATGTATAAAAGAAAAAAAGTAAAGTTATATTAAAAACTAATACACGCCTAATACACAGCCGGAGAAGAAACGTGTCCGCGCTCTGCACGTGAAATAGAGCGCTCCGTTCAAGGTTCATTCGGTTCAAGGTACACGATTCTCCCCTACGTTTTAAATTTATCTGAATATACGATTTATCTTCTGAATTTTTTAAAATATGGTAAATCTTGCATTCTTTACGCTATTTGTTTTCCAACGCCCTTTTAATTTGTCTGTACTTTATGTTTTCATATGATCCCGATCAATAATAGAATAAAAAGTTTCTGGTGAAGTCAAACTATATATTAATTCCGTTAAGTAGAATCAACTCTTTAATTGTTCAAAGGATTTTAATTTTTCATTGGCTTATCTGCATAAAATTTTATTATTAGTAATTTAAGTGCGTATGAAAACGAAGTTCTTAAAACACAAATTTATTAGGTTATTAGACCAATAAAATG